>JAJJMB010008688.1:148717-205103 GCA_023531105.1 Papaver atlanticum
CAGTGTGGTGTTCAAACTGGACTAGGTCCCGGGGTTTTTCTGCATTTGCGGTTTCCTCGTTAACAAAATTCTGGTATCTGTGTTATTTATTTTCCGCATTATATTTTGTTATATAATTGAAATATCACAGGTTATGCGTTAAGATCAATCTATTAGAATATCCAACCTTTGGTTATTGATTTACATTGATTGCCACTTGAACATTGGTCTTTGGTACCGTTCAAGTTGTTTCACATAATAATCAGGCTCACGGATTTCTATCTATTTTATTTGCTGATTACATTGTGAAACAGAGATATTAAAACTCTTTGATATACTTTACTCTAGATTGAGTCATGCTGTCTAGTTGATTCTTTAGAAAGTGTATTGGAGTAAGTCCCCTCAGATTGCCAAACGAATTTTTGGGTGTGGTTGTTAGACCCCCGCATTTTTAATTGGTATCAGAGCAGGCAAACACGTTTAAAGACCTTGTATGTCTGTGTTTGTAGCAATCTGACTATATGGACGAGTCTATCTCTGATAACGTACTAGTTCAGAAATTACCAGATGTTGTGCAAAGCTTGGAATCTCCTGAGAGAACTATCACATCTAAGTTAATATCTAAACATGTGGAAACTGTTGATAGCTGGGAAACTCTCCTAGAAGAACAGTTGGATGAACTTTCTGACGAAGGTGACTCAGATATTGATAGAGATGTTGATGAGGAAGTCTCGGAGTATGTTAAGCTTTTGAATTCGTTGGAAAATAAGAATGACAACTTCTCATGTCACACCTTTTCTGACTAATCTCTATCGTACAAACAAGAAATTGAGAAGATGTTACGCAGGTGTTTTTTTTTTGAATCGTTCAAACAAATCTATCCTTAAGGATTCTAAGGAAAACCTACGTATGAAGTCACTTGAATGTGATAATCTTTATGAAAAGTTTTTTTTTGTTGGAAGGGAAACTTGAAGAATCTGAAGCAAGGATTAACTCTCAACAAACAAGTTTTGATGACAGAAAAAGCGCTTATCTCGTTCGAGAAAAACGCCTTGAGGCTGATTTAGCTGCTGCTCTTGATAAAATCAAGATGTTGGAAGATGACTTGAAAAAGTTCAATGCTAGTTCAAAAAAATTAACCACTATGCTAGGAGCAAGTAAAAATCATCGTGATACACGAGGATTGGGCTATAAGGGAATAGATGCTCCAAGTACTAGCAAAGAGGTGAAATTTGTCAACACTAGTGATTCTTCTATACAAAAGGTTTCCACTGATGGCAAAAGTTAAATTCCTTGACCGCCAGTTAAGGTTCAAAAGAGCAAAGTATATCACCGGCAGTTCGGGTTTACTCGACAAAGCTCTCCGATAATCCTAATAACCAAATGCTGGTGCATACAAAAACGTCGTTGAAAATCTTCATCGGAGTGAATATATCCGTTGATAAAATAATCACGCATCATTTGCTGATGTCATTCTTCTCGAAATCTCCACTTCTTGTCATTGCTGATTTCGGTTCTGGAGCTCGCTATATTTGCATATCGTCTTCGTCTTAATCTCCATCATTTGATCCAGCTGAAGCATCCACTATTTTGTTGTTGGATATATAGCGAAGCAAATATCTGTGCTTCCTCATCTTCCAAATTAGGATCCATAAAGAGAAATTTTTTGATTGAAACGACTTAAAAAAAGAAATATATGGATGGAAGAAATTTGATTAAAGAAATTTGATAAATTTTTGTGAAAATTGATGGAATTTGTGTAAGTTTATTGGTGGATGCAAGATCGGTTTATACATGTATGATGTCACGTAGCCGTTGGATAAATGTATTCGTTATCGTCTGAGATAGAGACGACTGTCCTAGACTTGTATGAGCGCCAGCTCAATATGTGACGGTCTCGTCTCTACTTTGGACGACCGTCCTAAGGACGATTGGTTCATTCTCCACTAGTATGTATTTCCCCACTACCAGAAACTGGATTTTCCTATCCACCTGGACCCTCAAATAACCAAATTTCCACTCGCACTGGATTTTCCCTAAATTGGCAGACTAGATGAGCAAATGCCTAAAATTAGGCTTTACCTATTGGAATCGAAAGGGTGTTGCATGTCTTATTGATGGTCGACCGACAAATTTATGCCCGCATGGTCAACCTACGAACGCTAACGCTCGACATCTTTTGTCCACTTAAGAACTTAATAATGTTTTTTTGTTAGTTTGTTTTTTTTTCTTCATAACTTGAATTAGTTTTATATATACATATTATATGACTAGGATTTGTAGGGATTTTTAGTCTTTTAATAGAGATGATCAGAAACAAGATGGGAAATATCTAATAGAATGTTACTCAATGAGTGATGAGAGACTGGCATACAAGGAGTTTTTACTAGATTTTGAAAAAGAAGCTGTTTGTACAAAGAAACATATATATTAATTGGAAGTAAGGTTTAAGATTTGGTATGAGTTATGGAAGATTGATGACGGATAATCTTCTTCTATGCTAAGGCAATGCCCGTTCAAAGACTGCTTCAGTCACATGAAGAAGTAGAAAGAGAAAGATCAGATAAATTCTTAATTGTAGAAAGAATGCTTTGTGATGTGTTTAATAAGGTCGCGATTGATGACTTATTTATAATTGAACCCTCCTCGATCACAAGAATAACTAAGGATTGATCGATGTGATAGATATTGGAGTGATGTGCATGCTATTCCTTGATTCTATTAACCTCTGCGACCGATTGTTCTCTTTATCGGTGAAAAATATGACTGGATATTCTCACACGTACGTGTTGTAAAATGCAAGACCAAGATCCCAAAGTTATCTCCTCAAATGTGTAACTTAGTCATCCTTCATATATAATGCGTAGACAAGGTAGCAATACTCTATTTAGTCTATATTGATTGAGATAGAGGAATACTCCCTTTGGTACAATGTGACTAGTATGTGTCATGTGGATAACATGAGATAACACGAGATAGGCGTAGGGATCGTGCTTTAGATACAAGATGATCTGAGGTTGAGTATCAACCTTGCATGGGCGGCCAGAGTGGTTGTAGAAGTCGAGTCCCCTTTGTAGGTCCCTTTAGACGAGTACAAAATCTCTAAGGCATAATTATAGCTTAATTATGTAATTGAACGAGTTAGAAAGATAATGAGGTTTGTGCCTAATAATGAGGCTCGTTAGTACACTAGATAAGTATTTCGTGTTTGTAGGATATTAAGGTGATCTCTCGTGGCTATGAGTGCAAACTAGGCTTATATATATGTTTGAAGAGTTATTCGTAATTATAAGAGACTATGGGGATATCACGTGACTCTGATATCATGGAATTGGCCATGGGCATAAACCATGAGATTCATATTTATGGATCCAGCCATGGACATGCTCATGAGACTAGGGGGGGGGGGGGGGGGGGGGGGTATGTCTGTGGAGGCGCCTTATACTTGAAGATAGGGCTTGTTTGTACACCCGAGTCTCGTGTTTGTACGATATTAAGATAAGCTTGTATGAGTAGTGGTTCTAGCGGAGGACATCACTAGTAGCCAAATGTGTGGCTCATTCGTGGAGTCTCATGCCATAGATTCGCATGGTCGAGCTTGAGACCCTAGTTTTAATCTATATAACATAGTGTCAATCACGCTCATAAAGCTCAGGCTCATCGGGTAAGCCATTGACGTTCCCATGAGAGTGTAATTAGTAGAACACTTAGTTGTAATCCAAGGAGTTGAATAAAGCGAGCTTGATCCATTCTGGAAGCCAAATTGACTTTTTTCCCTTTAATTTTCATAAGTCAGAAAATCACCATCCACAGATTCTACAAATACGAGCCTGCGGTTCGTTCTAGGGATGCTTGATAACCATATGGGAAGACTTTCTTAGATGTGCTAGCAAACCTAGAAACTTAATACAGTGGGGATAATATAATTACAGAGTTGAAGATAATGCTGCAGAAATAAATAAATAAAAAATAAACAATATAAAAAAAATATTTTCTATGAAATACGTCTAATCAATATAATTAGTTAATCTTATTCTTGGCCAAAGTAACCCGAGATCAAACACAATCTCGCAATCTCGCTGAGACGGGTGCCAAATTTAACCTCCCTATATGTATATGTAGTTACTAATTATACATAACTTCTATATAATATAATAATAAGCTTGGGACCAAGAAATTTTATTATTTTAAAGAAATATATTATTATAAATAATAAATTATTATTTTACAGTTAAATAATATATTATTGATTAAAAGAATAATTCATAGTTTGGAGGTTGAATAATAATTGTAAATTCTAAGTACAATATTGACTAATTTTGTAGAAATATTATACTTTCCACTAATTACAACACAAATACAAGCACTTTAAATATCAACCACACTCCAACACTTTTTCTTGCACTACAACAACGTGCCTCAGATTTTTTGACTGCACTGCGAACTATTATCGATGAAATACAACTTGATTTGAATTTTAAAGAAAAACAAACCGATATTGAATCATATTTTGAAAAAGTTTAATATGTATGAAATTTATTTTTTATTTTTTTAGAAGAATTTTATTTTATATATTTTTTGGGACTTGTTAGTGCCGAAGGGGATCTTTGAAGTGTATTGTTTTATGATTTTATAAAATTTATTATTTTAGCTAAGGACCCGAGTCGGGACTAGGAAATTGATGCAGATCGGAAGCGTTACAAAACATGATTATTGTCGCAGCGAAATGAAAATATAAAAGTAACCGATACAAATAACGACTATGAATGAATGATCCAGACCTCGTAACTCCGAAGAATCACAGCTCCCAAGGTATCTATTACCTTTAGGAAACTTTCCTAACTTATTGAAACTCTTAAAAATAAACTTCTAGATTATCCTAAAATTTCCTTAAATAATAAATCCGAAAATTAATTATTTTTCTAATAAAAATATCAAAGACATTGCCCCTCACCCCATGAAAACATTGGCAGTTCGTTACTTTGATGTTGTTAAGAGGGAATTGCCTACCAGGTTTGCAATGTCTGCAAGAGATGCATTTCTTCGGTAGAGTAACAAGGTGGCTCATGCTATGGATTTTTTAAAGGCGATTCCTATTGCTGGGCTCAACCAAAATATTGGGCCGAGACAGTTTAGGGCTGTAATCCAATACCGTCTTGGTGTGCCTCTTTTGGCTGAGGATAGTGTGTGCCCATGTTGTAGCCGCAGTATGGATATATTTGGTGATCATGCCGTCCATTGTGCGAATGAAGCCGGACACAAATTCAGACACGATCTAGTTCGCGATGTGGACATGGATATATGCAACAAAGATGGCGTAGCTGCTAAATAGGAGGCTTCTCCGGGATTTTTGGCGGATGGCAATGGCTTAAAACCATCTGACATTCTTGTATATAACTGGGAGAATGGTCAAGACACTTGTTTTGACGTTACAGGGATTTCGCCCTTCACATGTGCAGGATTTTGTAGCTTCGTTCCAGGACGGGCTATTTCTGCGGCTATCAACCGTAAGCGTGCCAAATACTTGGACACATGCACATCTCATGGTTACAGTTTTGGGGTTTTAGCTTTTTTTTACATTAGGCGAATTAGGAGATGATTTTATTGTTTTTTTTTAACCGTTTGAGAAATTGCTTATCTAGTTATGATGCTAAGATAGGAAATTTTATTTTTCATAGGGTAGGTGTAGCTATCCAAAAAGGAGTTGGGGTGCAACTTGTTGCTAGGCTCCCAACCAACCACGTGTAGTTTCTTACTTGTTTTTTTTTTAAATAATTAGAAAAATAATATCATTAATAATAATAAAATAATATACTCCCTCCGTCCTAAATTATTAGTCCGCTTTGACTAAGTCAAGATATTAAGGAGATCGGAGGAGTGTGCAAAACTACCCTTGTTAAATGCTATGTTATTACTAAAATTAAAAGGAGTATATGGAGTATGTAAGAAAATTACATTGTAATTATAAGGAGTATATGAAGTTTTGTTTTTCATAGGCTACCGACCAACTCCTTGTCTTCGGATTCTATTTTCGATTAAAATTCTTATTAAAATTGCATGATTTAAATAGAAGATAAAAATAAATATCTTTATGGATTGATTTAGTAGATTTGTTTCCTATTGAGGAAGATATCATTTAATATTTAGATTGGTTATATTTAAAATAATTTTTTAATTGTAAAAACTTAAAGGATATATTTGAGAGTTTGACAAAAACAATATGACTATAAACAGAAGTTGGCCAGTATCTTAGGACAAATGATAGAATAGAGGACGGAAATTTTGGGACAGAGGGAGTATTTATTTTCCATAAATCTCCATTTGTCAGAAATTTTATTATCTTAACGAGAATATTTTATTATTGAGTATTATTTTAAATAAGTTATATTCTAATATGCAAATTTCACTATGATACAGTGGTAAAATCGTTAGGTGATGATACCATCGATCTGAGTTCGAAACTCATCAAATCGGGATGGAGGGATTTTTCTTTCTTTTTAAGGTAGGTAGTAGACCTCTTGGATGATACCATCGATCTGTGCTTGTAGGTAGTAGACCTCTTTAAGGTTTAAACATTAATATAACCTTTAGATTTTAATCCAATATTTCAAATAAAATAAAATGTTATATTGTAATATCTATTTCCTTCTCTCCATTTTTCTTGCACAATTAATCTCAAACTTCCTCAAGCAGACTAAGGCCTATCTTTCTTTCTTTTTTCCTCATTTTCATTTCCTTTTTTTTTTCTTCCTCGAATAAAACTGATAGTTTGTAATTGGTGTGATGTACATTACCTTAAAGGCGCACAAGTATGACATTGTTGTGGGTTTAAAAAAAAAATATTTTTTCTTATATTAGGTTGGGCTTTTGTTATGTTTTGATGTTGATGTAAAGCAACTAGACGTTTGGTAAACTGTTGTATATAAAGTGTTGCGGGATTAACAAAGTGTGAGTTCTGTTAGGTAAATTATCTTGTTGAGGTGATGTTGTGTAGTTAATGACGAAAATAGACATGTCTTGATAGATATTTTGAAATACTATTTAATATAGTAAAATATATTTTAGATTCCAATATTTTTAAATAAATATAAACAATAATAAAATTTTAATTACTTTACTATTATTATAACTTAAAATTTTGTTTATATTTTTCTATTATTATTATCAACATCATCATCAGCATCAGCATTGTTATCATAATTGTAATAAATTGTTTCGCAAGAAAAAGATAAGAGGAAATCTTAAATTGCGAATATATCAATAGGTGTATGATATTATAAGGAAAAATTTGTCTTTCTAAAGAATTAAATAAAGAATCACTTAAATAAATTTAAGTGGATCCACAAATTATGCCTTTTCATCCTTTACTAGTTGGCCTAAGATGGAAGTGCTTTTTTCAAAAGCAGTTTCAAAAAAAATCAACAAAAATAATTCATGATAAAAGGTTTGTTACGAAGTGCTTTTGGTGGGAATAAGAATACTAAACGGGGCTTAAGTGTCCATACGGTTGTTAAGTGATGAAACAATCCCAAACAAATTTACCAAACATAAGCTCACACCGTAGGGTTTTACCTAAAACATGCCTCGTTATGTAGTGATGCACCCTATGGGGCTTTTATCTAAAACAAGATCTACTATGAAGTGATGCAATAATTATATTTTTATTAGGTATATACGATATGGTAAGCATGGGTGGTCCAATCTGCAAATCCGCCGGATCCACCCGAAATTTGGCGGGTGCACACCCAACCCAATCATGGATGGATTGGACGTGGTTTATTCTCGAAAGTCCATTAAATACTGGATCCGGTATGGGTGCATGTCTAAAAATCTATTGACCATCCGCACCCGCTAGGTTAAGAGTATTTTTAGAATTATACAAGGTATGAAGGTAAATTTAGTATTCTACACTCAGTAGTATATCTAATATGTATTATTCATCTATGGAATTTTAATTTTACACGTTACTGGTAGAGAGATAAAAATGGTTTAGTTAAACATGTAGGAATATTTATCTAAGGATGATTTAGGATTTTATAAATAATTAATTAAATGATATTTTTATTAGCTTTGCTTTCATACTGCACACAATTTTCAATACAGATGTTAATTACGTAAATCCAACCCATCCACTCGTCCACCCGCGGATGTTAGATCCGCAAATGATGGATTAAAGGAAAATTAAAGTATAACACCCTGTTAGAGCATAGCTCGGTTGAACCCACCAAGCATTGGTATGTCAAGTTTGGTTGTCATATTTTAGTATCAAAACTCATCTAGAGTCGCTTGATTAAATACGAGAGTCAACTTCGTTTAGGTTAGACTAGAAAGTCTAGGAATGTTGAGACGTATAAGTATTACCCCGAAGACCTGAAGAATGTGAAGAAGTAATGACTGCAACGAAGACATCATCCTTCCACTTGAGGTTAGTAATATTGACTTGATCTTGTTTCCATTCCTAACGTATCCTTCAAGTCGGATTATAATAAAAACATTACATGCGAAGCTATAAATTTATAATACTCTTGTGGTTAGACTTGTCATATCATTATGATCAAAGTGTCAAGGACTTTATTGAATTACGAAGTATAAACGCTTATCTTTTGGAACTTCGTAAATACGACATCAACATAATCTTTATATTTAGTTACTTGATTATATGTAAGTTATAGGTATTGATTTTATCCTAGGAAACAATGTTTTATAACATTTGTTTAAAGGAATTTAAGTACATATACGAGCTTGTTTCGTAATCGAAAGAAATCATGATTGGTCAGGTTCTTTATTGAATATCTTTTGAATGATCAATACAAGATGACAAGGTAGAATATATCTTCACTTATGTTGAGAATTGAGGTATAACCGATCATAGCCTATATTGTGTAGCATGTTGTAATCAGTCACAAGAAACTTTGTGAAGCATGGTGTAACCGGTCACAATCTACATTGGGAAGTTAGTTGTAATCGGTCACAAGCTACCTTTTGGAAGCAAGGTGTGACCGACCACAAGCTAATTTAGGAATTTAAATGTAATCGGTCGCACGCTACTTTGATAACCAAGGTGTAACCAATCACAAGATAACTCGAGAAGTAAGGTGTAACTGATCACAAGCTACCTCTGGGAAGCAATGTGTAACTGGTCACAACCTAGTTTGGGAAGCATGGTATAACCAATCACAATTTATATTGTGAGTCATGGTAGAACCGATCCCAAGGAGCAAAACTGAGTTTCCACTATTCACATATCTCTTTATGTTTTGTGTGGAGATTGAAATTAGGGTTTGCTGAGAAACTTCTAGATGTCAACATTATTTGAACATGTACATAACTCCTATTATTAATTGTTCAAAGATATTCCTTGATACTCAAGGTGGTTCCAAACCGTAATATTGAAAAGCATTTAATTATGATTTTCATAATATATGTTTTAATTACCATCAATTTAAGCATATCCTCTGGAAAATATTATTAGTTAATGTGCTATACTAATAATAGAATTTTCTAAGGGAGTTTTTGTAAATATGGTTTGGTAATTAATTGGAAATAGGAGGACCGAATTTAGGTACTTTAATGAATATCTTGAGAATATTTTCGGTTTTGGAATTTCTTTGTTGTCCAAACAACCTTGGTCTATAAATGCTTGAGTTTTCATTTCTTTTAAACTATCCTAAGAGCCAAGCAAACTTCATTCGTGTTGTTTCTGTTAGAGCACTGCTCGTTCGAACTCGCAACCGTTGCTATCTCAAGCTTGTTTGTCAAGTTTAGTTGTCAAAACTATAAGTCTTGATTTCTAGTCTACTTATAGCTATGTCTTGGATTAGGATAAAATGTGTAGTTGCGCTTTAGACTTCACGGCGTTCATCGATAAAAGACGGAGAACTACTAAGGGGAGCTTGTGGAACTTCATCAACAAAAGGTATGTGGAGACTTAACACTCATAAGTCTATTTCTATTCTATCTCCTATTGAGTCAAAAGTCATATAGTTATATAGACTTTACTTTATACATATTTGATATTTCTAGCTGAGCTTAACTCGCTTACATATTTCTCGAAATATGTGTTGGTAAGCTTTCGCTTTAACCAAGTTCATCTTTATTCTTGACGAAAGTCAAAAGATGATCATGTGAAAATCGCCTGGTAACATCTTACATGATTTGTGTGAGACAGTCATTTGATGTAGACTCAGAATGTTTCGTTTTGATCTATTGATCACTTGAAAATTGCTTTGAAGCTAATAGTTTATGTGAGACAGCTATTCCCATCTTTCAAGAATGTTTAAATGATTGAAATGAAGTTTAGAACAACTAACCATTGATTGGATATAACACAGTATGCGTGCTTGTATGCTAACTGTTGCAAGTTATTCCAAGTCCGGGAACCATAGTATGCATACCAGTATGCGTACTGGTTTAATAGTTGATGTCCGGGAACTTAGTATGCATACCCGTATGCGTACCGGCTTAACAGTTCAAGTCCGGGAATTCAACTAAGTTTGGTCATGAACGACAGTATGCGTACCCGTTCGCATACTGGCGAACCCATACCAAATCCGACTACTTAGGTATGCGTACCTTTTTGCATACTTGAGTGGGTTAAGTTCTAAAATCGGTTTGTTCATGAACAAATACATTTATATATAATAAGGAATGCAATCTTTTGCAACCGTGGCTATAATGTTCATGAATTTATTCGAGTGAATCAAAATCGATTTTGCTTCAATTGTGTCTTGTATACTTCTATGAGAATATAAACAATTGAACAACTCTATAACTAGTTTCATTTGAGTCATTTGAACTAGTTGTGATTAAGATGAACAAGGTTGATATGAAAGGGTTCATATGGATAACTTTGGTTAACTATTGTTGAGCAAACTAAGTGTACACGTTTAGGTAAGGTTACCCATATCTAAATGAAGTCACATTTCATTTGTGTATAACAATCTAAGTTAGATCAAACGGTTGAAAGATATTAGCTTGAATCTAATCAGGTTTTCATATAACGGTGAATATTGAATGCTTTGTTACCAAGGTAACATTGATTGCAAACCCTGATTTGAAGACTATATAAGGGAGAACTCTAGCAATTGGGAAACCTAATCCCCACACCTCCTGTGTGATACTAGTTGCGACTAGAGTCGATTCTCCTTTAACCTAGGTTTTTCTAAAACCATTATAGGTTAACGACTTAAAGACTTCATTGGGATTCTGAAGCCATACCTAACTTTTTTTTTTTTTGTAGTTGCGTGTTCTGATCTTACTTTTTTCTATCTATTGAGTACTATCTTTTCTAAGATTTTCTCGAGATTCAATCTCCGATAGGTAAGACAAAAAGTAGTCACAAACATCTTCGTCTCATCGTTTGTGATTCCACAATATCTTGTTCCGCTTTCATACGGTTAAGATCATTGTGAGGTGATTGATATTACTAGGCTGTTCTTCGGGAATATAAGTCTGGTGTATAAATTGATTCCTGTTCACTTTGATTTATCAAAAGACGGAACAAAAACTCGTAGGTATTTCTGTGGGAGACATATTTATCTATTCAATAGACTTTTCTGTGTGAGACAGATTTGTTTATCAAGTCTTCGACTTTGGGTCGTAGCAACTCTTAGTTGTGGATGAGATCAGCTAAGGGAATTAAGTGCGTAGAGTCCTGTTGGAATTCAGAGGCGTAAGGAACGTGACTGTACCTTAATCAGTGTGGGATTGGTTAGGGCTCAACTACATTCCAGTCTGAAGTTAACTTGTAGTAGGCTAGAGTCTGTAGTGACTTAAAACAGTGTGGTGTTTAAATATGGACTAGGTCTCGGGGTTTTCTGCATTTGCGGTTTCCTCATTAACAAAATTTCTGGTGTCTGTGTTATTTCTTTTCCGCATTATATTTTCTATATAATTGAAATATCACAAATTGTGCGTAGTTCATTCAATTAGATAATCCAACCTTTGGTTGTTGATATAAATTGATTGGCACTTGAACATTGGTCTTTGGTACCGTTCAAGTTGTTTCTCATAATAATCAGGCTCGCGGATTTATATCTGTTTGATTTGCTGATTACATTGAGAAACAGAGATATAACTCTTGGATGTATTTTTCTTGATTGAGTTTGACTGTTTAGTTGATTCTATTGGCAATATATTGGAGTTAGTCCATACATATTGCCTAAACGAAATATCGGGTGTGGTTGTTAGACCTCCGTTTTTTTAATTGGTATCAGAGCACGCAAACACATTTAAGACCTCGTAAGTCCGTATATGTAGCAATCTGACTCTATGGACAAAAACGTTATCTCGAACAACGCATCACCAGTTCACAAACATTTTGCCTTGGTTCAAATCTCTGGTTCTCCTGAGAGATCTTTCTCATCCTCTCCATTGTCATAAACTATGTATGACTGGGAAACACGCCTAGATGAACAGTTGGATGATCTTTCGGATGAAAGTGATTCAGACGATGGATACGATGTTGATGAGGAAGTCTCTCAATAAATCAAGATTTTTGACCATCTCATAAAGAAAAAGAAGTCAATATCTTGCTTGGCTGAGTTTGTGACTCCTCTCTGTCTAGAAAACAAGAAAATGAGAAAGCTCTGTAAAGGTTATGATTGTGGATGTAATATCTTACAATCCCTTCTTAAAGACCGAGAAGAAGATGTGCGTTCAAAGAATTCTGAATGTGAAAATATTCGTCGAAATCTCTTTAAGTTGAAAGAAGAACTTGCAGAATCTGAAGCAAGATATGACTCTCAACAAAATTGTTTTAGTGACAGAGAAAAAAATTTCTCGCTAAAGAAAAACAATTAGAGACTAACCTAAAAGCTTCTCTTGATAAGGTCAAATCACTGGAGGAGAACTTGAATTTTTTTAATGCTAGCTCGACGAAATTATCCACTATGCTGGGAGCATGTAAAAAACATCGTGACACACGAGGTTTGGACTATGAAGGAATAGACGCTCCAAGCTGTGGTATGATCAATTTTGTCTGTGCTAATGACAACCTCCAGCAAAAGAATTCCATTGATGGCAAAACTGAAACTTTACCTTCGGCAGCAGAAGTTTTAACAAACAAGGGTTGTCTCCCTCTTAAAACAGGTCATTTGAGAAAAGTTAATAACTCTCCATACAGATGTTATTATTGCGAAAACAAAGGTCATCTTGAGAGGAGGTGTCGTTTTCGCCTACAGAATGAAAAACTTCGTAACATTCTTATCTGGATGTGTAAGGAAGTAATCAAACCTGTTTATCAGATTACTGGTCTTAAATGTCTAACTCTCAGACAAGAAAAGAGTTGTGATGAGCCAAGTCTTGCCTGTAAAGATAACACAAAGGCTTTCTATAATTGTAAAAAGAATTGTGTTATACGGACAATTGACTGCCTTGTTGATCCAATGAGCAAGAAAACTTCTTCAAACTTTTCTTCCGTGACTAAAGGAAGTGTTGAATCAAAAGCGTTAATCGTTCCTGAGTATATTCATATCAATAATCGTGTTTCGGAACTAAATACCAGTATAAATAGACTCAAGCGCAGCATTAAGAAGGCAAGGAAGGCAACAACTTCAGGTATCTCTTGTCCTCCTCTTGTTAATTCTCTTGAGACTAACTCCATTGACTTTTCTGAAGTTTTTCAAGAAATAAAAAGGGAAAATTTCAATACCCTTGATGAGATATATGCTCGTCAAATTACAACTTGACTGCTTACAAGTGAGCATCCTCTTTGAGACTATGTGAGGCTTCTCATAATTCTCAAGAAGCTCTTCTTCTTGACAAAGTGGTCTTTATTGTATCTGTTTTTTCGGTTTAAGAATAAAATGATCATCTTACTGTTGAGCCTTGCTCCGGTTAATTGTTACATAGTGTAATATTTTTGATCAATAACTCTTGAGTAAATTCTCCATGTTGCTCAATTTGAAAACCCTCATTTTTTCTTCCTAATGACAGTTGATTTGTTGATTTCAACAATTACCTTGTGCTCACTTCTGAGTTAAGTTGTTCTGTCATTAGAATTTGTTTTTATCAAAACATACTTCAAAAATAGGCTTCATTGGCTTCTTGGTTTTGAGCCTAGCTCATAACCACGGACGTTTGTGCACCCGACCCTTACCAAACGTAAACGAGTAACCCTAGGGTTTCCCTATGAAGCACTTATATATATATGTATCATGTTTTTCTTCTTCTCCTGATACGTACATGTTCCGTAACTTCAAGAGTTCTCTTGAAATTTTGTAGTGTGCACAATGGATGGATGCAAAAAGGAAGATAAAGTTGAAGAGGGCAAAGTTATTGAGTTTCACGAGAACCCTGTATTCATAACCTGCTCTCATGTAGTTGATCATGAAAACGATCTTCCAGTTCAGATGTCATCTCAATTGGTTGGAAATCTTCTTCGATATTTTGAAGTTGTTCGTGGTCAACTTGTAATTGCAACAAAGAATCTTGAGTTTCTGAAGATTGAACTGAAGAAAGCAACTGATGAACTTGCTTTTGTTCGATCCCTGGTGGCTGGCTATGTCTAAAGTTTTTTTTTGTCTAGGAAACTTCTTATGAGAATTTATTCTTATGTTTTAAGAAGGATAACTAGGGTTTGGAATAGTATATCTTGTGATTTCACATTGCTATTGCCAACGATTTTCATCTTGCAATGTTTTTAGATTTATTTATTTAAATTCTAAAGTTTATTTGGAAGATGATTTTGCAGTATTAATCTTTATTGGTTTTTTATATTGAAAAAATTGTTATGGGATATGTGTGTTTGCGTCCGTGAACTATGATTATTTCATATATGTCAAAAGTTAAGTTTATTGTGTCATTATGAAAATATTGATGGAAAATAGAATGAACTTTTGATGTCAAAGATTAAAAGAAAAGACTCAGGTAGGACCAAAAGACGGTTCCTACTTCACTCTGCCAAAAAGAAAGAAGTAGTAAAATCTAAACTAGTGGGATACCTCGAGAAAGAACCCGGAAAAAAAAATCAGAATTATTTCTCTCTTTACCCAGTTCAGACTTAAAAGAAAGAAAGATAGAAGAAATATTGATGTTGCAAAAGAGAAAAAGTAGTAACTTTTAGTAGTGACTGAGGACTGAGTCACAAAGAAATAAAAATTCCAAGTCTCTCTTTACTTAGCACTGGAGGATTCTAGTCCACAACATTAGCAACATCATCATTTATTTAATTGATATTCAATTCAAGCGTCTTTCATTAATACACTCAAGATCCTCCAGAGTTGATCGATGGGGGTATTTAGTTTGTTTGGGTGGTTTTTTTTTCTTCAATTTGCAGCCGTTTTAATTGACTCAGGTACTGTCCTCTCTGCTTTACTCTTTATGATTTTCAATTCTTTGAGTTTTCATATGTTAATTTAGCCTTAAGTAAATTGATTAAGATACTCCCTTTTATTGTATCTGTTAGATCGATTAGATGGGTTGTGGTGGTGGTGGATTTGAACTTGAATAAGTGAACTTTATTTGGTTTCAGGGTTCATAAAGATTTTATCTCTTTTTTGTAGTTTTAGATTATGATTTGTATGGGTCTGTTTGGCAGCTGGGATATGAAATACGTTGTCCAGGTTAGGGAATTCCTTGGTTTATCCAAGACTATCATGGCAATGGTTATTGTGAATGGTGTTTGTTTTCCATTATGGGTTAATGTAGATGTTGTTTGTCAAAAGATTTGTATACAAGCTAAATTAATTAATTAAAAAAGGAAATAAAAACTAAACCATATAATTTTATGATTTTGAGCATAAGAAAATTTTAAATTAAAATTAGTTATTAAAGTAACCGTCTAACCCAGGAAAGGATTAAGGTATTCCAGGTTTTACATGGAATTCCAAAACCCCACCTTTTTAGCCTCCTAAAATTCAGGTAGGATACACTATTTTTATCTTGACATGGAATAAGCACCCTGACAAACACGATATACGGTTATTTAAGGGATAACCTAACCTAGGTTAGGATATCAAGGATGCCAAACACGACCACGTATATTCTGTAGTATTGATCTTTCCCTGATCCACTTCTATGTGAAAGTACTGTATGGCTCCGTAAGTTCTCTTATGTTGAGCATTTCCGATTAAATTAATCACCGAGGTTCCTTTGTGGTTTATTTAATTTAGTTTTCTGGATACAAATTCATGTTTCATGTAATTTGTTAATGTCCAAAGAAATCCTTCTTTTATTGTAAAAGTAAGGCCGCTCTTGTTGTTCTTTAGGGAATGACATTTTATGGGGGAGAGTTCTTAATTAAACTTGTGCTTAATTTCCAAATCTTTGTGGGGAGTGCGGCTGTGGAATATTGTAGGAGTGTTCTTGTATCTTTATAAACTCCCTGATGAATACACTAAGTTTCGACTATGTGAAATCATCGAAACAAAGTTGATATGTTCTCTTTTATTCATGAAGTATCTCTATGAGAATTTCATTATGATCCCGCTAGTTTTCGTACCTTTGCCAATTTATATTGACAAAAAGAGGGAGAATTATTTTGTAGTTCACACTACAAATACATATGGTTTACGGATCATTATGTAAGGGGAAGTGGTTTTCATTGTGAGATGAAGTATTGACTAAGGGGGAGTGATACATATCACCATAGTATTATTGTCAAAGTTGTAATACAATTGAACTTTGATGTTGTGTAATAATACAATGACACTGTATAACAATGATTGAGAATAATTGTTTTCTTATTATTATATCTACGGATCTTCAACAACTATGATGCTGGGTTGAACATGTTCAAAATCACTGGAGTACTTGGAAGTGACGAATATTTCGAGTAATGTTGAAGAACCAAGGAAATCAAGCATTTGGTTGAGAAGCTACAAAGTTTATTTATTTTGTAATCCATATGTATTAATAATTTTTTCACTAAAATTGACAAAGGGGGAGATTGTTAGATCACTGCTCGGTCGAACTCGCAAGCGTTGCTATCTCAAGCTTGTTTGTCAAGTTTAGTTGTCAAAACTATGAGTCCTGATTTCTAATCTACTTATAGTTATGTCTCGGATTAGGATATAATGTGTAGTTGAGCTTTAGACTTCAAGACATTCATCGATTGAAGACAGAGAACTACTAAGGGGAGCTTGTGGAACTTCATCAACAAAAGGTATGTGGAGACTTGAACTCATCTATCACTTAGAAGTCTATTTCTATTCTATCTCCTATTGAGACAAAAGTCGTATAGCTATATAGACTTTACTTTATACACATTTGATATTTCTAGATTAGTTTAACTTGCTTACATATTTCTCGAAATATGTGTGGGTAAGTTTTCGCTTTAACCAAGTCCATCTTTATTCTTTACGAAAGTCAAAAGATGATTATGTGAAAATCGCTTGGTAACATCTTACATGATTTGTGTGAGACAGTCATTTGATGTAGACTCGGAATATTTCGTATTGATCTAATCGATCACTTGAAAATTACTTTGAAGCTAATAGTTTGTGTGAGACAGCTATTGCCATCTTCTAAGAATGTTTCAATGATTGAAATGGGAGTTTAGAACAATTAACCGTAATTGGATATAGCATAGTATGCGTACTTGTATGCTAACTGTTGAAAGTTATTCCAAGTCCGGGAGTCATCGTATGCATACCTGTGTGCATACTGGTTGGTTAGTTGAAAGTCCGGGAACTTAGTGTGCATACCCGTATGCGTACCGGCATAAATTTCAAGTTTGGGAATTCAACTGAGTTTGGGGTGTACGACAGTATGCGTACCCGTTCGCATACTGGCGAACCCATACAAAGTCCGGCTACTTAGGTATACGTACCCGTTTGCAAACTTGAGTGGGTTAAGTTCTAAAATCGGTTTGTTCATGAACAAATACATTTATATAATAAGGAATGCAATCTTTTGCAAACCGTGGCTATAATGTTCATGAATTGATTCGAGTGAATCAAAATCGATTTTGCTTCAATTGTGTCTTGTATACTTCTATGAGAATATAAACAATTTAACAACTCTATAACTAGTTTCATTTGAGTCATTTGAACTAGTTGTGATTAAGTTGAATAAGGTTGATATGAAAGTGTTCATATGGCTAACTTCGGTTAACTATTGTTGAGCCAACTAAGTGTACACGTTTAGGTACGGTTACTCATATCTAAATGAAGTCACATTTCATTTGTGTATAACAAGCTAAACTTGAGAAAGATTTGTTCTTTTATTTATTTGCTTAGAGTACTTATAATGATCCATGTACCTTTCTTATCGTTTATTTCTACCTAACTTTATCTGTGTTTAAGGTTAATAAATGTTTATGTTTGAAAATAGTAGTTCGGGATGTTTGGAATTCATGGTACACATACCAGGTATGCATGCTATCATTTAAAATCAAAATCCAGGTGTTTTAGTATGCATACCCGTTTGCATACTGCTCCAGGTCATGAAAATTCGTTTGCATACCCGTTTGCATACTGCTCCAAGTCATGAAGTGTCTCTATGAAAATTTCATTAGGATCCCACTAGTTTTCGTACCTTTGCCAATTTTATTGACAAAAGGGGGAGGGGGGGGGGGGAATTAATGTGTAGTTCACACCACAAATACATATGGTTTTTGGATCATTATGTAAGGGGGAGTGATACATATCACCATAGTATTGTTGTCGAAGTTGTGATACAATTGAACTTTGATGCTGTGTAATAATACTATGACACTGTATAACAATGATTGAGAGCTATTATTTTCTCATTGTTATGGCTACGGATCTTCAACAACGATGATGCTGATTTGAACATTTTTGGAATCATTTGAGTACTTGGAAGTGACGAAGATTTCGAGTAATGTTGAAGAGCCAAGGAGATCAAGCATGTGGATGGGAAGCTGCAAAATTTATTTATTTTGTATTCCATATGTATTGATAGTTTTGTCATTATAATTGACAAAGGGGGAGATTATTAGAGCACTTCTCGGTCGAACTTGCAAGCGTTGCTATCTCAAGCTTGTTTGTCAAGTTTAGTTTCCAAAACTATAAGTCTTGATTTCTTGTCTACTTATAGCTAAATCTCGGACTAGGATAGTAAGTGTAGTTGAGCTCTAGACTCCACGGCGTCCATCATGCAAAGACGAAGAACTACTCAAGGAACTGGTGGAACTTCATCGGCATAAAGGTATGTGGAGACTTGAACTTATCTATCACTCAAAAGTCTATCTATTCTATCTCCTATCTTGAGACAAAAGTCGTATTGCTATATAGACTTCGATTATACACATTTGCTATTTCGAGCCGAGTTTATCTCGCTTATCTATTTCTCGAAATATGTGTTGGTAAGCTTTCTATTTGGCCAAGTTCATCTTTACTCGTGACGAAAGTCATGTTGGTTATTTCAATTTCTTGAAAATCGCTTTGATAAAAAATAGTTTGTGAATAACAACTATATAACATCCTCTAAGAATGTTTCAATGATTGAAATGAGAGTTTAGAACATGTAACCATCTTTGGATATAAGCATAGTGTGTTTTCATATTTGTGTAAAAGTCCAAAAACGGGAACCCAAAGTATGCGTACCCGTACGCGTACTGGTGGTTGTTGGAAATCCGGGATAGTATACGTACCCGTACGCGTACTGGAGGAAAGTTCACATCCGTGAATTTCTGCTGGAGTTTGGAATTGAAAACAAACTCAATCTGATTACTTAAGTATGCGTACCCGTTCGCATACTTAGGTAGGTTACTTTCTAAAATCGGTTTGTTCATTAACTAAAACATTTATATATATTAATGAATGCAATCTTTGCAAACCATGGCTATAATGTTCATGAATCGATTCGAGTGAATCAAAACCGATTTTTTTCCGATTGTGTCTTGTATACTTCTATGAGATCTAAGCAATTGAACAACTCTCTAACTAGTTCATTTGAGTCATTCGAACAAGTTATGGTGAAGATGAATAAGGTTGATATGAAAATGCTCATATGGCTAACCACTTGGTTAACTATTGTTGAACTAACTAGGTGTACACGTTTAGGTACGGTTACTCAAACTTAAATGAAATCACTTTTCAATTGTGTATAACAAGCTAAGTTCGATCTAACAGTTGAAAGATATTAGCTTGAATCTAATCAGGTTTTCATCTAACGGTGAATATTTAATGCTTTCTTACCAAGGTAACTAACTTAGATTGCAAACCCTGATTTGGAGACTATATAAAAGAGAACTCTATCAACTGGGAAACCTAATCCCCACACCTTCAGTGTGATACTAGTTGTATAAGCTAGAGTCAATTCTCCTTTAACCTTAGGTTTCTCTCGAGACCCTATAGGTTAACGACTTAAAGATTTCATTGGGATTGTGAAGCCAGACCTAACTATTGTCTCTGTAGTTGCGTGATCTGATCTTGCTGTTTCTATCGTTATTGAGTACAATCGTAAGATTGGCTTGGGATTTATATCTCTGATAGGAAAGATAGAAAAGTAGTCACAAACACCTTCGTCTCATCGTTTGTGATTCCACAATATCTTGTTTCGCTAGTCGATTAAGATTATTGTGAGGTGATTGATAATTCTAGGCTGTTCTTAGGGAATATAAGTCCGGGTTATCGATTGGTTCTTGTTCACCTTGATTTATCAAAAGACGTAACAAAACTCGTAGGTATTTATGTGGGAGACAGATTTATCTATTCCTATAAACTTTTCTGTATGAGGCAGATTTGTTTATTCAAGTCTTCGACTTTGGGTCGTAGCAACTCTTAGTTGTGGGTGATATCAGCTAAGGGAATCAAGTGCGTAGTATCCTGCTAGGATCATAGACGTAAGGAGCGCAACTGTACCTTGGATCAGTGTGAGATTGATTGGGGTTCAACTACAGTCCAGATCGAATTGAGTTTGTAGTAGGCTAGTATCTGTAGCGGCTTAATACAGTGTATTTTCAATCTGGACTAGGTCCCGGGGTTTTTCTGCATTTGTGGTTTCCTCGTTAACAAAACTTCTGGTGTTTGTGTTATTTCTTTTCCGCATTATATTTTTTTATATAATTAAAATATCACAGGTTGTGCGTTGAATCGATCAAGTGGTAAATCCAACCTTTGGTTGTTGATTGAAATTGATTGATCCTTTAACATTGGTCTTTGGTACTCTTCAAGTTATTTCTCTTGTATTCAATTAGGCTCGCAGATTTCTATTTGTTTGAGTAAGGATTGAATCGAGGAATTGAGATATAACTCTTGGATATACTTTTTATTAAGATTGAGTCTGACTGTCTAGTTGATTCTCTTAAAAGTATATTGGAGTTAATCCATATAGATTGCTAAGAGAAATATTGGGTGAGGTTGTTTGACCCCCGCTTTTTCAGTTGTATTGTCTCCACTTTGTCCATAGACGATCACACTTGGAATCAGACTAATAGGTTGATATTTAAAATATTATGGTATATTTGAGTACCCTCGTCTTTTCAACTGGTATTAGAGCAGGAAAACACGAAAAGATCTAACAATATGTGTTTGGTGCGATCCAACTTATAAAATTTGAATATATAACTGATTCAGGTAACGTACTATCAAGATTAAATATTCTACAATACAATTTATTTGAAGAAGAATAAAGTTGTTCTGTGTTACTGGAGATGATAAAAGCACATGTTGAATAAAACCAGTCATTGGCTGAAGATATCAACAATATCTTAATTGATAAATGACTGGTCAAGGAACCCTTGAAACTTCATAAAAAGGAGTCTCATCAATGTTCAACTAGTACATCTGGTTATATAAAATCAGATAATAAGAATCGGTACACATAACACCTTCTGAAAGGAAGTAGATTTTTCAATCATAAAATTTGTTGGGAAAAAAATCTGACTAAACATGCTAAACAATTGTTTGGTATATTAAAAAACTTTATCAAAGCTCAGAAAAAATATCCTACTATGGTTCCCATGAAATTGAATGAGAATTTAGTTCATAATAAGGAATCTGTTGAACGATGTCTATGTGCATTTGCACTCAAAACCACGTCACCTTTTCAATGGTTCCTGGATAGTGGTTTTAGTAGACATATGACAGGAGATTTTGGTTTATAAAGACATAAGATTATAAAGGAGGATCTGTTACCTTCGGAGATGTTAGCAGCTGCCTTATCAACAAAATGGGAACTACCAAACTATCAGGTATTACTGAAATTCATTATGTTGTTTATGTCAAAGGTATGAAAGACAATCTTCTTTTAGTAAGTCAAATTTGTGATAAAGTTCACAAGGTTATATTCAATATAAGAGGATGTGATATTGAAGATAAGTCCGGAAAGATAATATTTCGAGGACGAAGAAGTATGAATAACTGTTATCTACTTGATAAATAGTCTAATTTGTACTGTAACCAGACCAAAGTAGAATCAACTCATCTATGGCATGAATGGTTTGGTCATATCAACTATCGAATGCTTGGTAAGCTCATTAATCGTGAACTTGTCAGAGGCATTCCCAAAATAAATACTAAAGTAGAAGGTGTATGTGTATGTGGTGCTTGTCAAAAAGGTAAGCAAGGAAAAGTTCCACACAAAATTTCTCGAGATATAGTCACTCGTTCTCCTCTCGATCTTATTTATATGGATCTTTTCGGTCCCATCTGAAAAGACGAGGGTACCTAAATATACCTCAAACTAAAACTTTTCCACCTATAAGTCCTTTCTCCGAAAATGATTGTCTATAGACCGAGTCGAGACAATACGTCGAGACAATACAACTAATCGGTTCACACTTCGTGTGATCGTCTATGGATACGAGATCGAGACAATACGACAACAAGATAACTTGCGTGATTGACTATGGATACAAGATCGAGACAATACAACAACGAAGTATGTTTACTTGATAAAAGGTTCGTACTTATCCAAACACAATAGGATTACTATCAAGTAAATAGGAATTAACGTTTGTGTGATTTACTTTAAATTATAATAACAATAATTATAATTACGGAAAATAAAAGTAAATGACACAGCAAGATTTTGTTAACGAGGAAAACTGCAAATGCAGAAAAACTCCGGGACCTTATCCAGAATTGAATACTCTCAGGATTAAGCCGTTATACAAAATAAAACCAACTTCGTATAGTTGAGACCAAGCAACTAAACCTATAGTTCACCTAGTTCCGTCTGTATTCCCACGCCTCTGACCTGTAATAAGTCACGTACTTTGAACAATTCCTTTGGTTCGTATTCCAAACAGTAAAGGAAAAACAAATCTGTTTGGTATCAACTCTTTTTAACCAAGTGATATGAGTTTGACAAAAGGCTCTTCTGTTTATCTCAATAAACTCCTTTGTCAGGTTCTTAGATCTATCTAATCAACAACTGCCAAAGTAATTGTTAAGATTTTGCAATCAATACTTTTAATCACAAAGAATTGTATTGATGCCGATCTACACTACTAATCAATCCAATCTACAACAAGGATAAACCAATTATAGTTGGATCCTCTTTAACCGAAACAAGTATTGTGCACACCAAAGATTATGAACCCAAATCAGAAATCTTCAAAGTCTTCTTTGTCTTCAAATCTTCTTTAATCTTCAATCAACACCTGCACACAATCAACTTGAATCACTTGTGATCAATCACGCACAGAACGGAGTCTGTTAACAATGGATTATCACAAGACGTCTTTAGATCTATAAACAGTCTAAAGATCCCCGTCGAAACTTCGATCTAGTTTGAGTGAATCTTATATCAGAAGAAAAGATTCTCAATTATAAACAAACTTGGTGCAATCAAAGTTCAACCACCGTTAGTCAATCAAATCAATCGAAAACAAAATATAAACCGCAATTATCTAATTTCTCACCAACAGTACTAATAGATCTTCTCAATCCCAAAGAAGTCTTTAAACTGAGCGGGCGTAAGAGATTTCGCCTAATTAGGTTACTTTCCTCTCCGAATAGGCGGCTCCACAAGTAACAACACAACTGAAGTAGTTTTGCTGGCTCTGAGGATTTGTTTGCTCGAAATGCAAACTTTGATATTTATAGACAAGGAAATTTGGACACCAAGGAATTTCCAAAACCGAAAATATTCTCAAGATATGCAATAAACTCCAAATTTGGTTTCCATAATTCCTGGAAATGCTTTGTCCAAATATTGACCGAAAATCTCTTAGAAAATCTCCAACTAGTAAATGCACATTACTAATTTTCATTTTTCTAAAAATAAAATTAACAACCTTAAATAAAAGATTCTCAATTTAATTTCGATCTTGGATTTTTTCCTTTAGCTATTAAGGAATATCTTTGAACAATAAAAGATAAGCGTTACTGCATATGTTAAAATTATGTCGACATCTTTACTTTGTAAGTCCTCTTTCATACTTACAATCTTAATACCGATTTTCCACACTTCCAAACAAGTTTAGAATTGGTTCATCTGACTTTCAAGAACTACGTGATTGATAAAGAACACTCAATCACCAAACATGGGTTTCACGGTTCTACCAAAACAAGTTTTGGTTCTACCTCCATGTGGGTACTGAATTTAGTCACACTAGCTTTCCGAAAATTCGGTTGACTAGGTACTAGGATCGGTTCCCACATATATATGGTATCTAACTTGTACTTATTGCACATGTCCATAGGATCGGTTCCCTTTTCTACTAAAAACTTGCTGCACCTCATAAAATGATCGATTCCCCTTTGTGATAGGTTGCACCTCTTACTAGGATCAGTTCCCCTTTACCCAGAGTCGGTCATACCAATAACACTAAATCGATCATACCATCTCAGGTGATTACTTAGGATCGGTTTTACTAATAAAAGTCATACCAATACAAATGTCAGGCCTTTGTGAATAGTTTTACCAAGAACATAAACAAGTCATGAGCGGTTATACTAATCACACATATTGGTAGTTCAAAAGATATGCAATGAATAACAATACCAATAAAGCCTAGCGATTTCCCTTTCGATTCACAAAACAAGTTCATGAATTTACTTCCTTTAAACAAATGTAAAACATTGTTTCCTAGGATGAAATCTTCACCTTATACCCATACATAATCACAATAGCATTCAAAAGATTATGTCGATGTCTAATATACAAAGTTTAATGGTTAAGCAATAAACCTCGTATTGTATTCCTTAATACTACGTCTAACTAGAGTGTAATCATTCATGCTTCGCAGTTATGTTTTTAACATGCATGACTTGAAAGATACGTTAGGGAATGAAATAGTTCAAGTCAAATATCACTAACCTCAAGTGGAAGGATGATGTTGTCGTTGTAGCTCCTTACTTCCTCACTTCTTCAAGTCTTCGCAATACTTGTAATGTCTCATATCCTAATACTTTCAAGCTAACCTATACGAAGTTGACTCTAGTACATAATCAAGCGACTCTTTAAATGAGTTTTGGCTCACTAAAATATGACAACCAAACTTGACATACCAACGCTTGGTGGGTTCAACTGAGCTATGCTCTAACAATCTCCCCCTTTGTCAATTTTAGTGACAAAACTCTTATATCATATGGATAAACAAATTACAAGAATTCATTACACATACGCTTGATTCCCGAATTCAACAGCACAATAACCTATATACATTCAATCCAAAAATGCCGCTGTTGACATTATAATAACAAAGCTAATACTCCCCCTAAAGGTAAGATAGGTAGATTTTATCAATCCGCATGTCTTTGTTATTCCCTTGTAGTCCATATAACTACAAGCATCATATGATATGTTACTCCCCTTTAGTCTATGCTTTTAATCTTTCGTTAGATAAACGTTTAAGCACAAATGTCCTTTCCCTTAGTGATACCAATCAATACCAATCAATACCAGTATCACTTGTTTACTCCATATATTTCTCCCCCTTTTATTCACAAAATGACAAAGAAACGAAAAAATAAAGAACAAACCGAAAGGATCTTACAAATTTCAATAGACTTGCAACCTATAGAGTTAAGCTCGAGGGTTCCACATACCATTTTTTTATAACCAATATCAAAACCGAAACTACAAAGTAATTTTGTTTTGATATGTTACCAAGGAAACAATTGCCCGAAGAAATTTTCCCTAATAGTTTAGCAAACCATAAATCGACTAAGCACCTTAGTTCCTTTGCTAAACTTATTGTACAAATACAATCGCTTGTTCGATAAGACCAAAATAAAGATAACTCTATTTTTCTCATCAGGTTCCAATTATTCAAATAATAACTTAGACCTTTTACTTTTAAACAAGACAAGTACTAGGTTAGTTAACTAGCATTTCTTGTTAAGGCATTCGATTAGACTTGAATAACCGAAACCTCCACTTTGATAAGTCTAACTGAGATCAGAATTAACTTAGTTTCTCTTATCCGGAATCGAATTGGACTAAACAATTCATCCCGAAAACCTTTTCTTTCATTAAGCCATAAACAATTCATACAAACCAAATAAATCAACTTGCATAATTATTTACCTCAACCGGAAGCAATTGAAACAACATAGACATTAAAGCACCGCAATTGCACCGAAATTTTGTAAGCCTAAATGATTGATATCAAACAATAAAGCAAGATAACAATAGGTTTTCTTAACCGGAACCAATTGAATCACACACACATCCATACACAAATAATGGAATAAAACATCAATTGTAACGGAATTTTGTTAAGCAAAAGCAATAAAATATGCAATAAAATCAGGCTTTTCTTAAACAGGAAAACAATTAACTAACAAGATTGTTACCTCAAATTTCGCATCCTCTTCTCTAATATGTTTGCATCTTCTTCCAGGGAGAATTGATATCGAAATATCATTATGTTGTCATCCTTATGCAAAACAAAAGAATAACAACAACCAACCTTTACCAGAGAAAGGTTGAAAACCGGTTTTTAACTATTGCAAGCAAAAGTTGAAAACCCCGAAACACATATGCTTTTATGCTAAACCAAATGATTCAACATATTGTGACTTTTTCACATATTGTTTCAATCAGACTCCCTCATGATCCTTTGATAAAGCCTACCAAAATGGGCTAGAACTTAATCCTGCTAAACCAAAAAGTCACCCAAACCATAAGGGTTCACAACATTATGAGATCGAATATCAAGGTAGTAAAACCGAAATCAAACATCCCATAAACATACATAGCAATAAAATAAAGCATTCAAGCACATGCTATGTAATCAAAACTATCACAAGAAAAATTATGAATCAAATAATTTTATTCATAATAATAGTTTTATTCATAAAATAGACCTTACACAATTATTGAAAGAAATCAAAAACTGATGTCTATTTTCCTGGATTAAGTATTACAGCATATAACTTAATCTCTAGTGGTGCTCTTGTTATTCACCGAAGATTCCTCGGTATTCTGAATCTTAAGTCTTCTCTTCTCTTTCTGATGATTGATTCTTTGTCTCAGAAGATTCAATTCCACAATCAACTTCAAGAATTTTGACTCGAGCAGTTTTTCATTCAACACTGCAGTTTCCAAAAGATCACGAGCAACTTAAAAATCTCCCATCAACATAAGCATAAGCTCAAAAGAAATATGATTCTTTTTATGTTCGTTTGAGAAGTAACATTTGAACTCAACTGGAAAGGTTTCAAGTTTTCGAAGTTGAGATTCAATATCAATAATATTTTCACCCATGTTTGACTGTAGACAGAACATAGAAGGATCGGTCCTATAGATGGTTTATATAATAATTCAAACTTGGTTTCCAAGAATGAGATACCTAATCACGGTATTTTATTTGTGTAAATATACACTTTCGGAAATAGCATAAGAGATTTTCCTAGCAAGTATGACCTAGGAGTTCTGAATTTTTTTCAAACTTTTCTCATGGACTTTCCAAGGATCGTAAGTATTTTTCTAGAAATAGAAAAGATATTCCATGTATAGAAAAACACTTTACATGTTCAAGAGTATATAATTACACTTTCTTCATATTCTCGTGCTCCTTTTAAGAACTTCCCTTTTTATTTGAATTGAGCACATCTAGGGAAATTCCGAATCCAACATCAGTTGTTGGAGTGAGATGGTGATAGCTCAGAATTTATGGAACATGATCCATCATGATATTTTTGAATATCTATCCTTTTGGGATTCTTTCAAGAATAAACTTCTTTTACTGTGTCACAGCTGGAGTGATTTGATTTAACAGAATGATTAGTTCGATGAATAGAATCATAAACGTGACTTGAAGTTTTTTGAGTTGTGAAATATCCAGAACTCTTATATTGACCCAGAAATTTCTTGGAATATGACACCATCATTTGATGAGATTGTTTCTTGGATTCTATCTTAGATAGTTGATCAACAACAAAATAGCATGATCTGAAATCATTTGTTTTTGTATACATGAGTTGACCTTTTTCTCTGTTTAAGAGATAATCATCGTCAGACGATCTTGACCGGATACTAGTCACAGGATTACCCCTTAGAACATATCTATCTTGATTATTGTAAGTGATTAGACTATTATAATCACGATGTTGTATATTAGTTAAGAGATTCTGGAGATTAGAATCACATATCCTTGTTTTAACCAATATACCCCTTTTGGCTTGAACAAGATCAAGTCCTTTAGATTTAGCATCTTCATGAATCAACGATTCTCTGACGATCTTCTTGGCAGATGGATAATATACATTATCCTTTAGATTATATTTTTCAGAAAGCTTTATGAAAAATTTAATCTCATTACTTTCTTCAGAATCTGACTTGTTTGTCACAAGTATTTGTTTTTGTATTAACACATCATGGTTAATATTTCCTGAGATGTGTTCCACCAGAGAACTAACAGTGCTGAGCTATTTATCAGGTTTTGAAAACAAACAACCTTTCTGAAGTATGTCATCTTGTTGCTCAACGTTAACTGAATCGACCATTAGATTCAATTTCTTATAGGTTGGATCGTACCAAACACAGATTGTAAAATATTTTCGTGTTTGCCCGCTCTGATACCAATTGAAAAGACGAGGGTACCCAAATATACCTCAAACTAAAACTTTTCCACCTATAAGTCCTTTCTCCGAAAGTGATTGTCTATAGACCGAGTCGAGACAATACAACTAATCGGTTCACACTTCGTGTGATCATCTATGGATACGAGATCGAGACAATACAACAACGAAGTATGTTTACTTGATAAAAGGTTCGGACTTAACCAAACACAATAGGATTACTATCTAGTAAATAGGAATTAAAGTTTGTGTGATTTACTTTAAATTATAATAACAACAATTATAATTGTGGAAAATAAAAGTAAATGGCACAGCAAGATTTTGTTAACGAGGAAAACTGCAAATGCAGAAAAACCCCGGGACCTTGTCCAGAATTGAATACTCTCAGGATTAAGCCGCTACACAAAATAAAATCAACTTCGTATAGTTGAGACCAAGCAACTAAACCTATAGTTCACCTAGTTCCGTCTGTATTCCCACAACTCTGACCTGTAATAAGTCACGTACTTGGAACAATTCCTTTGGTTTGTATTCCAAATAGTAAAGGAACAACAAATCTGTTTAGTATCAACTCTTTTCAACCAAGTGATATGAGTTTGACAAAAGGCTCTTCTGTTTATCTCAATAAACTCCTTTGTCAGGTTCTTAGATCTATCTTATCAACAACTACCAAAGTAATTGTTAAGATTTTGCAATCAATACTTTTAATCACAAAGAATTGTATTGATGCCGATTTACACAACTAATCAATCCAATCTACCACAAGGATAAACCGATTATAGTTGGATTCTCTTTAACCGAAACAAGTATTATGCACACCAAAGATTATGAACCCAAATCAGAAATCTTCAAAGTCTTCTTTCTCTTCAAATCTTCTTTAAACTTCAATCAGCACCTGCACACAATCAACTTGAATCTCTTGTGATCAATCACTGATAGACGCATTTATGTGTCTATTTTCATCTCTTTTATGTATAGTGTTAGTACCCATTTTTGCACTAATTTTGGTATTTTATCCCTTGTAGGTGTATTTTGGAGGAATAGGCTTTTGCGGCAAAATTGGCTCGAAAAGTTGTTAAAGGCTCCTGGGAGGACATTTGCTATTCGGACTCTCATTGTGGATAAGGGGTAACCCATTTCCAAGCAGCTGCTAAGCACAGACCGAGACTGGATAGGGGGAGGACAAATTTCTTCACGTTTTCAAAAACAAAAAAATGGCGGGAATTCTCTTCACTTACAGACGATTTCTGGGATGAATTTTTGATCGACTTTTATGGAGATTAAAGGTCTGAATTTGATTGGGTTTGTTCCTATGGACCTAACAGGCGAGGTAAGGGTGTTGGAATGGATCCAAAGTGGCTAGAACTCGAATTGGAGGTGAAAAAGGTTAAAAATATCACGGTTTGTTTTGGGCAAGTTTCTTGGTTTATTTTTGGAAAACTTACGTGAAGAAGAGGAAGGAAACTCTTCTTAAAGACTTGTTTCTATCAAGGGAGGAGTTTGGACAGCTTGGATTGACTGAGTACACGTGAAACAGAAATCAAAAGGGAAATATTGCAACTTGCTGTGGAGGAAAAAATCAAGGTTATTCTCGAATTTTCTTTGCACTACTATGTATAAAAGGGTTGGTTCGAGTCCTAGGAAGGTAACCAAGACCTTAGGGGAAAGTTTAGAGCCTTAGAGAAGCCAGAAAAATCATTAGAAGAAGATCGGGTTCTGCTGCTGCTGCTGTTGCCGGAGAAGACGAAGAACACAGAACAGCGGAAAAAGAAAGTTGCAGAGGCAGACTTATTTCCAGTGACAACGATTTACGGTCGCATCATCCTGCAGTCACCGAAGCTCTTCAGCAACGATTCCGTCCGCTGTATTAGACTTTCAGCGACTACAGTATACCCTTTTTCTCTCTTGTAATCAACTTTTGAACACCAAAGATGTATTTTGAGAACACGATTAATATGAGGAGCTAAACCCCTTAGCCGAGGCGACGGAGGAAGCCATTGTTCCATGAAAAGTGGTATAGTTCTATTTTAATTATTTATTGCAATTATTTTACATGATTATTTGCATAGAACTTAAAAGAAAAATTGATTTTTATTGAGTAGTTGTGAGTTGTTTTGATGGAACATGCTAGGTTTTAAAACTTTTGATGTTTCATGCTTTGTGATTACAACTACTACTTCAAAAATCTATTAGAGGAAAATATTAGAATCACTTTAAAGAAGAATATTGCATGAATATTGATTAGAGTTTATCAATTAATTGGTCAATGGTGGAATCCAGAGTCTCGGTATTTTCTTATTATTATTGAAACAATTTTATTTAATTCTAAAAAATCCTTCACAAGCCCGAGTTGAACGAACTTTACTCACCACTTTCACTACAATTAAAATTCACATCAATCACGCACAGAACGGAGTCTGTTAACAATGGATTATCACAAGACGTCTTTAGATCTACAAACAGTCTAAAGATCCCCGTAGAAATTTCGATCTAGTTTGAGTGAATCTTATATCAGAAGAGAAGATTCTCAAGCATAAACAAACTAGGTGCAATCAAAGTTCAACCACCGTTAGTCAATCAAATCAATCGAAAACAAAAGATAAACCGCAATTATCTAGTTTCCCACCAACGGTACTAATAGAGATTCTAAATCCCAAACAAGTCTTTAAACTGAGCGGCCGTAAGAGATTTCGCCTAATTAGGTTACTTTCCTCTCCGAATAGGCGGCTCCACCAGTGACAACACAACTGAGGTAGTTTTGCTGGCTCTGAGGATTAGTTTGCTCGAAATGCAAACTTTGATATTTATAGCCAAGGAAGTTTGGACATCAAGGAATTTCCAAAACCGAAAATATTCTCAAGATATGCAATAAACTCCAAATTTGGTTTCCATAATTCCTGGAAATGCTTTGTCCAAATATTGACCGAAAATCTCTTAGAAAATCTCCAACTAGTAAATGCACATTACTAATTTTCATTTTTCTAAAATTAAAATTAACAACCTTAAATAAAAGATTTCTAAATTTAATTTCTATCTGGGATTTTTTCCTTTAGCTATTAAGGAATATCTTTTAACAATAAAAGATAAGCGTTACTGCACATGTTCAAAGTATGTCGACATCTTTACTTTGTAAGTCCTCTTTCATACTTACAATCTTGAAACCGATTTGCCACACTTCCAAACAAGTTTAGAATTGGTTCATCTGACTTTCAAGAACTACGTGATTGATCAAGAACACTCAATCACCAAACATGGGTTTCACGGTTCTACCAAAACAAGTTTTGGTTCTACCTCCATGTGGGTACTGGATTTAGTCACACTAGCTTTCCGAAAATTCGGTTGACTAGGTACTAGGATCGGTTCCCACATATATATGGTATCTAACTTGTACTTATTGCACATGTCCATAGGATCGGTTCCCCTTTCTACTAAAAACTTGTTGCACCTCTTACTAGGATCGGTTCCCCTTTACCCAGAGTCGGTCATACCAATAACACTAAATCGATCATACCATCTCAGGTGATTACTTAGGATCGGTTTTACTAATAAAAGTCATACCAATACAAAAGTCAGGCCTTTGTGAATAGTTTTACCAAGAACATAAACAAGTCATGAGCGGTTATACTAATCACACATATTGGTAGTTCAAAAGATATGCAATGAATAACAATACCAATAAAGCCTAGCGATTTCCCTTTCGATTCACAAAACAAGTTCATGAATTTACTTCCTTTAAACAAATGTAAAACATTGTTTCCTAGGATGAAATCTTCACCTTATACCCATACATAATCACAATAGCATTCAAACGATTATGTCGATGTCTTATATACAAAGTTTAATGGTTAAGCAATAAACCCCGTATTGTATTCCTTAATACTACGTCTAACTAGAGTGTAATCATTCATGCTTCGCAGTTATGTTTTTAACATGCACGACTTGAAAGATACGTTAGGGAATGAAATAGTTCAAGTCAAATATCACTAACCTCAAGTGGAAGGATGATGTTGTCGTTGTAGCTCCTTACTTCCTCACTTCTTCAAGTCTTCGCAATACTTGTAATGTCTCATATCCTAATACTTTCAAGCTAACCTATACGAAGTATATTCTAGTACATAATCAAGCGACTCTTTAAATGAGTTTTGGCTCACTAAAATATGACAACCAAACCTTACATACCAACGCTTGGTGGGTTCAACCGAGCTATGCTCTAACACTATCCAACAAGCTACCGTTGGTGGTAATAAATATTCTTTAGTAATGGTTAATGACTACACAAGGTTCACTTGGGTTTCTTTTCTTAAGAACAAAAATGACACACTTGAGGAGTTCAAGATTATTGTGAATAGGATTCAAAATGAACAAGGTAATAAACTTAAGAAAGTAAGAAGCGATCGTGGTACCGAATTTAAAGATACAAAAGTCTATGAATACTGCAATAAACTTGGAATCACTCATCAATTCTATGCTCCGATTACACCTCAGGCAAATGGTGTTGCTGAAAGAAAGAACATAAATATTCAAGAAATGGCTAGAGTAATGCTTCACAACAAAAATCTACCACTAACATTCTGGGGGGAAGCAGTCTTCACAGCTTGCTATCTCATAAATAGAGTTTATCGAAGATCAAAAACTCTAAATACCCCTTATGGATTGTGTTATGGGAGAAAACCCAATCTAAGCTATTTAAGGGTTTTCGGAAGCAAATGCTATATACTTAAGGACAGAGAACATAAAGGCAAGTTTGATTCCAAAAGTGATGAGGGAATCTTTCTTGGTTATTCGTCTGATAGCCGTGCCTTCATAGTATATAATCTTAGAACCAAAGTCATGATGGAATCTGTAAATGTGGTTATTGATGACATTAGTGATTTTCGTCAAGACAATCATATTGCTGCGGAATTACCTCCTTCAGAAACTGTTAAAAAAGAAAAGATAAATGAGGAGGAACCTGCAATTGTCCTTACCACTTATGATATAAATGATAAAGATGACACTGACAGTGTTGTTGAGACACCTAACGATGGTGAAAGTGAGACTCACAAACCTGCAAAGTGGGTACATCTTAGACATTCTGCAGATGATATCATCGGAGTTGCCAATGCCAGAGTTATGACTCGAAGGGTCCAGAATGTCTGTCAATATACATGATTTCTTTTATAAATAAAACCCAAAAATATAGAGGAAGATCTTAATGATCCTGTTTGGGTAAACTCAATGCATGAGGAACTCAACCAGTTTGAAAGGCAAGGTGTTTGGGAACGTGTTCCGAAGCCAGCAGGCATCAACATCGTAGGAACAAAATGGATCTTCAAGAACAAACCAGATGAATACGGAACTATTGTTCGAAACAAATCCATACTTATTGCTCAAGGATACTCTCAAATAGAAGGTATTGATTTCGATGAAACCTTTGCTCCTATAGCTTGTTTAGAATCAATTAGACTTTTACTTGCTTATGCTTGCAATCTTAAGATTAAACTTTTCAAACGGATATTAAATATGCAAACAGAGATTTAAAGGAAGAAGTCTTTGTTGCTCAACCTAAAGGATTTGAAGATCCCTCATTTCATGACCATGTACTTAAACTCAAAAAGGTATTATATGGTCTAAAATAAGCTCCAAGAGCTTGGTATGATAAGTTAACATCCTTTTTACTTCAAAAGGGATTCTCTAGAGGTGGTGCTGATAAGACTCTCTTCACCAAGTGGAATGGAAAGAATGTTCTTGTTGCACAAATCTATGTGGATGATATCATTTATGGATCCACCTCCATAAAACTCACTGATGAATTCTTAAATCTTATGAGTGGAGAATTCGAGATAAGTAATATTAGAGAACTATCATACTTTCTAGGTTTACAAATTCAACAATAAAAAGACAATATTCTTCTATCCCAAGAAAAATATGCCAGAAGTTTGGTCGAAAAATTTGATCTAAAGGATGCAACTCCTATGGCAACTCCAATGCCAACCACTGGAAAACTTCAGTCTGATCCTAGTGAGAAGTCTGTCGATCAGAAGCCGTATCGATCCATGATAGGAAGTCTGTTGTATTTAACTGCAACTAGACCATATATTTCTTTAAGTGTAGGATGTTGTGCTATATTTCAAGCAAATCCAAAAGAATCACATCTAAAAGTTGTTAAAAGAATCATAAGATATATCAGACGTACCATTGACTATAATCTGTCATATTCAATGAACGCTAATAACAGTCTTGTTGCCTACTCAGACGCTGATTGGGCAGGATCCGTAGAAGATCAAAAAAGTACATATGGTGGTTGTTTCTATGTTGGTCAAAATCTTGTAGCTTGGCACAGTAAGAAACAAAACTCATAGTCTCTATCAACCTGTGAAGCAGAATACATTGTTGCGGGTACTTGTTGTACTCAAATTCTGTGGATGAAACAAATGCTCATTGATTATGGCATAAATATTCAAACTATGAGTATTCTCTGCGATAACTCAAGTGCAATTCTTCTAACTGAAAATCCAGTTGAACACTCTCGTACTAAACATTTCGATATTAGATATCATTTTATTCAAGAATTATATGAGAATGGGGTTATCAAACTAGAGTACGTTCCTTCTGAACGACAACTAGCTGATATTCTTACAAAACCATTAGACCGTGAAACCTTTGAAAATCTTAGAAAGTCTATTGGTGTTGTCAAGGTACATTAGTACCATGAGTTTTTCGGTTTAAACTTTTGCTATTGGCACGCATTAGTTAAAACTGATTCAACCTTTCTCTAGTAAAGTTTGCTCTTGTTGTTGTTCTTTTATTCTTGAGAGAGGATGACAACAAACTGGGGGAGAGTTCTTATTTGAACTTGTGCTTAAACGATATATCTTTCTGGGGAGAAGTGGCTGCGGAAATTGAGGTAACGATTTATTTGTTAGTTAATCGTTTTTCCTGTTTAAGAAAAGCTTGAGTTTATTGCATATATTTTTTTATTGCATAACAAAATTTTGGTACAATTGATATGTTCCATTATGTTGTATGGATTGATCATTATGATTCAATTGTTTCCGGTTAAGAAAAACGGTGTCAATTTATTGACTTATGATTTGGTATCTTCTTCTTTATTGTTTGGTATCAATTATTTTGTCTTAAAGAAATTCGGTTCAATTACGGTGCTTACATTGGCTATATTTGTTTCAATTGCTTCCGGTTAAGAAAAACTATGACAAGTAAATTATTTGGTTTGAATCTATTGTTTTTGGCTTAACAAAATTACGGGGTCATGTGTTTAGTCCATTTGATTCCGGATAAGAGAAACTAAGTAAATTTTGATCTTAGTAAGACTTATCAAATGGAGGATTCGTTTATTCAAGTCTAGTCGAATTCCTGGACAAGAAAAACTAGTTAACTAACCTAGTGTTTGTCTTTTATAAAGGGAAAGGTCTAAGTTATTTTATGGAATAATTAGAGCTTGATAAGAGAAATAGAGTTAATTCTGATCTTTATTTGTGTCTTGTCGAAATAAGCGATTGTACATACACAATCGGTTCGATTAATAACTAAGTTATCTTAGTTGATTTATCAGACTAAAGGAAAAATTGCTTCTGGAAATTGTTTCCTTGATAATATACTAAAGCTAGATTACTTTTATAGTTTTGGTTTTAGTATTGTTTATCTAAAATGGTATGTGAAACCTTCATGCTTAACTCTTATAGGTTGTACAAGTCTTATGGATTTGTAAGATCCTTTTGGTTTGTCCTTTTGTGTGCCCGTACCTTTGTCATTTTTGTGACAAAAAGGGGGAGAAATATATGAAGTAAACAAGTGATTTATAATCACTAGGAAAGGATATTATTTTATGTACTTAAATATTATATCTAACGAAAGAGTAAAGCATAGACTAAGAGGGGGAAACATATTATCATACTACGAAAGGGGAATAACAAAGATGTTCGGATTGAATATTTACCTAGCTTTTCTTTAGGGAGAGCAAAGCTTTTGTAATTCAAATGTCAACAACGACATTTATTTTTTTGAATATATGCAGGTTATTGTGCTGTTGAAACTTGGAATCAATCGTATGAAGAATGAGTTATTTTGTAATTCGTTTATCTCCACATGTAATAGAGTTTTGTCACTAAAATTGACAAAGGGGGAGATTGTTAGAGCATAGCTCGGTTGAACCCACCAAGCGTTGGTATGTCAAGTTTGGTTGTCATATTTTAGTATCAGAACTCATCTACAATCGCTTGATTAAATATTAGAATCAACTTCGTTTAGGTTAATATAGAAAGTTTAGGAATGTTGAGACGTACAAGTATTACTCCGAAGACCTGAAGAATGTGAAGAAGTAACGACTACAACGAATACATCATCCTTCCACTTGAGGTTAATAATATTGACTTGATCTTGTTTCCATTCCTAACGTATCTTTCAAGTCGGATTATATTGAAAACATAACATGCGAAACTGTATATATATAATACTCTAGTGGTTAGACTTGGTCATATCATTATGATCAAAGTGTCAAGGAATTTATTGAATTACGAAGTATAAACGCTTATCTTTTGGAACTTCGTAAATACGACATCAACATAATCTTTGTATTTAGTTACTTGATTATGTGTAAGTTATAGGTATTGATTTTATCCTAGGAAACAATGTTTTATAACATTTGTTTAAAGGAATTAAAGTACATATACGAGCTTGTTTCGTAATCGTAAGAAATCATGATTGGTTAGGTTCTTTATTGAATATCTTTTGAATGATCAATACAAGATGACAAGGTAGAACCTATCTTAACTTATGTTGAGAATTGAGGTATAACCGATCATAGCCTATACTGTGCAGCATGTTGTAATCGGTCACAAGTAACTTTGTGAAGCATGGTGTAACCGGTCACAAGCTACATTGGGAAGTTAGTTGTAATCGGTCACAAGTTACATTTTGGAAGCAATGTGTAACTGATTACAAGCTAATTTGGGAAGTTAGTTGTAATCAGTCACAAACTACTTTGATAACCAAGGTGTAACCGATCACAAGCTAACTCGGGAAGTAAGGTGTAACCGATCATAAGCTACCTCTGGGAAGTAAGGTGTAACCAGTCACAACCTAGTTTGGGAAGCATGGTATAACCGATCAAAACTTACAATGTGAGTCATGGTAGAACCGATCCCAAGGAGCAAAATCGAGTTTCCAATATTCACATATTTGTTTATGTTTTGTGTGAAGCTTGGAATTAGGTTTTACTGAGAAACTTCTAGATATCGAAATTATTTGAACATGTACATAACTCTTATCATTAATTGTTCAAAGATATTCCTTGATAATCAAGGTGATCCCAAACCGAAATATTGAAAAGCATTTAATTATGATTTTCATAATATATTTTTTAATTACCATCAATTTAAGCATATCCTCTGGAAAATATTATTAGTTAATGTCCTACTCTAATAATAAAAGATTTCTAAGGGAGATTTTGGAAATATGGTTTGGCATTTAAGTGGAAATAGGAAAATCGAAATTAGGTACTTTAATGTATTCAAAACTGGACTAGGTCTCGGGGTTTTTCTGCATTTGCGGTTTCCTCGTTAACAAAATATTGCCATGTCATTTACTTTATTTCCGCATTATAATTGTTATTATAATTAAGTAAATTGCACATGTAGGTTAATCCAAGTCACTTGATATTGATCCTATAGTGTTTCGGTTTTATACCGTACCTATTATCAAGTGAACACTTTGTTGTTGTATTGTCTCAATCTCGTATCCATAGACGATCACACAAAGTGTATACCATAGTTGTTGTATTGTCTCGACTTTGTCCATAGATGATCACACTTGGTATCAGACTTATGTTGATATTTAAAAGATTGTGGTGTATTTGGGTACCCTCGTCTTTTCACACTCGCCATTTAGTTAGGCCAGATGTAGGTGACACCAAATCTACAGATTGTATATGTTGTTCACCTTAATTTACGTAAGCCATCCATATTCGCCATGCCAAACTGATCCTAGTTATCATATTTGAATCTAAATTAGTACACCTAATAAAAGGTGCAAACTTAAAGGTAAATAAGTACGTCCCAAGAACTAAGGTCATGTTTGTTACTAGTGGCGTTTGAAGTCTGTCATGGACTGTTCTGGCCTAGATCAGTTTATCTGATAATATTGGGCTTTACTTTAATTTGAACGATTTTTGGGAAATACTAATAATTAATAATGTCATATGGTGTGTTATTTTTAATTATTTAAATTATAGTATTACCCTCATACCATATAAACTTATGTTGTATTAAAAAAAAAACTAAACTAAAACAAGAAAAATTATAATCGATCCTTCAAATGAGGTAGCGGTAAAGCCCGGATCCTTCAAGGAAAAACATCAGTCTGAGGAGACAATCACATTAAGACTAAATCAAGATATAGTTTCCTCTCTGTCTCCTGCAATGGTGATGAATACCGAGGAGATTACACCTACAATGTCAAACTCAATAAAAGAAGAGGCTAGATTAAAAAAAAAAAAAAAAAAAAAAAGAACAACTGATAATATGGTGGAGCTTTTAATGGAAGATACTACAAACATGCATTGGAGCAAATTTTGGGATCAAGAACAAAATGCCAAAGAAATACATGCAGAAATTGATGCTAAGTATCTGAAATTTAGTGAAGAAAGGATTCGAAAGAAATTAGCAGTGGTAAATGAAATAATTTTAGTGGATAATTCAATTAAAACTTTAATTGAAGAATTTAAAGATGGAGAAATTGAAGAATAGAAAATGAAGCAGTGAATTTGGCATCAAATGGTCTCAATGGATATTAAAATCTTAATCAAGAACGTGAGAGGGTTAACTGAAGTTAACAAGATGGATTCCTTGAAGGATTTAATTAAAAAAATAAAGTCAACTTGTTATTTGATTTAAGAAACCCGCATGATGAAAATCAGTGATTTGTGGGTGAAAAAATTGTGGGCAGATGAACATCATAAATGGATAGATATTCCTTCACGAGGTATATCTGGAGGAATATTAACAATATGAGATTATAACTTCTTGAATGTATTAGTGAAATGTTAGGTCCAAACATAGTCTCTCAAAAATTCAGATGCAAATCAGAGGATTATGAATGGACTCTAACTAATCTATACTCTCCCTATACATATTGGGAAAGATATAAATTCTGGGAAGAAGTAGAAGACTCAACTGGTTGGGAAAATGCACATTGGGTGATAGCAGGGGACTTCAATGCTATTAGGAGAGAAGGGAAACGGACAAACCGGGAGGATCAAATAGAGGCAGAATATTATTCAATGAGTTCATGAAAGAGCATGAACTGATAGATTTTCCACCAAATGGAGGTCTTTACACTTTGAGTAATATGCAGGTAGATCCTCTTCTTTGCAAGCTAGATAAAATGCTAGTATCTTCATCTTTTGAAAGTAAATTCTCTCTCATCACACAAATAGTTCTATCTAGAATATTCTCATAACAATAAACATAACTAGGAAAAAATTTCTTTTAAAATTGAAAGTTATAAGATAAAATTTATTCTTTAACAAATCTGAAACAATGCTGGGATTCCATGATTTTCCATGGCACGTCAAGTTATATTATATCTTAGAAACTGCATAATCTGATATTTTTCTTAGAAGATTGAGCAAAATTATTTATGTTAAAATTGGTGAAAGAAAGCAAGAATTAACTGCTGAAATTGATTCACTAAATGCTTTAGAATAACATGATACTCTCTCTGACACACATTTCAGTGAGAGAGTAGAATTGAGGGCCAAATTAAAGCAGATCAATCTTGAGAATGCAAGGAAATGGCTCACAAGATCCAAGACGTAGCACTTTAGATGCTAACACCAAATATTTCACTCTCTTGCTAATGATGGGAGGAGAAGAAACACCGTCCAAAAACTGGTAATTGATAGGGTGGACAACTCTGCCAAGCTGACATTAGTGATGAAATCTCAAGATACTTCTATAACATGTTTTAAGACAAGCATATCATCAAACCTCAAATGAATGAAGACTTGTTTCCTAAAATTTTAGAACAAGAAAGTTTATGGTTGGAAAGATAAATAGAAGAATAAGAAGTTTTCGGAGTTATTAGATCATTCAAAAATAACAAATCTCCATGTCCAGATGGGTATAATATGGAGTTCTACAAAACAGCTTGGAAGGTGATCAAAGTAGACTTCATGGCAGTGGTGAAGGAATCTCACAAAAAGAGAAAAATGAATTGGAGAAAAAACTACTCCTTTATCAGAAACATTCCTAGAAACATGGAATCATACTTTGTTACACTGTAGATTTTCACACAGAATTTGGAACTACTTTATTGGTGGGTATATTATCAGATGGGCTCAAGTAGAAACAGTTCTAGCACAACTCAAAACGTGGAAATTTAGAAGAGGCGGGAAGAGGGAAAATAATTTGACCGCTATTAGGCCTATTCCTATGTACATGCCAAAAAATGCTATTTGGCATACCAGGTGGCATGGAAAACGAGTTGCGTTACTATGGGAAAACCACTGAGCGACAAAGTATCTAGCGAACGATATTGACAATAACGCCAGCGATAAAGACTTTATCGCCAGCGCTGCTAGGAATATCGCTCGATATTGACTCTAGCGCCAACAGCTAGTTCTTTGTCGCTATAAATAGGTAATTTTCAAACTCAGAACTTACCCCAATTTTTTTTTTTTTTTTAAATTTCTCTATTTCTTAATTTAATTTCCCTATTTATCTCTTTCTCAATCTAATTTATTTTTTCAAATTTTCCCAAATGGCACAATTTCAAACCCAACTTGATTCGGCAACACAACTTGATTTTTTTTGAGTAGTGCTTGAAGGTGCCGTTAAGAAGATATGTGATAGTTGTAAAGAAATAGGTAAAAAGCAAAGAAGTCTTCAAGTTTTGGATATTGACCAAGTCAAAACCGCAACTAAGAAAAGGCAAAGAAAAGTTTAAGGAAAGGAAAATCAAGGCAAAACAAATATTAAGCTTAATTCTATTCTTAATCCAATCTTACATTTTAATTAAAGATACATTTAATAGTTTAAACAAATATTAAAACTTAATACTTAGACACTTAAGTGGACAATTAAGAAATTAAAACATAAATATTTGACAATATTTGGGCAAATATCTTAAAATCTCGAAAGAACTTCCAAATTGGAAGTCTATTTCATACATGCAACGATATTCCACACGACACCTTTGTTGAAGTTCCATCATGGTTTCACCATCCCTCATGTTTGGACCTTCTTGCTGAAGTAGAACAACATACCTAGTAACTTCCCGATTGATTATAGTGAAGCGATGACTCAACCCTGAAACATCAAGATTGTTGAGGTTCATTGTTTGTTATTGAAATTTCCCAAAAATCCTTTGCCAAAATGTTTGGGGATGTAATACATCTCCGAATAAAGTCTCAGTAAAAGAAACATAATTCCTGCAAATACATTCATCTTCCGCAATAGTAAATTTTGGTACTCGCCTCCTAATTCGACTTCGCATATTGGTGCGATTAACAACTCTTTGATTTACGTCAGCATGTTGGTTCGCTACGAACTCAGCCATGTTCGTATTATCAGCCATGCTCGTTTAGGAAATTGAAGAGTGATGAAAAGAGTTGGAGATTGAGAAATTCTAGAGAGATTTAGAAATTCTGGTGTAAGTTGAAATGAGTTTGAAATTGGGTATTTATAGACGGGAGAAATTGTAGTCGTTGGGTGAGGAACTGATAAGCGATGATTAGGTCAGCGAGCGACATAGTGACCATCGCTGGCGCTGGAATGACCAATGAGCGCTTGTTTGACATCTAGCGAGGGACACTCTATCACTCGCTGGAAATTCTGTCGTGTATGCCTATATGTTATATATGACATATAGGCATATATGTTTGGCACTTTGGCATACCCATAGTAGATGCATATATGGCAAAATCTAATATTTGACATGTGCATAGAAATAGCCTTACTCTTTACTATTATCTGGGCAGTTTGGAGTGAGAGAAACAATACAACTATAGCCAATAAATCTCCTAAAACAAAATCATTCATCATAAATGAGGTTAAGGCTTTAATCTTCCTATTGGGGTCTACAGGAAAATGGTTCAGGACAAACCCATTTAGGGGTTTCGTTATTCATTGAAAAACCCATTTAGGGGTCTCATTACTCATTGGAAAATCATCATTGATAGTACATAATTACACTTGTAATCTCAAAATTGAAGCCTTTGGTCATTATTCATTTTTCATTATAAAATCAATTATCTCATTTTACAGTTATGGATACCAAAATTTCATCCCTTCATATAAAAATGGATTGGCCAAGATCGTCAGCCACAAAACCTAAAACATCAGGAACCAAATGGGAATATACATATACCGGTACAAATATACCAAGAACAGTAGAACACAGATACAGAGACACAATATCGCATAATTTGAGCACATGCGGCGAGGTTCTTTTGTGGTGCGTATAAAGGTAGCATTCCATTTCAAGGAATGGCAACTTTACATTATCAAAAATGAATTGAAAAATTAGTTAATTCTAGCTAGACATGTAGGTACTAATAATAATTGCCACATGCATGCACTAATCGTCTCACATGCTTCTAATGGATAGGATTTTCCTTCACAATCACCGTCTAAATATATATATAGTCGCATCCCATGTAGTTTTCTGTTTTTGAATAGTAACACCAAAATGTTGTCTAATTTGGTTTTGTTTTCATTTCTAACTGGTCTAAACTTGATTTTACCGGTGGAGTTTCGACAAAATTAGCAAATCCTAGTATATTAATGAAAATTAAATCTAAATAAATGGAACTGAATGGTAGTTGTTTATTTATCTTCTCTTTTGCATGGATTAACGCCGGAATTTTGGATAGATGATATAAGCTCTCCCATGCATATGTAATAATATTTCAACAAAATTAATTATGAAACGTGTTTAATAGAAAACCCTTGATAAACTTTAGGTACATGAGAAAAACTAAAAAACAAATCCAAAACTTAATTATGAACCTCTATGTTCTAGGAATATTTCATTTAAATTAAACTAATTATGATCTGGATACACCTTGTAAAAATAGGAGGAAAAAAAATGGAGCCCGGAAAAACCACATTACACAAACCCCATGAAACCCATTTCTTCTTGATCAGAGGTTGCTTGCTACCATGTAATTTGGCAAAAAGAAGAAGAAAGAAAACATAAATCCTGGATTAATATAACAACCAGGAAATCCGAACCCAATAATAGTAATGTATTTAGAATGAGAAAAAATAATAATGGAGGAAGAAGAAGAAGATGATGTATAAAGTTGGATATGGTTTCGACCGGTGAAACCATGGATGAATTGGAGCATGATGAGCTAGAAAGGGATATATAGTAAAGAGATTATAATTTGTACATGTTAGAAAGAGTTTGTAAGACATTAACTTGAAACTTCAAATGCAAGATATAATTTGCTGTTTCTAAGAAAAGTCGATCCGGCTGTAACCCTTTTCCACCTGGTACTAATTTCTGTAACCTTCTCACTTTCATCCTGATTAATCTTCGGCTACTAACTGGCCGAGATCTTGTCGTCGACCTGTAATAACAACTATTACTCGTACCCTTGGACGACGATGATATCAACTGTCTTCGCCTTCGTAATCGATTACGAATAAGCATGAGTGATTTTTTACTACAACCAGCAGTTTCTGCCATAAATATTATCACGAAGCTAGAGATATATCAGAACTGATACTGCGAGTTGTGAATGTATGGGTTAGACAGATAGATAAATGGAGAAGAGAGTGATGGGATTGGAGGTGCATACAAGAAGAGGTTTTATAGAGAGATTGAGTTAACAGAAGTATAGTTAGGACTCAAGGGTGGTGGGAGAGAGAGAAAGAGAGTTAAAGATGAAAAGTGAAGAAGGGAAGGGTCCATGCAATTGGCAGTTGCATGTGCGCCAATAACACCAAACATGCAAATGACATCCAAGTTGTTGTCATAGTGATGGTAGTAGTGCTAGCTATTCTTCTTTCTTGGTGACTCTTATTAACTCTTTAATTGGCTTCTTCTTTCATGCGTTGGTGTTGCGGCAATTGCTGTGATGTGAATGAGTGGTGGATTGGAGATGGAGTTAAGAGAGGGGAAAAAAAGTAGAACTTTTTCTCTTTTATCCCTCTCTCTATAGTATATAGACTACTACTTCCGCACACGCCTTGTCGTTTAGATGGAGGAAGAGACACGTATCGTGGTTTTTAGCCACCTGATCTTCGCACGTGCCTGACAGCTCAAAACTCGCACGCATACGCCAACCAGACCACCTTCACCTCCATCACCACCACCACCTTCTCCACCTCCACCACATATCTCTCTCCACGACGTACCCTTGTTATGAAAACCATATCTGTATATACTCTGTATAGTATATACCCTCGTAATCCTCGAATCCCTTCTCCTTCACATGGGTAGTCGCACGTGCTTCATTCCCTATTTTACAACAACACCCCACCTATTCATATGGAACAATGCTTATTTGCTTGCAGTCTCAAAAAATTGCATGTCCTGCACATGCAAACTAATTTAACATAACCAACCTATTATAATTGGTGTAACTGGGAAATTGAGGCTTGATTTATAGACAAACACGTATGAAAGATGCTTGCTCCTTCATTTAGGTAGCACGTGCGTTGTTGGTTAAACATCTATAACTTGTTTTACAGTTTACACTTTACACCCACGGGCAACAATTCCAAACTGACTGAGTATTGTCCCGTAAAATATTTCGACAGGAAATTTAACATTTATAATTTTTTGAACTGGCCACCGCCACCTCATGGTATTTAGCTAAGATTTGAACAACCATCCAAATAGGATTCACGGGATCCTTTTCCAGAGTTTTTCCGGGTTATGTGTAACATTACTGAGTACACACTCGAAAATCAAAACTGATTTGTATTCTTGTCAATTTATTAATTCCTCATTCCTTAATTTGCTTAACCTTTCGTGTTTGATTGGGCTCATTGTATAAATTATTCATACAATTTTTCAAATAGGTATATTAATATTCATTGTCTAGTTAGTAAATCTAACATTCTTGTTTGGGCTCATTTTGGAAAACATGAAGTTTTTAACTATTTTAGTAACAACCTATACTTCATCTCCAACTCCGAGACCATGAAGTTTATTAAGAGATCATCTCCAAGATCATGAAGTTTTCTATAAGTTTAGATGCAAGAAGGTATCAAGGGAAGCTATATCGATTTTTGAAAACTTCATCCTGTCTTGAACGGAGATCTTTCTCACACTCGGTAACCAATTTACCACCCTTTACTAAACTGATTTTAACTCCCACATATTCCATTATTGTTTTACTCTTCTTATTATCCATAGAAAAGTCTTTAGCAGTATGATCTTTTCTACTTACCACAACCTTACTTTACACATTCTGCAAAGAAATTTCACCTTCCTCCGAGAACTCATCATTATTTGCTCTTTGTTTTTATTATTCATTCTTTTGCATTATAGACTTCACGAAATTAGTATCAACAATACCTTCAACCTCTTTTGTATTGTATAGAATAGTTTCTTGTAAATCACAGCATTTGGAAACCACGTGCCTCACCATTCGACAATGGTTATAATTTTTGGAGATTCAGGATGGTTGATAAAAGTTTCCCAACTTTGATTCTACCCAAATTTTATCAGGAATATGAGTTGGGAAGTCCATTTCGACCAACACATTAATATAGAATCCAAAATGCTTCTGCCTACCAACTCCTTTACCAATATTCATCACCACTTTCTCATCCTAGTATTCTAAACCCCGATCGAGAAACCTCATCGAGACAAATGCAACATGCATCCTTTGATTCTCTGATTTGAAGTTTGGTTTACAATCTTGAATCCTTACAATTTGATCATGCACCTTTCATGATCTTTCATTCTGCATATAATTTTTATCTATTTCCCCGTCAAGTTTAAATTCAAAGAATCCCTTACCTATAGGAACCCTGAACTGATTGCTCTTTCAAGATTTTTACTACATCTTGAAACTTCAATTTATGAAAATCTTACCTACATATTAGTCTGTATCTCCTTTCAAAAATACACTCATCAATAAGATCATCTCGAAGAGATATCAATGGATCATTACCTTTCTTACCATTAGAGGGTAATACAGAAATATCAATGTTCGAAAAATTCAAATTAAAACTAGATCTATGATTTTCAGCAAAACCACAGATTCAGAATCACTCATTCAATAAAGAAGATGAAAACAATTGGATAAAGTACCATTAATCGTAGAATCACACTCTAAAATAAAAAATCTAGTTGAAAACACTTGAAACTGATGATCACGAACCCTAGAATAATGAGAAACCCTAATGTTGACGGATGTCAGCGTCATCTGATTTATAATTTTGTCTACTCTCATTGTTTTTTTGACGTATCAAAAACTTATTGCTTTTTCTTGCATTGTAAGGTATTTGGACACGATCTTGTTAAATGTACGTATGAACAAAAATCTAGCCTCAAACAACAACCAAGAGGATCTAAAAAAACAAAAGATGGAAAAGGTTATTAAACAATGTATTGTGAAGAATCGAGGTCCTAAGTTGCATAAGTTTTCAATGATACTGTCATTCATCAAGGTGATAATTCAAACTTTTTAATTATTATCTCAAATCAAGTAGTGGAGCAAAAGAATAATGATGTTGGTATTCCTCACCGAGAGAGCCAAGCAAAAACTACTTCGAAGAATGCTGGTGAAAATTTTAACAAACAATAGGTACATAGACCTTCTTCTAATCGTCTGTTAGATAATGTGAACATACACTCAGCTACAGATGATGAAAGCGACACTGATACTTTTGTACATAAATATGAGAATGTTGTGAGTCCCGATATGTTTGAAAACGACTCGTCCGGAAGATTTATCTGAGGATGAAAGTGATGAGTTTTAAGAAGATCCATAATCATACAATCAGTATCTAATGAAATGTGCCGATACTAATACATTTCAAATTTCAGCCATATATATGGATAAAGAATATAATAATTACCCAACATGTTCCTTGTCGCATGCATTAAAGAATATAGTGGTAGAGGATACTTAAGAAAGAGTAACATCAATCTCTTTTTCGTAGGATGGTTTTCAACATATTTCATGTCGTTCTAATAAGAAAAATACTAAGCCAAAACAGGGGATTTATTTGAAAGCTTCTGCACCAAATCTATTGGTGCGCTTACAGATGTAATTTTTTGTTATTTCTGTTTTGTCATACTATCTATTATTTCTCTTGAAAGTTATGGCTTTATCTTCCTCTTATCATAATTATTTCTATTATATTTTTACAATAAATTCTTCTAAGGAGTTTCCAAAAAAAAAAAGTATAGTGTAGATACACAAAAATCAAATTAGGGTAGTAACGATGTTACCCTCTCATGAAGCGTCTTTACAAGTTAGAAAGGTCAGAGCAGCGTTGCTTCGGTCATGAAAGAAACACTCAACCTGTAGAATATCGGCCCGGAACACCTAAAAGAGACATAAACATCATTCAGTATACCGTCATCATCATAGATGGTCGCATTAATCAGGCATCAATCTAAAATCCCGACCTGTAGTCGTAGAAACACTTCAACAACCATAAATCTTAAAATACTAAGGGGACAAAATATTCGACAATATGATAATTTAAGAAATAAGAGGATTGAATTGATAATATAAGTTACCTAAGAACATGTGCGCCAAGGCGAAAAAACTCTTACGAGATATTAAGACAACCATACTGATGCTTTCTCCTTTATCAGATGTTTAGGACAGAATCCAAATATCCAAGGAAACACAATAAACCAAGGAGGAAAGTAATTCAATGCAATCACTGCAACTAAGAGCATGAATTTGAAGTGGCGTAGGATTTAGTTTATTCCAAGTGTATAAAGAAAAGTATTCCACCTAGCCATCAAAATTGGCTTGTTTTCCTATATATATAAACCCGTCAACATCCTCACCCTTTTATACAATTAACTTTATCATTGTGTTTTGAAAATTCCCACTGTCTTCCATTTCATACTTGGAAATCTCAATATCTTTTTTCTTGATCATGATTCAAGCATTTTATTTTTAATTTCGGTAAGGAGATCAAATAGATTATTATTCGTTATCAACTCAGACTTCATGGGAAATGTAAGAACCATGGATGGGTAAACTCAGGATCCACCATATCTTCTAAAACATGAGTTGTTTCACTTCGTTTCTGTACCAAACGATCCACCTTAGATAGAGCCTGCAAAGGTCATAGTAAATTTATACCTTATTTTTATTAAATTTTTTGTTGTGATGATTGATTGTTGTTTCCGAACCACTTGTTTATGAACTACGCTCAAATAAAATCTATTTTTATTGCTTAGTAATTGGTTCAAAAAGTAATTGGGCAAAAACTTTCAATACAAAATGTTAACTTTAGATGGAATATAAAAGGAGGCAGGTACAAGGATTTCTTATGTGGTCCCAACCTATCACGGGGAATCTTTAGAACTACAACCATTGGATTTTCCGGGAAAAGGAATAACCATACAACAATTGTTCACAATGCATCTTCATTTTATCTTTATCAAGAATCTGTTACAAAGAGAAAGATGAAAAAGATGCATATGTCACTTCTCCTGAAGTAAAATGCCATGTTTGGTTTCCTCGGATTGAGAATCATATCGTTGGCACAAATACGGAAATATAATGGGCTTTGAATAGATTTTATGAAAGAGATTGGTTAATTGAAATAAGGGATTTTTATTAAAATTGTGAAAATGTTATAAGTTAATTTTAGTGTAGCATTTAAGCTCACTCTTCTTACAAAGGCAGTCTCTTAGACTTGCTCTATGCTCTCACTTACTCTTACTCACTTGAGTTTTGAATAGTCCCAAATGAAGCAATCGACTGCCTATTTATAGTCATTATATGACCGACGAACAAGAAACATCTAGAGATAAGGAACTCTAGAAACTATTGACCGTGTGGTAAGATCTAGAGGTATAAGTCTCTAGAGTCTTAATAACCGACTTACATGACTTGGCCAAACTATCTATACAGTTTTGGAGTTATCTTAATCTAGAATTTTCTAACTTGGTAATTAAGGTGAGACTTATCTTCTTTTGATGGACATACTAGTCTAGAAAATTTTTAACTACTAAATCACAAATTACTATGTACCTTTAACACCTCTTTTAATTTGTGATGTTAAGATTGTCTCTAAAATGATTGAACTTGTCTATTGTAACAGCTTTTGTGAAAACATCGGCGTTTTGTATTGGAGCTCGATTTTCTTGTTTTCTACCAATTCTCTAATGAAGTGGTGCGATAGTTTTATGTTCTTCGGACGTCCATCAAAGACTGGCGTCATTGCAATTGTAGACATATTGTCACAGTAGATAATTATCAGTTGCTTTTTTCCTTTGTTGTAGATCGGTCATTATTCTTCTCGACCATACTGCTTGACTTGATGCACTTGTTGCCACTATGTACACTACTTCGACTGATGATAGTGCCACCGTACTCTGTTTTTACAACTACAAAAGATAACTTTTGATCCCATACAGAAAAAATAGCATGATGTGCTCTTTCGGTCTTCGATAGAACATATTCAATCGCTGTTTGTGAATCCGATTAAATTATTATCTTGTTCTCTTTTATATTTGATGCCAAAATCCTTGGTTCTCTTGATATATCGAAGAATTCTCTTTGCGGAGGCATATTGTAACTTGTTTGGCTCGTTCATAAGTCGAGAAACAATGATGACCGCATTAAAAATATCCGACCTTGTATTCGTTAAGTAAATTAATGAGCCAACGATACTTATGAATAAGGTTGGATCAATTTTAGTTGCTCCATCATTTTTTTAATAATTTAGTACCCATTGGGGTTGCAGTTGGCTTGCAATCCATCATGTTGAACCTTTTCAGTAAATCTTCCGCACACTTCTCTTGGGTAATAAATTTTTCTCAGGATATTGTTCAACTTGAATCCCAAGAAAGTATCGCGTAAGTCCTAACTTTGTCATCACATAATCTTTCATCATTTCCTAATTAAATTTTTCTTCATTTTTTTTTTTTTGGTGGCATAAATTAAATCATCAACGTAGAGACAAACGATTACAAAATCAGTAACTTATATATATATATATAGAAGGATGGCTCATTTAGATTTATAGTTACCGATTTTTGCTGTTCCATGCACCCGGTGCTTGCTTGAGGCCATATAGTGCTTTGCGAACGTATCCTTGACGTTGTTCAACGTACACATGTTCTTCAAGTTCTCATTCTAGGATCTTCCATGTCTTATTTTATCGATTACTCGCATTTCTTCATCCATGGTATGTCTTTATTTTTCTTCTTTTGCCGCTTTATCATATTTTTGTCGATCTTATGCTATAAATGCAAGGTCGAGCACTTGCTTCAAATGAACTTGGAATTTATTGTGTTGGACTAGGAGATCTCGGACTTGCTGGTGGAGTATTTTTTTTTGATGACATGGATGATCTGGATTGTATGTAATGAATAATGGCGACTCGTTGTTGTTGGTTCATCATTATAAACCCATGCTTTAAATTCATCAAATATAATATCTCTTGAAATTACCAGTTCCTTGTTTCTGGCTTCTGATGTTTATATGCTTTAGATTCTTTGTTGTATCCGATAAGTATAAGATTATCCTTTTTCATCAAACTTTTCTGGGATGGAATGTATGAATACGTGATGCAACCATAAATTCTGAAATAAGTTACGTCGTGTTTTTTCTTATGCCAAGTTTCATATGGAGTTTTGTTGATAATTTCTTTTGTAGGCGAACGATTAAGCATGTACACTGCGGTGTTGACTGCTTCTTCCCAGAAGACGTTATGTAGTTTCCTTGCTTTTAGCATACTGCGAGCCATTTCCACGATCGTACGATTTTCCTTTCTGCGACGCCTTTTTGTTGTGGAGTATCAGACAGTAAGCTCCTTTTTAATTATATTTCTTTGCAATAGTTGATAAATTTATTCGAAGTATATTCTCCATCACGGTCTGTACGGAAAACCTTCAGTTGATGACCACTTTATTTTTCTGATATCGCTTTGAATTCTAGGAATTTAGTGAATCCCTTGGATTTTTGCTCGAGAATATACACCTACATCATCCTGGTATAATCATCAACTAATGAAATAAAATATCTTATATTGTTGAGACAAGTTATTCTTGTCAGATTGGAGATATTAGCGTGCACCAATTCGACGAGCCTTCTTGCTCTCCACGATGTGTTTGTAAACGGAAGTCTATGAAACTTCCCAAGAATACAACCTTCACATATTTTATCTCCACCAGTGATATTAGGAAGAGCAATTACTATGCCTTATGATTTTAGAACCTTAAGGCTCTATAGATGCCCGTATCTCAAATGCCATGATTTTAATTTTTTAATATGATTGGTACTCATTTCACAATTCTCAATTATTGATAGCATAGATAGAGGAAAGACAAAATTTTCTGACATTTTTACTTTTCCAAAAATTGCTTATAATTTTGTCATAAATTGTGCATTTACCGTCTTCAAAATGTGGTGAGTACCTTTTTCTCATGATTTGTATAATACTCAATAGAATTTGATCTAAGCCAGAAAGGTAAAAACATCAGATATGTATCTTGTTTTACCTGATTTGTCTGTACGGATATGACTCATTTACCTTTAACATTCTAGAATTTTTCATCTCCGAGCTTGACCCGTGGAATATCTTGTTCTTCCAATTTCACAAAATATTCTTTGTTTCTTGTCATATACCTTGCTTTTCTTATTGAGAGCTTATGTAAAAATAAAATACTTTGATTTTAAGAAAAAAATTTCTCAGAAAACTTGGCTTCATAATTTTTAAACTAACGACCTTTTTCCAAGTGATTTAATTTGTCGCAATTAGTGCATTTATACTTGAGATTATCACTTGCATGTCCAAAACTTTTGCAGAACATTATCAGAGATTTAAGGAGTAATATTTTCCATACCTTTGGTTATTGTTTCTATAACCTTTTTTTTCCTCTTCTGCGTCTGCGGTGAAAATTTATGGGACCTTAATTTGATGTGGACATTTTCTCCTAGTGCGAGTATGATGGTGATCCCCCTTGAGCTTTCTTTCCCGTCTTCTGTATTTTTCTTTTCGCTGCAATTTATTTTTGATTGAAATGCCTGCTCCATTTATCCACGAATCTATTTATTCTTTTTTCATGTGCCTCGAGTGATCCTTTTAATTCATGTACCGAGAGATTCAATAAATTTTTTGACTCATCAATGGTAGAAACATTTAACGGTAAGCTTCTTAAAATCTTTTCTACAACTCTTTTGTTTTAAATGATATCTCCATAACTACTGATTTGATCTATTATTCAAGAAACTCTTAAAAAGAAATTCTGGATAGTTTCATTTTCTTTCATAACTAAATTATCGAAATCTCGACATCAATTTTGTAGTTTAATGGAGATTACCTTTTATGATCCTTGGAATGATACTTAGGGAATATTCCATGTTTCCTTCAAATTTTCCATCAATTTAGAAATTTAATGGAGATTACCTTTTATGATCCTTGGAATGATACTTAGAGAATATTCCATGCTTCCTTCAAATTTTTCACCACTGAAATTCGAGGAAAAATAGTTTTGCTTAGTTACCTTTTATTGTAAAAAAACAGTGATTTAGCATCTTTATCCTATCTTCCTTGTACTTTTTTTTTTTGCATCAGTTTATGACGATAGTTTTGCTTCCAGCTCGGGTACCTCAAAAACTTCTTCTCCGGGATCCCATAGGTCTTGCAAAATGAACAACGTCTTCATTTGTAAACTCAAGTAATCATAACTCTCACCATAAAATATGAAAATTAGGTTTTGGGTATAGTTGAAACCTTGTATATTTGGAATAATTGCAATGAAAACAGTTTTAGGATTAGGCTAGGTTCGCTCTGATACCAATTTCTTTGGCACAAATGCGAAAGTGTAACAGGTTTATAAAAATGGTTCAAGGAAAGAGGTTGGTTAATTGACAAGATGAAGCTTTTATAAAAATGTTACAAGATAATTTTTGTGTAGTACTTAGGCTCACTCTTCTAACAAAGGTAGTCTTTTAGACTTGCTCTTCGCTCTCACTCACTCTTACTCACTTGAGTTTTCGATGGTCCCAAATGAAGCCATTGGCATAATATGACTGGCTAACAAGAAACATCTCAAAATAGAGAACTCTAAAAACTGTTGACCGTGTGGGTAAGCTCTAAAGGTAGAATTCCACAGACTCTTAGCAATCGACTAACGTGACTTGACTAAACTATCTACACAATTCTAGAGTTATCTTAATCTAGAATTTTCTACTAACTTGGTAACTAAGGTGAGATTATTTTCGTTGGATGGAAAATCTAGTCTAAAAAATTCTAGACTACTAAATCACAAATTACCATGTATCTTTAACACATATCAAGATAAACTTTGATGGAGATACGAGAAACCACATCTATTACTTGTTGCGAAAAATAATACTCACTCTCTGCTCACATCTGGTGAATCCTTCTTGATCGGATAGAATGACCCTTTAATTCCCAGCTCAAGGAGTTTAGTTAGCATTATAACTAACTAAAAAAGAAGGGTATAACAAGATCTTCATCTAAGAAGATGGCAATTATCTTAATCAAATCTCCAACCAAGGAGATTTCAATTTCAATCTTCCGGGGAAGATTAGATGCTAGACCGAAGACATTCAACCCATATTTCTAATCAATTTGACTCGACTATCCTTCGCATCAAGGCGAGACCAACAGGTTAGCTCATACTCTCGTCCAACACGATGCGCTAAGCAACCTCCATACTGGTGGAACTCACAAGATCCTTAATTATATAAATTCCATGTTAGATATTCATTCTATTTCAAGGTTTTTAACTCATTGATTGTTGTTATAGAAAAGTAAAAAAAAAAGTATCACATATTTCACTAAAATTGAAAAATAACAGAATTCGTAAATATATACATGAACTTACACGTTTACTAAATTTAAATCGAAAATTTGTTTAAGTTTTGAAAAAATGATTACATATAATTAAATAAAATAGATGTATAGAAAACAAATTAAATTGGTTTGTGAAAAGACGAGGGTACCCAAATATACCTTAATCTAAAACTTTTCCACCTATAAGTCCTTTCTCCGAAAGTGATTTTCTATGGACTGAGTCGAGAAAATACAACTAATCGGTTCACACTTCGTGTGATCGTCTATGGATACGAGATCGAGACAATACGACAACAAGATAACTTGTGTGATTGACTATGGATACAAGATCGATACAATACAGCAACGAAGTATGTTTACTTGATAATAGGTTCGGACTTAACCAAACACAATAGGATTGCTATTAAGTAAATAGGAATTAACGTTTGTGTATTTTACTTCTAATTATAATAAAACAATTATAATTGCGGAAATAGAAAAGTAAAAGACACAGCAAGATTTTGTTAACGAGGAAACCGCAAATGCAAAAAACCCCGGGACCTTGTCCAGAATTGAATACTCTCAGGATTAAGCCGCTATACAAAATCTAAACCAACTTCGTATAGTTGAGACCAAGCAACTAAACCTATAGTTCACCTAGTTATGTCTGTTACCCTGCGCCTCCAACTTGCAATAAGTCACACACTTGGAACAATTCCTTTGGTTCGTATTCCAAATAGTAAAGGAACAACAAAGATGTTCGGTAACAACTCTTTTCAAACAAGTGATATGAGTTTGACAAAAGGCTCTTCCGTTTATCCCAATAAACTCCTTTGTCATGTCCTTAGATCTATCTATTCAAATCACCAAAGTAATTGTCTAGACTATGCAATCAATACTTCGAATCACAAAGAAACGTATTGATGCTGGTCTACTAAACTAATAAATCTAATCTATCAAAAAGATACACCGATTATAGTTGGATCCTAGCCGATCAAGTTTTGTGCACACCAAAGATTATAAACCCAAATCAGAAATCTTTTTCGTCTTCAAATCTTCTTAGATATTCAATAAACACCTGCACACAATCAACTTGAATCTCTTGTGATCAATCACACACAGAACGGAGTCTGTTAACAATGGATTATCATAAGACGTCTTTAGATCTACAAACAGTCTAAAGATCCCCGTCGAAACTTCGATCTAGTTTGAGTGAATCTTATATCAGAAGAGAAGATTCTCAAGCATAAACAAACTAGGTGCAATCAAAGTTCAACAACCGTTAGTCAATCAAATCAATCGAAAACTAATAATAAACTGCAATTATCTAGTTTCCCACCAACGGTACTCGTAGAGCTTCCAAATCCCAAAGAAGTCTTTAAAACGGGCGGTCGTAATAGATTTCGCCTAATTAGGGTACTTTCCTCTCCGAATAGACGGCTCCACCAGTAACAACACAACTAGGTAGTTTTGCTGGCTCTGAGGATTAGTTTGCTTGAAATGCAAACTTCAATATTTATAGACCAAGGAAGTTTGGACACCAAGGAATTTCCAAAACCG
>JAJJMB010008688.1:243214-287710 GCA_023531105.1 Papaver atlanticum
TTTTTTCCACTATCTAGTGGTAGATCACTACCACCTTCCATATAGTTGTGGACCTCACTTTTTTTGTGTTTGTTTTAAACACTACCGTTATCAAGATGAAGGCTAATGTCAATCTTGATAGTGGAAGTGGAACCAACCAAGTGCTATCCTTGAGGCCTACCTCTATTTGATCCGTGAAATATATTTTTACCCTTGATTGCAAAACCTAAAAGATTAGTTCTCTTAAATTCTCAGCCACCTACTTATCTCAAACTATTTTTCTGCCACTTCTTTTGCTCCACCTTCATTTCTGCGACTCCTTCGAGAAACAAGAAGTGATGGTCTGCTAGAATTAATTCTTAATTTGACCTTTTTTTTCTTTATACTTTACATTGTCACCGGAAGATCAATGGTTTCCCTTTCTGTACCCCCTCATCCTCTTTCATACGAACAACTTGCTACAAATTAAATTCAAAATCTATAAGCTCTTGTTTTCAATACAAAATTTGGAATAGTCCATGATTATATGGTTTGTTTGGGTAAGCAGACTCACAATATTAAGACAAAATATTGTAGATAGATTCCCAAATCTCCTTGACAAGGTTAGAAATTTTAAATGTTTAAGCGTTTATTGTCGTAACCTATGTCAGGAGATTGAAATGTCTGATTCGAGAAGATTTGGAGATAAGGTTTCTCCTCAAAAACCCTATATTCTAGAATGAAACGGAAATATCATGGGAATTTACAATTTTAAAAGGGTAAATAATGAAAACCATATAAATGATTACATTTTTAAAACAAAACATCAAATGATTAGATAGAGGTGAAATGAACATAAAGTTAGGAGGTATTGGCACTTGTAGGCCAATGATGATGGATGCCTATGTAGACCACCCTATCAAAATAGAGGCAAAACCAAACATGATGTAAGTTAAATCGGAAGGAGATGTCACAAGAAGATGTGTCTTAACCACTAGTATAGATGCTTAAAAATAAGCATAGTTACTAATAGAGGTATTAATTTACTGGGAGTGATACCAAAATTTATATAAAATAAACTAGAAAATCCTACATCTCATATAGATCCTGGTACTCTCCCCGAAAATTTGGCACTCCCATTAGATTAAGTCCTATGGGCTAAATTGAGCTGCTAGGTTAGCCAAAAAGTGTTGTAGTTCAAAAAAAAAATACTGTCTATTTGTTAACACTAGTTCTTTCTCCTAGCATTTGCTCGCACTTGAAGTAGTAGCGAGATAGTTGCGCTGAATGGTTCAGCGCAACAAAAATCACCTTTTCGTTGAATGGTTCAACGCATCTAGATTTGTTTTTTGATCTGACTGCTGAGATTGGTTGCGCTGAACCAAACAGCGCCCTGCAACTGGCATACTAGATTACACTGCCATTGAAAATTGTCCTAACTGGCATAGACTGCTAATCTAGTAGCTAGATTAGCACACCATAGGACTTGGCCTATGAGATGTTGCGTTGAAGCATGGTTTCTGTAACATGTGGTTTAATTAATTAGTTGATGAATCGTTAACAAACAAACGACTTTTGAATACATTCATTCACACATCATGGCCAAGTGGCTGGTGGCTACGCAACAATTTGCATTAACATTCTCACACCCCACAGTCCACACATGCAGCCTTTGGGATATTTCACGCTACATTTTCAGTCTGAGTTGGAATTAAGATTACAAATTAAATTTTATACTTAGTAATTTACATAATCTATTTATTTAGGAGTATGTAGTACAATTTGAAGTTTAAGTAGTACAAATATACGCGGCTACCTGCTAAAAAATAAACTAAAACTTCTTATCTATTTCTGGTAGTTAATTATTTCATTCCATGTTCCGTTTTAGGACCAGCAACAGTTAATCCAGATCTTTATAAACAAAACGCCTTATATATTCTTGGAAGCTGACATCATGATTGCCTTTTTTTCTTAGTATTATATTAATTAAATGAGGCTGCTGTAAATTGCAGGGCGTTAGTAATTAGTATATGACCCCTTCATTAAAAAGAGTACTTACCTCGACCGTATAAATACACTCGATACAATAAAAGGAGACCGAGTTTGAAATCAATCTCTCAAATAATAAAAAATCAAGTGAAATTTATAAAATAATATACACCAATCTTCTCGTATCCAATTTAAAGCGGTCGATGGAAATGTGAGTTCCATAAAACTATCACCATGTTAGCGGTTAAACCCAAAATTTTGGTGTTTGACTCCACCCAAAAATAGGCATGAATCTTAATATCTTTCATTATACTTTTCAAATTTCTCCATTTATAATTGAAAATTCTAGAGTTCCTTTTTTTCCATATGCACCGCCATATTACTGCCGGTAAGTTGTCCCATATAAGGTTATGTATTTCATTACCCCAGTCGTGGTTCAAAGCTTTTATCGCCGTAGCAATATTACCATCGTAATTTCAATTGAAGTTGCATCCTCTAATAAAATAATCCCAAATTCTCTTAATTTGTTTGTCAACAATCATAAAATAAATGGGTACTTGTCTCATCTTCTTCTTCACAAAACTGGCACACGTTATCCACATTCATACCCCTTCTAACCAACCAATAAATAAACAATAGCTTAGCGATCCTAACTAAAAATTGTGATCTCGGATAGGCATCTAAAAAATGTTTTCTAGCCGATATTGTATTGTTCCTCCCTAGTAATTTTCTCTAACTATCATCATTGAGACTTAGGTTGGAATTTGGGTTTGCTGTGGTATCTGGTAAAGAAGTTGGATTTGATGGACCTGCTGAATTGGTGTAGAAGGAGAAGAATTGTATGGTGATCTGTCAGGTACTTGTTGATTAGCTGCTAATACATCTGGATTATATTTGTTCATCACTTTTAAAAAATGATAACAACTTTCGAATTGGAATTTTTTTCCACTTTGGCGTTGCCAGTTTGCACGACACTTTCTTTCTACATCAACTTACCACTCTTCCGGCCTCTCTTGGCTTGCATTATCGCAACAACATATAAGTCGACCTTATTGATTGTAATGAAACATTGCAAAAACCCATTGGAATCACGATCATTAATGTTCATGGTTTGTTCTTGATATTTCATAAATATGTTATCCCACATGGTGTTCTCCATGTTGTTGTGCATCATCGATGTGATCTTGGATAAAACAAACATAATTACGACAAATACATTAATCTTCAGCAACGGTAGATATTGGACCCCGAAATTTGTTGCCATTGTTATTTTTGCCCTGAGATTGAGAAGCCATATTACATGAAATTAGAAAATTATGAAGTGTAGAGAAGGTGTAATTAGTTTATTTTATTCTAGATTAAATGAACAGTGAAAATCGAGAGATTCTAGTGATAATTAGAAATTCAGGTGTGAGATGAAATGAATTTGAAGTTGAGTATTTATACAGGTGGAATTCCTGACCATTCGATAGTAAATAACTGAGCGATGTTCATAACACCGAGCGATATAAAAATTATCGCTGGCATTTTTCTGATCATCGAGCGATTGAGTCTCTGTCATTCGGTAGAATATTTTTTACAGGCGTCTAAATGGTATATTTGACCTTTAAACAGTTACGCTGACCAGTTTGTCATATCAATAATAAGTGCAAAAATGACAAACTATGCCATTTGAATGGTTCGTAGGAACAGCCCTAAGAGGTAAGAGGTGAGATCAATAAAAGCAAAATGTTTCAAGTATCCAATAGTGGTAAAGTTAGATCCGTGACTTTGATTCGAAATTTATACTACAAAATTTATTAATGGATTATGAACATAAAAATGTCCTACTGTATTTGAATAGGAGCACCGGGTGGATCCGAGGTTAGCACAGTTTGAGATTATTAAATGTTCGGGTTCACTATCAGTGTTCAGATATAAAACCATCCCCGACAAGGTCTAGAAAATAATTCTTAATTAAAGAACTCTCGAACATAACCTTTCACAGTAACTAGTAGTCCCATGACTCGCATAATATAAGATCACATGTGCAATAATTAATTGCTTATACGGCTAAATCGAACTCAGGATTAACAACGTCAACGTGTACGAAGAAATACCAACAAATTGTACCTTAATATATATTTTAGACTCTGTTAATCTATCTATTAGATTAAGCGCAATGTGTTGTGACTTGTGAATGTACTTTGTAGTTATGTACTACATACCAACCTCAGAACAGGAAGTCTATTTGCCCAATAAGAAGAATTTATGTCTTATCAAGATGAATTTCATAAACTTCAACAATTTTCTAAGTTTATTTTTAGTTTTAGTTTATGCATTTCATCATGTAATCTTTTAATTTAATGTAACTCCTATACTAAACAGCTAATCAACAAATTAGCAAGTGGAAATATATATGCATGGTAGCAAGTGGCGATGATACATGGCAGTACAGATAGAAGGATCCGATCTGAAAATATCTACCCTAAAACAGTTTCATGTGACTTGTCTAGGAGACGAAAGAAAGCCAACCATGCATCTACGTATGTACACATGGTGCCCACCAAGTAGCACTTGTGCATATATCTCATGACATCACGTCTGCAAGTCTCTCCATCTGCCTAACGATTCTAAATCGGAAATTCAGTACAAGCTCTGCTTCATGTACTAGTTTTATACTTGTGCAAATGAGTTGGTGTTTTGTTGCTCGATCCACAATTGTTCACCGCTCAATCAACAGCAATATTTCCGTCCAGAGCATATATCTACATGATTTTCATTAGTACGATCGTCTGTTTCGGCATTGTATCCGATGACCTTTGTCTCTATATATCTGTATACTTCCTCATGATCTCATCCATTATTAATTGATATATTAATAACTCACATGCGGATGCATTATCAATAAACAGAACTCACATTCATATCATTTGGCTGGCCACTCTTGTCTATTTCTTAGACAATAAAAGAAAAAAGAAAATGAAAAAATTATACCAAAATACATAACGTATATCTTGCTACAAATTTAACGGCTTAGGTTCTTCAGTTTTGCTCTCAGAGCTTAGAACCACTAGAAGCGCAGTTGGGTGCACAGTTGGAGGTACGCATGGGTCCATGTTACCCTGTCTAGATAAGGTTTTCCCCACGAGGTTTGACATGTTCACTCATCAACGAAAAAGTAAAAGGAGTTTCTTGTCGAGAAGTGGAAGATCGAGGAAATAAGATGATCATGTAGAAGGAACTGGGGGTTGTGGTGGTGGTGGACCTTGATATTGGCAGACTGGCAGCGAAATATAGTTTGGTTTTTATGTACAAGAACACCCGCACGTGCTTTGCACGTGCTATATGAATCATCTTTAGCCATTGATTTCACTTCGTGTCATAACCCCCTAAACCTAAACCTAATCCCAATTTATTTAGTCTTCTTTCATCCGCCTCCTCCACCAACTTCCTCTCTTTCATTTTTTTTCTTTCTCCCTTCCTGTGTTTTGACTGTGATTTTTCTTTTTCGTTTGTATGATTAACATTTCATCTCCTTGATATCTTTGTCTCTGTTAAGGCATCAGTCTATGGTAACATAACCTTAGATTTTTTTTTATTGTTCTATTAGGCATTAGCTACCCATTATTTGATGAATCAAAAGAATTTATGTTTTGATTGATTGTTCAGTGATTGAATTAGTTGAAATACAACAAATGTTCAACGATTTGATTTGATTAAAAAGGTGATACAGATACTAATTTGAAGAAAATTCGGATGTTGGAGATGCAGTAGAAAAATTGCCTTTGAAAACTCAAATTACTTTAATGTTCCATAAATATTTACTTTAAGGGTAATTGGCTTTATATAATAGAATAGATAAGAATTCTACTCCCAACTTCCTGAGTGATCCCACCCTCATTAGCTGGACCTTGGAACCAAGCTATCTAGCTAACTACTTCTAGCAGTAGTAGTAATAGTGGTGGGAACATAAATGCACATGCGTCCACATGAAAAATCTCGGCCCCTATCTTTTCTTTTTTCTCCTCCTAAAACATAATTAGGAATTCGCTGGTTGTTTTTCTAGTTTAGCAAATGGTCTTTTTCTCTGGGGCTCTCTTCCGTCCCACTGATAAAGGGCAACATGCAAGTTCTAATCTTCTTCAAATTAAAACACTCTCCTCTTACTTATTTCACAATCCTTAACGTTTATCGTGTTGAATTATGCTCATTAGAGCAAGGGCTATGGGGTTGAGAGTCTCCTTCAAAATGAAAGCGTTGATCAAATTTGATCAAATTAGGTCATATTATGGATAGAGAATAACCCCCTTTCACCCCAAACTCAATCAGCCTCTCGTTCAAAAGAGTGTATGAAAGTCTTCCCTATACGACTGATAATTCGCCGTGCATAATTTATGTAAGAAAGACGGCAAACGATTTGCCGTAAATAAGAAGAAAAAAAAAACGGGGAACTGACCACCGCTTAAATAGTTATTCTCTTCAAACGGTTTTGATTCCCCATGTATATGTTTATGACCTTCATACAACCATTTAAATAGCCGTTGCAAGTTCTTCTCCAACGGGGAACAGTATCCCGTTTAATTTGGTTCTTTTTGTAAAACGGTTAACCTATTCCCGTATAGTCTCTCCTCTCTCAATCACATGGGTGATTTTTCACTCGTCCGGAGCAAGACTCGTTCATTTTGAAAGGATAGACTCATTTAAAGTCTATCCCATTCTTAGAAGGCCAAAAGTGGAGGTTGGGCGTGCTTAGAATGGAAGTCGCCAGGCCCCCCAATGCTATTCTTGGATTGTGGGAGTGTGCCATGTCGCTTAACGAAACACCACGTCTCCCAATTGCTTTACGTATCATTTTTTTCTTTTATATATAGTACTGCTGCTATTACTATAAAATGATTGCCATTGATATTTTATTTCCCATCAACAACTTATTAAAATCAAAAAGTGGTGGGGAAATTAGTTTTTTAACTAATTGAGCTGATTTATTTGGATTTGCTCCTTTTCTTTTTAAACAAAAAACCCATCAATGTACAATTGAGACTCGCTGTTTTAGCACGAGAGTGGTATGAAAAGAATTATATTTAGATTACATGATCAGGATTCGTGAATAATATACAGGGATAAACATGGTACTCCATAAGTCCATATAGTAGTTAAGGTTGGTTTTTGAGAAGGACTGGTCTTGGTCGGCTAAGAAGGAGAGAAACATGAAGAATTGGTTTGGAACTCTAGATAGATTGGATAATATGTCTAAAGGAAGAATAAGTTCTGCATCAAGGTTCTCTCAAGAAAATGAAGACAATAATAATAATTTTAATAGCACAGACATGGTCAGTGATAGTGGTTTCAGCAGGGGTGGTTTGGAAGGTTCTGATTATGTGATTCTCAACAATGTCAGCACTCAATGTGAAGATCATAGAGAGGTAACTGATCTTAGGGGAAGAGTAAGGAAGGAAGGTGTGGCCAGAAATGCTGCAAAGGATGGCGCAAAAAGAGGTTTCTTCAAGAATTCTACTTATGAAAAAGGGTGTTCGAGCAAAAATGTGGGTAGTATAAATTCTGAGTATACCAACATTGTTAAAACATGGTATAAACCTCAAGATAATAGCCAATTTGGGCATGTAAATGCTATCTCGAACTATTTTCTGAATGATAATTAAGTTTTTGTTTGCCAAAAAACAAACAAAAAAGTTAAGATTGGGCCCTACTTAATATGAGATGGGGTTATGGGTAAGAATCGTAAGATAACTGCCTCTTTAAACTAAAAGTTCTTATTCTAGATCTTCTTTCTTATTCTTTTATCATCTAATGTTGTTTCTTAAGAGCTGAAATAGGAGGTTATGTGAATCTGATCTTTATTAATCACTCTTATGTATTGACAATCTGTCTGCATGTTTCTAATATTTGACCTAACTAACAACATTAGTACATTTGCATATGGTAGGGCCTTTTGATACATATATTGCAACATGCTTGTGAATCCGGCCCACAACCATGTGAATCACTAGTTTGGCCAGTTTAAGTCTAGTACGGACTCTGATAGATTGGCAAAATTATTCGGCAAAGAGTCTATTGAGCGGGATATTAAGTTGTTTGGACACGTCTAGAAAGATGTCATAATCATGCCGGACACGCCAGTGGACAAGATATATATCTGACACTTGCCCAATACATGATGGACACGCCATATCATGTGTAAAAACCGGCGTTGAACACTTTGTGGATACCGATTCGAAACATTTTGACACATATTGATTTGGAACATCAAAATAAACAACATGAGATATTTATTTATCCTCATTTCACATAAATCCAAACATTTTGAATGACTTGATCATCATTTTATATTAATTTTATTTAGTTACTAGTTAAGCACTTAAAAACAACAAGATCAATCATTTTTGTTTATCATAAAATTCCATTTCATTTGTGTGTTTAATACATATATAATATGTTTCCGTAATACGTTTTTTGAAATTTGACGTATCTCCGAAACAGTGTCGTGTTGTTCCGGTGTCTCGTGTCCAGACATACTTAATTTCTCCCGCTCGATAGAGTGTATGTGATGTAGTTTTTACAGTGGTAAATAAGATGCCGTTCACTCAGACTTGTGAAGATTCGTTTTAGACTCAAATTAAAATAGAAAACTTAAGATAAAGTTGTTATCAAGATTATAAAAATCACCGAGACTCAGGATTCCACCATTGACTCTAGTAGATAAGGTAAAAATCATGCAATTCTTTGCGTTTAAAGTGATTCTAATTTATTGCCTCTAGGAGATTTTTGAAGTAATAATTGTAAACATCAATCATGAAACATCAAAAGTCTTAAACTAAGCATGCACCATCAAAACGAATCACAACCATTCAATAAAAATCAATTTTCCAATATTAGTTCCATGCAATTAATCATAAAAGAATTTGCAAAATTAATTAAAATAGAAATATACCACTTTTCATGGAACAATGGCTTCCTCCGTTGCCTGAACTAAGGGGTTTAGCTCCTCCTATTATTCACGTTCTCAAAATAGGTGTTCATAGCTCAAAAAGGTGAAAAACAAGAGAAAAATAATAAAGCAGACAGTTTGCAACGTTTTATCGGCGTTACAGACTGACTGGTATAGAGAACTGTTGCAATACAGAACTGTTACAGAAAACGATAAAAGGAATATGTTGTAGAATAAAAGACTGTTTTAACGGGTCTAATGTTCTTCGTGTTCTTCAGCAGCAGTAGCAGAACCCGGTTTCTTGCAACTTCGATTTCTCGGCTCTGTGGTGTTCTAAACTTCCCCTAACTTCTTATAAACCTTCGATACCTCCCTCCAGGACTCCCACCAATATTTTTATATACCGCAGAGACATAAAATCCCGATAAATCTTCCTTCATCTTTTCTCGGACTTTTCTTTTACCGGAAGTCACAGACCTTCCTTTTATTACACGAACAGACTTGTCCAAACTCTCCTATTATTCTTTTCACAAGAAAATCCTGGGTTAATACTGCATATAACTTCCATATAAAGTCAAACGGGATCGAGTTTACTCCCATGTTTCCGTAAATAAGTATATTCTTCCCTGTTTTAAGAAAGTCCATGTAAATCCCTTCTTTCTCGATTCTAAATCCTAGCCATTCCCGTGAAAAACTCCGGTTAATTCACTCCCAAACCCGGTCGCAACACTATTTTTTCTTTGCTTTTCTATTCCGCGATTTCTTCCCTTTTTCACGTAACCAAATCCATTACCAACCCTGGATAGATGAAACAAATGCAACCCAGTCCAAATCCGCGTGAAAAATCTAACCAAATCTCTCAAACCCAATACTGATAATACCGCAAGTCTGTATATTGTTTCCCACCATTTGAATTTGAAAGGTTGAAGAAAGGTCGCCTCCTAACCAATGAAGGGGTGCGAATAGTAAGTGGGTGCCCCTTATCAACTGAGGTACCCCTTATCCAAAGTAGGGGTTCCTTTAGTAATTTCTCTGGGGTGCTTTCAACACATTTCTTGGGTGCGTTTAACACTCGTCCGGGTGCCAATAAAATTTCTTCGGGATGCTTCCAACATATTTTTGGGGTGCCTTTAGGAATTCCTCCGGAGGTTCAAATGCCACTTTTCGAGCAAATTTCTCTGCATAAGCTTATTTCTCCAAAAACACCTACAAAGACATTAAAAGCCAAATAAGTACAAAATCGAGCACTAATATGTTGTGCGATACATTATCTGCTACTTGTAGCTCTTTCTTTACCGCCAACGGCTATCTTATTAAGCGGCTTAATTTCGATATATATATTTGTTTTAAACGTAAGTTCTACTTACCTTACACCTTCTTAAGCCTTTAATAATAAAATCTTTTTAAATCTCTGTTAAGTTTTTTGTAATCTCACACCAATTTGTTGAAAGATGGCTCAACTCAGAGTTCTTGGTCTTAAATTTGTTCAAGAAGAAGATTTATCTATTTTACCATCACAACATCATATCCATGGTGTATATCAGCCAAAAATTGAGAAATTTTGGAAGAGTATACATAAAAAGTTCATCGCAGAGTTCAAAAACCCAAAAATATATGATCTAATATCGTCGTCAGCTCATTTTAAAATAATCAGCAAAGAAGTAATGTAATTGGTAGTTTTATTAATGCAAATCAACCGAGGGACAATGTAGCATAAACTGATCACTAAGTAGTAAGAAAATTTTCAAATAATTAAAAAATTGAATTTCTTACTTTGTTGTGATCATTAACTTATTTTGTTCGTGAAATTGCAGGAACAAAGAGTTTTACTAGAATGACAATTGTGAAACGGAAAAAATCTCGATTTCGAAGGTTGTTCGGCGTCCTTAAGATGTTGAACAGATTCAACCCCTTTATGTTGAAAGTTTTTCCATCGCCTGTATATCAATGAAAGCGCGGATTTAATAGTTTTAATTAGTTATAATTATATGTACTTTGGCTTCAAAATTGGTTAATTATTCAAATTTAATATCTAATTTATTTTATTCTTGTTAGAGCACTGCTCGGTCGAACTCGCAAGCATTGCTGTCTCAAGCTTGTTTGTCAAGTTTAGTTGATCAAAACTATATTCTTGATTTCTAGTCTACTTATGGCTATGTCTCGGATTAGGATAAAATGTGTAGTTGATCTTTAGACTTCACGACGTTCATCGATTGAAGACGAAGATCTGCTGAGGAGAGCTTGGAGGAACTTCATCAACAAGAGGTATGTGGAGACTGAAACTTATCTATCACTCAGAAGTCTAGTCTATTTTATCTCCTAATGAGACTAAGTCGTATAGCTATATAGACTTTTTTATTATACACATTTGATATTTCGAGCTGAGTTAATCTAGCGTATCTATTTCTCGAAATATGTGTTGGAAGCTTTTTGCTTTAACTATGTTCATCATTATTCTTGACAAGTTTAGTTGGAAACAATCTATTTGTTAGAAACTAAATATTAAGTCAAAAGAAGATCATGTGAAAATTGCCTTGAAGCATCTTACATGATTTGTGTGAGACAATCATTTGATGTCGACTTAGAATGTTTCGTATTGATCATTCGATCACTTGAAAATTACTTGAAGCTAATAGTTTGTGTGAGACAGCTATTGTCGTCTTCTAAGGATGTTTCAATGATTGAAAAGGGAGTTTAAAACAATTAACCATGTCTAGATACAACACAGTACGCGTACCTAGTATGCAAACTGTATTGGTATGATTCAGTTCCGGGAACCTTGTTTGCGTACCTAGTATGCGAACGGTTTTACCTGTAAAGGTCCGAGAACCTTGTTTGCGTACCTAGTACGTGAACGGTTTCACCTGAGTTGGGCCTGGTTTGCGAACGGATGGACAGACCAAGGTCCGGAGCTGTTGTTTGCGTACTTGGTTTGCAAACACAGTGGTTAGTTCTAAAATCGGTTAAGTATGATTCTCATACTCATGAACTAAAACATTTATTAATTAAGGAGTGCAATCTTTGCAAACCGTAGCTTAATGTTCATGAATTGATTCTTGTATAAGTACTTTGTACAATTACGAATCAATCCGATTTTTTTTCAATTTGTTCTTATATATATTTCTATGAGATAGTGAACAATTGACCAACTCTATTTGAAACACAATTAGATTCATTTGATTATCTTTCATGATTGATTGATCATCATATTTGATCTAGAAGTGTTAGATGAATGTGGTTAAGACAAAAGTGTTCATATGGCTAACTTCGGTTAACTGTTATTGAGCCAACTCAATATACATGTTTAGGTACGGTTACCCATATCTAAATGAGGGTATATTTCATTTGTGTGTAACAAGCTAAGACCATCTAACGATGGAGATTGATTACTTTATTATTAAGCAGACTTAGCTTGAATCTTAAATCAGGATTTCATCTAACGGTGAATATTGAATGCTTTGTTACTAAGCTATCTTATCTTTGATTGAAAGCAACCCTGATTTGAAAGACTATATAAGGGAAAACTCTAGCAACTGGAAAAACCTAATCCCGGCACTTTCATGTGTCCTAGTTGCGTACTAGAGTCGATTCTCCTTTAACCTAGGTTTTTCCAAAACCATATTAGTGTAACGACTTGGAGATTTCATTTGGGATTCGTGAAGCCAGATCCAACTATTTTCTATGTAGTTGCGCATTCTGATCTTACTTGTTCTATCGTGTTGAGTACTATCTTCTCTAATATTTTCTCGTGATTTTTCTCTGATAGGTAAGATATAAAAAGTAATCACAAAGTTCTTCGTCTCAGACTTTGTGGTTCCGCGGTAACTTCTTCTGCTACCATATAGTTAAGTTATTGTGAAGTGATTGATATTTCTAGGTTGCTCTTCGGGAGTATAAGACCGGATTATCAATTGGTTCCTGTTCACCTTGATTTATCATAAGACGGAACAAAACTTCATAGGTACTTTTTTGGGAGACAGATTTATCTATCAGAATAGACTTATCTGTGGGAGACAGATTTTTTTATAAGTCTTCGACTTTAGGTCGTAGAAACTCTTAGTTGTGGGTGAGATCATCTAAGGGAATCAAGTGCCCAGAATCCGGTGTCGTTCTAGATGCGTAAGGAACGCAACTGTACCTTAATCAGAGTGAGACTTTGTTAGGGCTCAACTACATTCCAGTCCGAAGTTAACTTATAGTAGGCTAGTGTCTGTAGCGGCTTAATACAGTGTGGTGTTCAAATCTAGACTAGGTCCCGGGGTTTTTTGCATTGCGGTTTCCTCGTTAACAAAATTTCTGGTGTCTGTGTTATTTCTTTTCCGCATTATATTTGTTTATATAATTGAAATATCACAGGTTGTGCGTACTTCAATCAGTTGATAAATCCGACCTTGTTTGTTGGATATAACTTGATTGACACTTGGGAATTGGTCTTTGGTACCGTCCAAGTTATTTCTCATATCAATCAGGCCCACGGATTTGTATTTTTTCGATTTGCTGATTGCATTGAGAAATAGAGATAAAGCTCTTTGATATAACTATTGATTGAGCTCGCTTTTAAGTTGGTGCTCTCGGAATTATATTTGAGTTTAATCCAAACAGATTGCCGAACGAATAATTGGGTGTGGTTCTTATACCCCCGCTTTTTCAATTCAATATAAATGTAAAAGTCTCTAATATGGATCAGTCTGATCGAGACTGAAAAAACGAGGGTACCAATTACACAACAATATTTAATTTATCTACCTATAAGTCCTCTTACCGAAAGTGATTGTCTATGGACAAAGTCGAGACAATACTACAAATCGGTATTTACACTTTGTGTGATTGTCTATTGATAAGAGATCGAGACAATATGACTACCAAAGTGTGATTACTTGATAATAGGTTCGGGACTTAACCAAACTCTATAGGATCACTATCAAGTAATGCGGAATTAACGTTTGTGTAATTTACTTCAAATTATATAAACAAATATAATTACGGAAATAGAAAACTAAATCACACAACAAGATTTTGTTAACGAGGAAAACTGCAAATGAAGAAAAACCCCGTGACCTAGTCTAGAATTGAATACTCTTAGAATTAAGCCGCTATACAAAATCTAAAACAACTTCGTATAGTTGAGACCAAGCAACTACCCCTAGTTCACTTAGTTTCCTCAGTATCCCTGCACTTCCGACTTCGATGAGTGCACGCACTGGAACAATTCCTTTGGATCGTATTCCAAACAGTAAAGGAACAACAAGTCTGTTTGGTAACGACTCTATTGATTCTTTAAGATAAGATATCTCAAGTCATATGCAAAGGATCTTCTGTTTAAGCTAATAAATTCCTTTGCCTGGTTAGATCAATTTATCCAATAATTACAAAAGTAGTCAAGTTTAGATTCACACTCAATCCAAATAAATGTCAAAGAGATATATTGTGAATGCCGATCTCACGCAACTAATCAATCGAATAAATTCGATTCTAGTTGGATCCCAGCCGATCAAGGTTTGTGCAACACAAAGATATGAAAAACCAATAAGAAATCTTCTTCATCTTCAAATCTTCTTTAATCTTAAATTAAACCTGCACAACACCACTTGAATCTCTTGTGATCAATCATGCACAGAACGGAGTCAGTTAACAATGGATTATCACAAGATGTCTTTAGATCTACAAACAGTTCTAAAGATCTCGTCGATACTTCGATCTAGTTTGAGTGAATCTTATATCAGAAGAGAAGATTCTCAAGAATAAACAAACTAGGTGCAATTAAAGTTTAAACAACCGTTAGTCAATCAAATCAATCATAAACTAATAACACTGCAATTATCTAGTTTCCCACCGACGGTACTCATAGAGCTTCTTGATCCCACCGAAGTCTTTAAACGAGCGGTCGTAAGAGATTTCGCCTAATTAGGGTACTTTCCTCTCCGGATAGACGACTCCACCAGAAACAACAAAAAGATGAAGTTTGCCTGGCTCATAGGATAGTTTGCTAGAAATGCAAACTTAGGTATTTATAGACCAAGGATGTATGGACACCAAGGAATTTCCAAAACCAAAAATATTCTAAAAATATGCAATGAATAGCAAAATTCGGTTTTCATAATTTCAGTAAATGCTTGTCCAATATTTTCCGAAATCTCTCAATATAAAATCTCCAATTAGTAAATGCACATTACTAATTTTAATTCTCTAGAGATATGCATTTAATTGCTGGTCATTAAAAGCATATATAACCAAAAACCTTAATTAAAAGCTTCTCAATTAATTTCGGTACAGGATCTCCTTGAGTTTAAAGAATATCTTTTAACAATAAATGATAAGAGTTACTGTCCGTGTTCAAAGTATGTTGACATCTTTTCTCTGTAAATCATCTTTCATATTTACATTCTTGGAATCAGTTATACCACACTTCCAAACAACTTTAGAATTGGTTTACCTGTATTCCAAGACTACTATGTGATTGATCAAAATACGAAGCACATCCATGGGTTCAATCGGTTCTACCAATCACTAGGATCGGTTATACCCTAATATGGAAACACTCATGGTCGGTCACACAAGTTACCAGGATTGGTTACATCAGTTACCAGGATCAATTTCATCAATTACCAGGACCGGTTACCATATACTCATGGTATTGCTTGTGATCGGTCACACTAGTCACTAGGATCGGTTACACCAATTACAAGGACCGGTTACACCAATTACAATGATCGATTACACAACAATCTTTAATCGGTCACACCAATTACTAGGATCGGTCACACCAATTACAAATATCGATCATACCATCTCAGGTGATTACTTAGGATCGGTTATACTAATTAATCAAAACTAGTCATACCAAATCATAAGTCAGGCATTGTGATTAGTTGTACCAATATACATAACAAAGTTACGATCGGTTCTACCATCTCACACATATTGGTAATCCAAAGATTTGCAATGAATAGACGTACCAATAAGCCTAACGGTTTCCCTTTCGATTCATAAAACAAGTTTGTGAATGTAGTTCTTTTAAACAAATGTAAAACATTGTTTCCTAGGATGAATTCTTCACAATTACCCATTCACATAATCATAACAACATTCATAAGATTATGTCGATGTCATATCTACAAAGTTAAAAAGATAAGCATTATACTTTGAAGTTTAATTCCCTAATACTATGATCATGTGATCATGTCTCACTACTAGAGTAATATATCCAATACACAGCTTCGCAGTTATGTTTTCAATATAGCACGACTTGAAAGATACGTTATGAATGAAACAGTTCAAGTCAATATTAATAACCTCAAGAGGAAGGATGATGTCGTCGTTGTAGCTCGTTACTTCTTCACGTTCTTTGGGTCTTCGAGTAATACTTGTATGTCTCAATATTCCTAAACTTTCTAGTCTAACCTAAACGAAGTTGTCGCTAGTACATAATCAAGCGACTCTTAGATGAGTTTTGACACACTAAAATATGACAACCAAAGTTGACATACCAACGCTTGGTGGGTTCAACCGAGCTATGCTCTAACAATCTCTCCCTTTGTCAATTTTAGTGACAAAAATCTTAATACATATGGATAAACAAATTACAACATTTCATTTTACATACTCTTGACTCTGAGTTTCAACAACACAATATCCTGCATATATTCAATCAATAAATGCCTTTGTTGACATTTGAATAACAAAGCTTATACTCCCCCTAAAGGTAAGATAGGTAGATATTCAATCCGAACATCTTTGTTATTCCATTTTTTTGTAGTCAAGATAACTACAACAACAATATGATATGTTTCTCTCCCTTAGTCAATGCTTTACTCTTTCATTAGATATAACGTTTAAGCATAATTGTCCTTTCCTTAGTGATTGCAAATCACTTGTTTACTCCATATATTTCTCCCCATTTTTTCACAAAATGACAAAGGTCCGAGCAAATAAAGGTCAAACCGAAAGGATCTTACAAATCTAAAAGACTAGTAAACAACCTATAAGAGTTAAGCACGAAGGTTTCACATACCACTTTATATAACCAATATTAAAACCGAAACTACAAGTAATTTAGTTTTAATATGTTATCAAGGAAAAAAAATTCCGAAGCAATTTTCCCTTATAGTTTCACAATTCGACTAGGAAACTTAATTACTTTGTTAAACCGATTGTAAACATACAATCGCTTATTTTGATAAGACCAAAATAAAGATCAGAATTAACTTTATTTCTCTCATCAGGTTCTAATTATTCAGACAATAACTTAGACCTTTCCCTTTAGACAAGACAAACACTAGGTTAGTTAACTAGTTTTTCTTGTCAAGGCATTCGAATAGACTTGAATAACCGAATCCTATAATTTGATAAGTCTAAATAAGATCAGAGTTAACTTAGTTTCTCTTATCCAGAATCAAATTGGACTAAACAAAGGATCTCGTATTTCGTTAAGCCATAAACAATACATACAAACCAATATAAATTGACTTGAACAATTATTTTCTTAACTGGAAGCAATTGAAACAAACATAGACATTATAACACCACAATTGCACCAAAATTTCGTTTAGCAAAAACACTTGATACCCAAATAATAAAGAAGATACCAAACAATAAGCCAAATAAATTGACATAGTTTTTCTTAACCGGAAACAATTGAATCATACACACACACACACACATCCATACACATCATAATGGAATATATCAATTGTAACGAAATTTTGTTAAGCAAAAGCAAAATATATGCAATATAAACAGGCTTTTCGTAAATAGGAAAACGATTAACTAACAAATTCGTTACCTCAGATTCCGCATCCTCTCTTCCCCAGAAAGATATATCATTAAGCGCAAGTTCAAGTAAGAACTCTCCCCCAGTATGTTGTCATCCTCTCGCAAGAAAAAAAGAACAACAACAAAGGCGACCTTTACCAGAGAAAGGTTGAAACGGTTTTAATTAATGCGTGCCAATAGAAAAAGTTGAAAACCTCGAAACACACATGTTATGCTAAACACAACTCATGTAAACACAAATTTATTCAACATATTGTAACTTTTCACATATGAGTTTCAATCGGAACACCTTATGGTCCTTTGATAAAGCCTACCAACATGGGCCAGAACTTAATCCCGCTAAATCAAAGAGCCACACAAACCATAAGGGTCACATCATATGAGATCGAATATTAAGGTTAATGAAAACCGAAATCAGACATCCCATAAACCGAAAACACATAGCAAAAATATAGACATTCATGCACAGGCTATGTAATCGGAAACTATCACAATAAAAATTATAAAATAAAAATTTTATTCATAAATAATTGATAGTTTTATTCAAAATAGACCTTATACAATAATCGAAATAAATCAATAACTGATGTCTATTTTTCTTCAAAAAGATCTTTGAACAGTTTTTCTCAAAGATCATCTTCAATATATATCCTAAAAAATTTCGGGATCTTAATCAACAGCATCACAACTGATTTCCCGGATTCTGCACACAGTACCTTGATTATGTTCACGGGCTAAGCATTAACCTTTCGATTAATATTCCGAGCATACTCCCTATTACCGATTCCAAGTTTAATCAGCTTTCTTTGGTTACGGATAACAGTTCTTAGTAATGTTGCCTGTCTATGATGAGTTTCAATAGTACTGAGGAGGACTTGACGTAGATTGAGAATATCAATCTTAGCATCCAAACTGCTTTGGACAAGAATATTAGTCATATCTTCCTTTTCTTTTCCTTTATCCTCACAACCAGATTTCTTAACGGAATCATTAAGATTAATAATTTCATTAGAAGCCATTCCACTCAAAGCTTTCAGAATCTTAGCTTGAGATCTGGTTTGAGGATACATATTTTAGTATAAGTTCTCAAACAAAATGAGTACATATACCAAAGGATTTTAACACATACCAAACATGGGTATCAACCTTAAATAAATAATTCTGACCAGATTCGAAAACATTTTCCCATCTTATGTGTTACCAAATCATAAAGATTTTTTGGGAAAGAATCAATCTTCTAAATTATGTATCTAGAAGTACTCTAGACAAGAAAACTTATCCTGTTTACACAAGTTGTCGTAAGAAAACTTTTATACACATGAAGACTTATTAAATACCTTAAGGTAGATTGTGTATATTCTTTATGTTGAATAAGAGATATTAACAGGATACAAGATGCCCAGATACTTGTGATTCCTTACATCAAAAGATTGGGCATTGTAAGGATGCACTTTCCAAGACTTTTAAGTGTAAGGGTGAGAAGAACCTTCCTCACCAAGTATCATTGAAGGAACATCTTCCTTCTTATCTTTAGGGACGTGATCTTGTGTCCTTGTGTGGATTTCGAATTCATCATTTTTATCAGGAATATTGCATGATGCTATATCCTTGATTACATTTTGAGCCCAGGATGATATATTCTTTGTATTCAAACCCGAGTGATCTTGATCTGCCATTAAACAGATTGTATATGTCTTTTTTTCAATACATTTTATATGTCTCCTTAAGGTATCCATTCCTTCTTGAAAATGTTTTTCTAAACACTTGTCAAGGTATACCTTTCGACATGTCTCTGTAAGAAGATCTTCTATAATGATCTTATTCTTTATTTGTGAATGTTCCAGCGATTGTGTAAGATATTCACACTCTGAAGTTTGCTGATTTACTTCATTACACAAAGCCAATTTTTGTTCCAAATAATCTACCAGATTATTTTGAAGGCTGAGTGTTTCTCGCTTTCCTTCACAAATTCTTACATTTAGTTGAACAATAAGTTCTAGGACATCTTCCAGGCTATCAATGGATTTTCCTGCTTCTGAATAGGTTTTAACCTGATTGAAAAACCTTTGTAATACAATACGAAATTCAGAATTTGGGCAGGATAGTGAATCAAAGTTCTTCTTTCTTTCTGGAATAGAAACAAAAGATTTTTCACCAGTGATTGGAGTCGGATCCAAAACATGTTCCTTTAGTTTTGGATACATTCTTTTATGATCATGATCATGATTCTCAATCAAGTTATCAGTCCTAGACTTTGTTCTTGATTTCCGAAAAGACTTACGAGACCAATTTGCATTGACCTTTTCTGAGAGCTTATTCTCAGCATCTTGATGTACGTTAACTAAGCTCTTAATAAGTTTAGCTTTGTTTTTCTTATTTTAACTCATTTCTTATAGGTTGGATCGCACCAAAAACAGATTGTTATATCTTTTCGTGTTTTCCTACTCTGATACCGAAAGACGAGGATACCCAAATACACCATAATCTTTAATTTATCCACCTATAAGTCCTCTTACCGAAAGTTATTGTCTATGGACAAAGTCGAGACAATACTAAAAATTGGTATTCACACTTTGTGTGATTGCCTATGGATACGAGATCGAGACAATACGACTACCAAAGTGTGATTACTTGATAATAGGTTCGGACTTAACCAAACTCTATAGGATCACTATCAAGTAAAGCGGAGTTAACATTTGTGTAATTGACTTCAAATTATATAAAAAAATATAATTGCGGAAATAGAAAAGTAAATCACACAGCAAGATTTTATTAACGAGGAAAACTGCAAATGCAGAATAACCCCGAGACCTAGTCAAGAATTGAATACTCTATGAATTAAGCCGCTATACATAATCTAAACCAACTTCGTATAGTTGAGACCAAGCAACTACCCCTAGTTCACTTAGTTTCCTCAGTATCCCTGCGCTTCCGACTTCGATGAGTGCACGCACTGGAACAATTTCTTTGGATCGTATTCCAAACAGTAAAGAAACAACAAATCTGTTTGGTAACCACTCTATTGATTTTTTAAGATAAGATATCTCAAGTCATATGCAAAGGCTCTTTCGTTTAAGCTAATAAACTCCTTTGCATGGTTAGATCAATCTATCCAATAACTACAAAAGTAGTCAAGTTTTTATTCGCACTCAATCAAAATAAATCTCAAAGAGATATATTGTGAATGTCGATCTCAGGCAACTAATCAATCGAATAAATTAATTTCTAGTTGGATCCCATCCGATCAAGGTTTGTGCAACACAAAGATATGAGAAACCAGTAAGAAATCTTCTTCGTCTTCAAATCTTCTTTAATCTCCAATTAAACCTGCATAACACCACTTGAATCTCTTGTGATCAATCACGCACAGAACGGAGTCTGTTAACAATGGATTATCACAAGATGTATTTAGATCTACAAACAGTTCTAAAGATCCCGTCGATACTTCGATCTAGTTTGAGTGAATAAAATATCAGAAGAAAAGATTCTCAAGAATACACAAACTAGGTGCAATCAAAGTTTCAACAACCGTTAGTCAATCAAATCAATCAAAAACTAATAACACTGCAATTATCTAGTTTCCCACCAACGGTACTCGTAGAGCTTCTTGATCCCACAAAAGTATTTAAATGAGCGGTCGTAAGAGATCGCCTAATTAAGGTTCTTTCCTCTCCAGATAGACGGCTCCACCAGAAACAATAAAAAGATGAATTTGCCTGGCTCTTAGGATAGTTTGCTATAAATGCAAACTTAGGTATTTATAGACCAAGGATGTATGGACACCAAGGAATTTCCAAAACCGAAAATATTCTCAAGATATGCAATGAATGGCAAAATTCGGTTTTCATAATTCCGGTAAATGCTTGTCCAGTATTTTCCAAAATCTCTCAATAAAAAATCTCCAATTAGTAAATGCATATTACTAATTTTTATTCTCTAGAGATATGCATTTAATTGTTGGTCATTAAAAGCATATATAACCAAAAACCTTAATTAAAAGCTTCCCAATTAATTTCGGTACATGATCTCCTTGAGTACTAAGGAATATCTTTGAACAATAAATGATAAGAGTTACTGTCCATGTTCAAAGTATGTTGACATCTTTTATCTGTAAATCATCTTTCATATTTACATTCTTGGAATTGGTTATACCACACTTCCAAACAAGTTTAGAATTGGTTTACCTGTATTCCAAGACTACTATGTGATTGATCAAATATATAATAACATCCATGGGTTCAATCGGTTCTACCAATCACTTGGATCGGTTATACCCTAAAGTGGAAACACTTGTGATCGGTCACACAAGTTACCAAGACCGGTTACATCAGTTACCAGGATCGGTTACATCAATTACCAGGACCGGTTACCATAAACTCATGATATTGCTTGTGATCGGTCACACCAGTCACTAGGATCGGTTACACCAATTACCAGGATCGGTTACACCAATTACTAGGACCGGTTACACCAATTACAAGAATCAATTACACAACACTCTGTGATCGGTCACACCAATTACTAGGATCGGTCACACCAATTACAAATATCGATCATACCATCTTTGGTGATTACTTAGGATCGATTACACTAATTAATCAAAACTAGTCATACCAAATCATAAGTCAGGCATCGTGATTAGTTGTACCAAGATACATAACAAAGTTACGATCGGTTCTACCATCTCACACATATTGGTAATCCAAAGATTTTCAATGAATAGCCGTACCAATAAGCCTAGCGATTTCCCTTTCGATTCATAAAACAAGTTTATGAATATACTTCCTTTAAACAAATGTAAAAATTGTTTCCTATGATGAATTCTTCACCATTACCCATTCACATAATCATAACAACATTCATAAGATTATGTCGATGTCATATCTACGAAGTTCAAAAGATAAGCATTATACTTCGTAGTCTAATTCCCTAATACTATGATCATGTGATCATGTCTCACTACTAGAGTAATATATCCAATACATAGCTTCGCAGTTATGTTTTCAATATACATGACTTGAAAGATATGTTAGGAATGAAACAGTTCAAGTCAATATTAATAACCTCAAGAGGAAGGATGATGTCGTCATTGTAGCTCGTTACTTCTTCACGTTCTTTGGGTCTTCGAGTAATACTTGTATGTCTTAACATTCCTAGACTTTCTAGTCTAACCTAAACGAAGTTTTCACTAGTACATAATCAAGCGACTCTTAGATGAGTTTTGATACACTAAAATAAGACAACCAAATTTGACACACTCTAACGCTTGGTGGGTTCAACCGAGCTATGCTCTAACAGAGACCTTAAGAAACGATTGAAACTAAGGTGGGCATCCCTTTTGAAGATGTACTCTATAAATCGAAAGAAATTTGTGGCATAGATGACGATGAAGATCCAAAATTCGTGGTATTCGTAAAAAAAATGGATATTCAAGAGGAGGTTAGGATGGAACAATACCTAGAGCAAGACTTATTCTCCTTAATGTTGATTGAACCATCCCAAAGTAGTGTTGTGGATCTTTATTGGTATCAGAGCTTTAGGTTGGATTCAAAAATTTGAACATAGAAGTTTTAAGTTATTTGGTTTCATCAAGTATGTGCAGGATTCATGTTAACTGTATTTGATGTTATCAAATATGTGAAGAATTTGATTTTATCAGCTTTTGGATATAAAGCAAAGTTACAGCATTATAAAGGAATGCAATTATATCAGTTGTGCATCCTGTTCGGTCAAGATGATATTTTTAGAAAGACAGTATTTTTCGAAATTGACGTGTTTTGAAATTTCAGGTTAGCGAGAAGTAATTCTTGATATGGATAGTCTTGACGTTTATGTTGCTCTACATTGGAGACTTATTGGAATATAAACCCTATGTTTACAGCATTGCTTTAAGTTAATTAGTTCCTTAATCATATTAGAAACGTTAATAAGGTCAAGTGATTGTATTTTATACTTTATACCATGTGTTAGAGCATTGCTCAGTCGAACTCACCAGTGTTGCTATCTCAAGCTTGTTGTCAAATTTAGTTGTCAAAACTATATCTTGATTTCTAGTCTACAATTAGTTAAGTCTCAGACTAGGATAGAAATGTAGTTGAGAAACAGTGGATCATGGCAGTCATCATTGTGTTCTACAGTTCGAAGGCGAAGATCAACCGAAGAAGTATTACTAAGGAGCCAGGACATGTTCGTAAAAACCCAAGAAGTATTACTAAAGAACCAGGCTAGTTTTCAAGAGGAAACCAAGCAGAATTTTCAACATAATGCCAAGTCTCTTGCTAAGTTAGAACTTCAAGTTAGTCAAATGGCTAAGATTCTAAGTGAGAGAGATAATGGGAGTTTTCCTAGTCAAACTCAACCTAATCCTAGAGGAGTTCATGAAATAGGAGGAAGATCATATGATCATGTGAATGCAATCAAAACCCTTAGGAGTGGTAGAGAAATAGACAATAAAGTTGCCATGCCTGATAGTGAACATGCTGTAGTTCACCCTTATGAATCAGAAGATGAAGAGATTGATGGAACCTCTAAGGAGACTAATAAGGCCCCTGATAAGCCAAACTTTGTTCCCAGAGCCCCATTCCCATAATTGCTGGTACCAACTAAGAAGGAGTCCAATTTTAATGACATTTTGGAGGTTTTTAAGCAGGTAACTATCAACCTTCTATTATTAGATGCAATTAGGCAGATTCCTCCTTATGCCAAGTTCCTTAAGGACTTGTGTACGCGAAAGCGTAAGCTCGGGGTCCATAAGAAATCCTTCCTATCTAGTCATGTGAGTTCTATTATTCAGAATACTACTACTCCTAAGTATAAAGACCCAGGTTCCCCTACCATTGCCTGTACAATAGGGAAATACCGTGTTGAGAAAGCGCTGCTTGACTTAGGAGCCAGTGTGAACTTACTCCCATACCATGTGTACCTTAAGCTAGGACTTGGTGAGATGAAACCTACCCAGATAACACTTCTGTTAGCTGATAGGTCCGTAAAAATTCCTCGTGGTGTGATCGAGGATGTTCTTATTGAGGTCGACAAGTTTATTTATCCAGTGGATTTTTTATCCCAGATACCCAACCTGTCCCTGACCCAGAGAACCAGATACCGGTAATTCTAGGTCGCCCGTTTTTAGCTACATCCAATGCGATCATCAACTGTCGAAACGATATTATGAATTTGTCTTTTGGTAACATGACCATTGAGATGAACATTTTTCATATTAGTAAGCTACCCTCTGAACTAGATGACTCGAGCATAGAAGAGGTCAACATGATAGGAACATTAGTCGACGAGTCATTACCAAACACTTTGTTAGAAGATCCACTAGAGAAATGCCTAGCCTACTTTGGGATTTATTTTGATGATGATAATGTGATTAATGAGGTGAATGCTTTATTAGATTCAACCCCTTTGTTGGACACTAGCAATATTTGGAAATCTAAGTTCGAACCACTACCAGTTTCTGAGTCTACCCTAGTTCCTTCGTTAGGAGAGCCTCCTAAGTTGGACCTTAAACCATTACCAGATACCTTGAAGTATGTGTTTTTAGGCCCAGCTAAAACTTTACCTGTGATTGTAGCATCAAACTTGGATAGTGATCAGGAAAGTAGGTTAGTAACCGTCCTTCAAAACAACAAGGAAGCTTTAGGATGGACCATAGCAGACATTAAGGGTATAAGTCCTACTATTTGTATGCATCAGATTTATTTAGAGGAAGATACTAAACCTTCTAGGGAGATGCAACGTTGACTAAACCCTAATATGAAAGAGGTAGTTCGAACCGAGGTTCTTAAGTTGTTAGATGCAGGCATTATCTACCCTATTTCAGACAGAAAGTGGGTCAGCCCTGTTCAGGTTATCCCCAAGAAATCCGGTATTACTGTAGTCCAGAATGAAAACAATGAGTTAATCCCAACCCGAGTGACCACGGGTTGGCATGTTTGTATTGACTATAGGAAATTGAACAAGGTCACTAGGAAGGACCACTTTCCCCTTCCTTTCATCGACCAAATGCTAGAGAGATTAGCTGGACATAGTCACTACTGCTTCTTAGATGGCTATTCCGGATATAATCAGATCGTTATTGCCCCTGAAGACCAAGAAAAAGCTACTTTTACCTGTCCCTTTGGTACCTTTGCGTATAGACGCATGCCTTTCAGGCTTTGTAATGCCCCTGCAACTTTTCAGCGTTGTATGATGAGCATATTTTCTGACATGGTAGAAAGGTTCTTAGAGGTCTTTATGGATGATTTTTCAGTATTTGGTTCATCTTTTGATGAGTGCTTGCATCATTTGTCATTAGTTTTGACTAGGTGTAAGGAGAAGAATTTAGTGCTTAATTGGGAGAAATGTAATTTTATGGTTCGTTCAGGAATTATTTTAGGGCATATCGTATCATCTAAGGGTATAGAGGTAGATAAAGCCAAAGTTGACCTTATTAAGACTTTAGAGGTCCCAAAAACCGTAAGAGATATTAGGTCATTCTTAGGGCATGCAGGTTTTTATCGTCGATTCATTAAGGATTTTAGCTTAATTTCTAGACCTTTTTGCAATTTGCTTGCAAAAGATGTTAAGTTTGTCTTTGATGATGCTTGTTTAGAGGCTTTTGAGAAGCTTAAGACTTTACTCACTACCTCCCCCATAGTCCAGGCACCCAACTGGAACCTACCCTTTGAGATCATGTGTGATGCTTCAGATTTTGCTATTGGTGTTGTGCTAGGTCAGCGAGAAAACAAATTACTCCATGTGATTTACTATGCTAGAAAAACTCTGAATGATGCCCAGTTGAACTATACTACTACGGAGAAGGAACTGTTAGCCATTGTGTTCGCCTTAGAAAAGTTTAGATCCTATCTCTTAGGTTCTAAGGTTATAATCTTCACTGATCATGCTGCTTTGAAGTATCTTATTTCCAAGAAGGATACAAAACCTAGATTGATTAGATGGATCCTATTGTTGCAGGAATTTTCCTTAGACATTAGGGACAAAAAAGGTGTAGAAAATGTAGTAGCAGACCACTTGTCTAGGCTTGTTGTGGATACCCCTGATGATTCCCCGCCTGTTAGAGATAGTTTTTCTGATGAACAACTGTTCTTTGTTACCCCAATTACCTTGGTATGCGAATATAGTGAACTATCTTGTTACTGGTCAAATGCCCCAACATTGGGGTAAACAAGATCGTTCTATATTTTTAGCTGAGGTTAAACACTTCTTTTAGGATGATCCTTATTTGTTTAAGTATTGTCCAGACCAGATTATTAGGAGATGTATACATGAGATTGATCAGTCAAGTATTATTTCCTTTTGTCATGATCATGCTTGTGGGGGTCATTTTAGTGCTAAGAAGACTGCTGCTAAGATATTGTAGTGTGGATTCTATTGGCCTTCGTTGTTTAAAGATTCCCACAGTTACTGTGTTACTTGTGAACGTTGCCAGAAATTAGGAACCATTTCCCGTAGGAACATGATGCCCTTGAACCCTATTTTAGTTATTGAGGTATTTGATGTGTGGGGTATTGACTTTATGGGTCCGTTTCCTAATTCTTTTGGTAACCTATACATCCTTGTCGCTGTAGACTATATCTCTAAGTGGATTGAGGCAGTTGCGTGTAAAACCAATGACCATAGGGTCGTAGTCCAGTTTTTAAAAGAGAATATACTTATACGTTTTGGTACGCCGCGAGCTATAATTAGTGATGGAGGTTCACACTTTTGTAATAGACCATTTGCTCTTTTAATGAAACAGTATGGTATTACCCACAAAGTAGCTACCCCATATCACCCACAGACTAGTGGTCAGGTAGAGGTCTCCAATAGGGAAATTAAGCGTATTTTAGAGAAAACAGTTAATCCCAATAGGAAAGACTGGTCATCGAGGCTTACTGATGCCTTATGGGCTTACCGTACTGCGTTTAAGACACCCATTGGAATGTCACCTTATCGTTTAGTATTTGGCAAGGCATGTCACCTGCCTGTTGAGTTAGAGCATAAAGCCTATTGGGCTATTAAGCAGCTAAACTTTTCACTTGAAAAGGCAGGAGCTCACAGAAAGCTCCAGCTCAATGAGTTGGACGAGATTCGTAGAGATGCATACGATAGTGCTAAGGAGTATAAGAACAAAATGAAACTTGTACATGATAAGAATATTTTACGAAAGTCATTTTCTCCAGGTCAAAAAGTTCTTCTGTATGATACTCGTTTGCATCTATTCCCCGGGAAGTTGCGCTCTCGATGGACCGGTCCTTTTGTGGTCCGTACTGTTTTTCCTCATGGAGCTGTTGAGATCGAGACACTGGATGGTAGTAGTTCTTCGAAGGTTAACGGTCAGAGATTGAAACCCTTTTTAGAGCCCTTTCCTAAAGGTGATGTTGAGGAGGTCCCTCTGGAGGACCCTGCTTACCCTTGATTGACCATCGAGGTCATTGTATGTTGTATATTAGTTTTTGATTTCTCTCTTCACCCAGGTACTATCTTTCCAACTTCTCCTCGTGTTATGTTCGGTACCGCTCTTTCATTAGAAACATTGAGGACACTGTTAGATTTAAGTGTGGGGGAGTGATTAACTTTTTGTTTATTTTTGTAGGAGTTTCTTTATCATATTATGACCAGCTGTTGAGCGGGTCAACAAAAAAAAAAGGAAAAAAAGATATATATATATATATATATATATATTGATATGACCAGCTGTTGAGCGGGTCTATTCTTTTAATTCAGATGACCAGCTGTTGAGCGGGTCTCTCTTGATGTTACACAAATGACCAGCTGTTGAGTGGGTCTTGAGGTTTTGCTCGAGGACTAGCAAAATGTAAGTGTGGGGGAATTTGATAAGCACGTAAGTGTGACGCATTTTCACCCATAACTACATTATCTAGGACTCATTTTATTTTTATAAAGTTGTTTTAAGTCTTTTCTAGGGATAAGCTCTTGCGGTAAAATTGGCTCGAAAAGTGGTGTTTTACCCCCAGGATAGAGTACTAAAGGCACCCCAGAAATACACCGGAGGAACCCCGAAAAAGTGTTGAAAACACCCCAAAAAAAGTGTTAAAGGCACCCACCAAAATTATTATTCGCACCCCAGCTGTTGGATAAGGGGCAACCCTTTCTTCTTCATTTGAATTCGTTTTTGGCGGGAAATTGGTTCTTGAAAACCCGAGAGTTTGCAGTGGAGATTTCGACGAGTTTGAAGGAGATTAAATAGCTGGAGTTGGCATCAAATATCCTGTTTTGACTAAACAGGGTTGTAATGTTGTCGGAATCAACTAACTTTGGCTACAATCACGTGTGGGAGAAAACATGGAATACGTGTATGGGAGGATTTTCTTCATTAAAGTCGAGAAGATTTGGAGAGATTTTTCTTGTTCAAATTAGTTGAGACCAGCCTTTTTGATCGAAACAGAGATGGTAAGAGCTTTAATTTCGAGAAAATAGAAGTGTGGTGTGATTTGGAAGAAAATAGGGCACGTTTGTTTTTGGAGATATTCTCGGGATTTTTACTTCATATTTTGAAGGTTTGCATGAGTTTGAAGCGTGCTACACTTCTTATGGAGCGTTTTTGAGGTTGTTGAGTGTATGCGGAGTACTTGCAGACGTGTGAAGAAGTTGATTCAGGAAATTATTCCGGTGACTGCATGGGAATTATTATAGATATTTGCCGAGTTATTATGGGAGATTCTTGGTGCAGTTGGGTATATAAAGAGTGTAGGAGACTCATAGAAGGGGCAGAGAGTTTGGGGAGAGAATAGGAAGAACCAGAGAGTCGAGAAATCAAGTGGCAGAAAAACTCCATTTTCTGCTGCTATGAAGAACACGAAGAACATAAGACGCATGCAGAACCGTCGTTTTCCAACAGTGACAACGACAATTGCTTGTGGGTCGTATTGCTACAGTGACAACAACACTTCATTTTTATCGTTCTCTGTAACAACTCGGTTTGTAACAAATAAAACTGTTACAAACCCGGTTTTATTGTTTTTCTCCCATTTCATTATTGTGAACACCATTTTTGAGCAATAAAGATGAATTTTGAGCGTGTTTCCATGATGATGAGCTAATTCTCGCGTAACCAAGGCACGGAGGAAACTATTTATGCATGAATAATTGGTAACTATTCTATTTTTCTCTAATTTGTATTTTATAATTCACTCAATCACTACTTTGTAGAATTTTAATTGTTTGCATAATTTTTCCTAATTAGTTGTGATTCAATTAGATAGGTTATACTTTGGTTAGATAATCTATGCTTAAGGGATACAATTAATGTTTGAGAATATGCTTGATCATTTGTGAATTAAGAAAAAGAGATTTTAAAAATAATTAGAGTTTTGGAATTTTTACCATCATTCATTCATGTGTAATAGTGGAATCTAGTGTCTTGTTTATTTTCAATCTTAAAAAACAAATTTGGATTTAAATTTTCTCTACTTTTAGTTTAAATAAATCTAAATTCAATTGATTTCACAAGTCTTACGAACCTTTTACTACAACAAAGTTGAAATCACACCAATGGTCACCCATCCCTGGATTACTCCCGCCCGATCACACTTAACTGCAGAGTTTTCTGCCAACTCTGGAGCAAATTGTGATGAAAAGGCCTCGGTGTTAGGAAAGGGCAAACCATTACTTATATTCCATTCGGCCAACCACTACCAAATATCGGGTATTACAATACCACCACCTTAAATTGGAGCCGTCCTCGGCTCCAGAATATATACACAAGACCAAATCTCCGACGTTTCCTGCCCCTCATGAGAAGCACCTAGACCAACCCCGTCTAGCGTACCTTCCCACCCTCGGCAAGTGACCGTCGTAGGCTCTGATACCATTTGTAATGACCCGTCCCTCCACCAATATTGTCCCCACTTAATCACTGCGGTTATCCGGCAGTATGGGGTTTTCAACGGGCATCGCTGCGGTCATCCAGCAGCAACTTCCCAGATGGTCACCCATCCCTGGATTACTCCCGCCTGAGCACGCTTAACTGCAGAGTTTTCTGCCAACTCTGGAGCCAATTATGCTGAAAAGGCCTCGGTGTTAGGAAAGGACAAATCATTACTTATATTTCATTCGGTCAACCACTGCTGAATATTGGGGTATTACAAGGACCGGTTAACAGCAGTGGCTAAGTGGGGATAGTATCGGTGGAGGGACGGGTCATTACATACATTACTAATTTTTATTCTCCAGAGATATGCATTTAATTGCTGGTAATGAAAGCATATAAAACTAACAACCTTAATTAAAAGATTCTTAATTTATTTCGGACCGGGATCTCCTTGAGTAATTAAGGAATATCTTTGAACAATAAAAGATAAGAGTTACTGTTCGTGTTCAAAGTATGTTGACATCTTTTCTTTGTAAATCCTCTTTCATATTTACAATCTTGGAATCGATTATACCACACTTCCAAACAAGTTTAGAATTGGTTCATCTGTATTCCAAGAAAACTATATGATTGATCAAATATCTAAACACAATCATGGGTTCAATCGGTTCTACCAATCACTAGGATCGGTTCTACCACAATATGGGTTACTTGTGATCAAACACGCAAGTTACCAAGACCGGTTACATCAGTTACCAGGATCGGTTACATCAATTACCAGGACCGGTTACCATATACTCATGGTATTGCTTGTGATCGGCCACACCAGTTACCAAGATCGTTTACACTAATTACCAGGACCGGTCACACCAATTACAAGGATCAATTATACAACTCTTTTGTGATCGGTCACACCAATTACAAATATCGATCATACCATCCCAGGTGATTACTTAGGATCGGTTACACTAATTAATAAAAACCAGTCATACCAAATCATAAGTCAGGCACTGTGAATAGTTATACCAAGATACATAACAAGTTACGATCGGTTCTACTAACTCACACATATTGGTAATCCAAAGATATGCAATGAATAACAATAACAATAAGCCTAGCGATTTCCCTTTCGATTCATAAAACAAGTTCATGAGTGAACTTCCTTTAAAAAAATGTAAACATTGTTTCCTAGGATGAAATCTTCACCTTTACCCATACACATAATCACAATAGCATTCATACGATTATGTCGATGTCATATATACGAAGTTCAAAAGATAAATGTTATACTTCGTATCTTCATTCCTTAACACTATGATCATGTGATCATGTCTCACTACTAGAGTATAGTCATTCACAGCTTCGCAGTTATGTTTTCAATATAGCACGACTTGAAAGATACGTTAGGAATGAAACAGTTCAAGTCAATATTACTAACCTCAAGAGGAAGGATGATGTCCTCGTTATAGCTTGTTACTTCTTCACATTCTTCAAGTCTTCGAGTAATACTTATATGTCTCATAATCCTAGACTTTCTAGTCTAACCTATACAAAGTTTTCTCTAGTACATAATCAAGCGACTCTTAGATGAGTTTTTATTCACTAAAATATGACAACCAAACTTGACATACCAACGCTTGGTGGGTTCAACCTATGCTCTAACAATCTCCCCCTTTGTCAATTTTAGTGACAAAACTCTTAATCCATATGGATAAACAAATTACAAGAATTCATTAAACATACGCTTGATTCCAAGTTTCAACAGCACAATAACCTGCATATATTCAATTAACAAATGCCGTTGTTGACATTTTAATAACAAAGCTTATACTCTCCCAAAAGGTAAGATAGGTAGATTTTCAATCCAAACATCTTTTTTATTTCTCTTTTGTAGTCCAAATAACTACAATAGCAATATGATATGTTGCTCCCCCTTAGTCAATGCTTTACTCTTTCGTTAGATATAACATTTTAGCACAATTGTCCTTTCCTTAGTGATTACAAATCACTTGTTTACTCCATATATTTCTCCCCCTTTTTGTCACAAAATGACAAAGGTTCGAGCAAATAAATGTCAAACCGAAAGGATCTTACAAATCTAATAGACTTGTACAACCTATAAGAGTTAAGCACAAAGGTTTCACATACCACTTTTGATACCCAATATCAAAACCGAAACTACAAGTAATTTGGTTTTAATATGTTATCAAGGAAACAATTGCCCGAAGAAATTTTCCCTAATAGTTTAACAAATTGACTAAGAAACTTAGTTCCCTTGCTAAACTCATTGTACACATACAATCGCTTATTTCAATAAGACCAAAATAAAGATCAGAATTAACTTTCTTTTTTTCATCAGGTTCTAATTATTCAGACAATAACTTATACCTTTCACTTTAGATAAGACAAGTACTAGGTTAATTAACTAGTATTTCTTGTCATGGAATTCGATTATACTTGAATAACCGAATCCATTAATTTGATAAGTCTAACTAAGATCAGAATTAACTTAGTTTCTCTTATCCGGAATCGAATTGGAATAAACAAATGATCTTGTATTTCGTTAAGCCATAAAAAATACATACAAACCAAATAAATTGACTTGCACAATTATTTCTCTTACCCTGAAGCAATTGAAACAAACAAAGACATTATAGCACTGCAATTGCACCGAAATTTCGTTAAGCAAAAACACTTGATACCAAACAATAAAGAAGATATCAAACAATAAGCCAAATAAATTGACACAGGTTTTCTTAACCAGAAACAATTAAATCACACACACACATCCATACACACATAATGGAATACATATAAATTGTACCGAAATTTTGTTAAGAAAAAGCAAAATATATGCAATATAAGAAGGCTTTTCTTAAACAGGAAAACGATTAACTAACAAATTCGTTACCTCAGATTCCGCATCTTCTTCTCCCCAGAAATATATATCATTAAGCGCAAGTTCAAGTTAGAACTCTCCCCCAGTATGTTGTCATCCTCTCGCAAGAACAAAAGAACAACAACAAAGAGCAACCTTTACCAGAGAAAAGTTGAATCGGTTTTAACTAATGCGTGCCAATAGCAATAGTTGAAAACCCGAAACACATTTGTTTATGCTAAACACAACTCATGTAAACACAAATTGATTCAACACATTCTGACTTTTTACATATGAGTCTCAATCGGAACACCTTATGATCCTTTGATAAAGGCTACCAACTTGGGCTAGAACTTAATCCCGCTAAATCAAAAAGTCACACAAACCATAAGGGTTCACATCATATGAGATCGAATATTAAGGTTATGAAAACCGAAATCAGACATCCCATAAACACATAGCAATAATATAGACATTCAAGCACAGGCTATGTAATCTGAAACTATCACAAGAAAAATTATAAAATAATAATTTTATTCATAATAATTGATAGTTTTATTCAAAAATATACCTTATACAATAATCGAAATAAATCAAAAACTGATGTTTATTTTTCTTGATTGCGAGTCTTGTGAAGATCGCTTTCTAATTATGGATTCAGATTCTTTTGAGCACTTCCTTTTCCAGTAGTAGATTTTTCCATCTCAAGAAGTTGAGAATGAAGATCAGCTAGAACTTCTTTTAAATCCTTTATCATTAACTCATGGTGTCTAATACAACTTCTAACAGTAAGAATCTGTCTTCTCAGGGAATCTTGAAGATTATCATGTTGTGAGATACCTCGAGTTTCAGTCATAACCGATGCACAAAGTGCTAAATCACCAAGAGATGACTCTTCCTTTACCGATTTCTCCATTGATGCAAGATCGTCTTCTTTCAGATAAGAAGAATATATATATAAGATAAGAGAAAATCAAGGGGTGATATAGTTTGGTTTATGTAAACCGAATATATTTATCCCAACAGTAAAAGATATCGATTATGAGATTATTGTTACCTAAAGAACAGATTTGATCATTCTGCCCAGTTTTATGCCTCCTCACAAACAGACTTTGGGCAACAAGTGAGGATGCATTCTTCAACACAATCAATGTGTGTTAAGGTGAGGATTAATCTCACCACAGGTAACAAAGACATCCTTAGGATGATTTATAAACATAATGGATTGTGTTTCTTTGTGTTCTTTCTATCTCTTGTTATTGCAAGAGTCTGCAACTTCTTTTTGAGATCTAATAAACTCATCAGCCTTCAAAATCTTTATGCCTTTGCGAAGTGCCTTGATGAATTTATTTTGTTGGAGATTTCCATGAAAGATTGCAGTGTGGTTATTTTCTCCACATAAAGAACATCAGAAGAATTAGCTTCTGACCTTTTTGGTTTGTCAACCAATTTTTCTTGCTCAAATTTTACCTCTTGAGTTTTATCTGACAGGGGTTTCATAAGGTTTTCAAGTTCTAGACTTAATATTTGATTTTCCTTAATTCCCCACTTAAGTTTTTCTAAGCAGTTCTTTAGGAGTTGATTAGACTAACACGATACATCACTGTTAGATTTGGAAAGAAGTGCATTACAGATAGATATTCCTTCATAGGGTTTTTCCTTCGGGATATCATATAGAGAAGAGATGTAAGCCTTGTTGCACTTCTGAGCTTTTCTGCTAGAACAATGTTTTTCCATATGTTTGAATTTACGGCACTTGAAACATTGGATTTCTTCATTACCTTTTTCATGACAAAAAGATAACGTATCAGGATTAGATTTATCTTTCAATAAAACATCCTTAATCCGTTGTGTTAGGAGTACAATTGTTGAGTTAAGCTCTTTTTCAACAAGTATTTCATCCTCTTGACAACGTTTCTCAGTCAGGTTTATACATACTTATTTCAAAGATTGACTTGTATTAGCTGAGACATCATATCCAACATTTCGGTTCTTTAGCAGAGTTTCTTTATCAAAGATCTTTAACCTTCCTACAAGAGAGTTTCGAGAAAGAATAAAAAGATCACTGGCTTCTATTATGATATGTTTCTTAGACTCGTATCTGGATGGCAACGATCTGAGAATTTTGCATATTATTTCCTTTTCAGGTATAGTCTTTCCAGGAGAGAAAAAAACATTGATAATCTCAGAAAGTTTAGAGTTAAACTCCTCGAAGGTATCGTTATCATCCATTTTAAGGAATTCCCATTCAGAAGAAAGAGATAGAAGTTGAACTTCTCTTTCGGAATCATTTCCTTCAAATACAGTTTCAAGAGTATCCCATGCTTCCTTCGAAGTTTCACATGAAAAAACATGATGTAACAGGAATTCTGCTTTGCAAGAGCTCTCTCTTCATAAGTATAGAACGCTAAGCGTTTAAACTCTGTTTCCGAATATTCCACTTTCGGCCGTTCATATCCGTCTTCGATTAATATCCAAGTATTGAATCTCGGGATTGAAGAAAAGTTCTCATAGCAGATTTCCATAATGGGTAATCTGTTCCATTAAATCTTGGTGGTACGTTAACTGGATCAGCTATAGATTCAATTCTTATAGGTTGGATCGCACCAAACACAGATTGTTAGAACTTTTCGTGTTTGCCTGATCTGATACCAATTGAAAAGATGAGGGTACCCAAATATACAATAATATTTAAATTATAAACATATAAGTCCTCTTACCGAAAGTGATTGTCTATGGACAAAATCGAGAAAACACGACAAATCGGTATTTACACTTTGTGTGATCGTCTATGGATACGAGATCGAGACAATACAATAATCAAAGTGTGATTACTTGATAATAGGTTCGGACTTAACCAAACTCTATAGGATCACTATCAAGTAATACAGAGTTAACGTTTGTGTATTTTACTTTTAATTATAATAAACTATTATAATTGCGGAAATAGAAACGTAAAAGACACAACAAGATTTTGTTAACGAGGAAACCATAAATGCAGAAAAACCCCGGGACCAAGTACATAATTGAATACTCTCAGAATTAAGCCGCTATACAAAATCTAATCCAACTTCGTATAGTTGATACCAAGCAACTAAACCTAGTTCACTTGGTTTCTTCAGTATCCCTGCGCTTCCGACATTCGATAAGCACACACACTGGAACTATTCCTTTGGATCGTATTCCAAACAGTAAAGGAACAACAAATCTGTTTGGTAACAACTCTCTTGATTCTTTCAGATGAAGATATCTCAAGTCATATGTAAAGGCTCTTCCGTTTAAACTAATAAAATCCTTTGCCTGGTTAGATCAATCTATCCAACAACTACTGAAGTAATAGAGTTTAGATTTTCAATCAATAAATATAGAATCCAACAAGAAAATATATAGCGATGCTGATCTCAGGCAACTAATCAATAAAATAAATCTGATTCTAGTTGGATCCCAGCCGATCAAGGTTTGTGCTACACAAAGATATGAGAAACCTATACGAAATCTTCTTTGTCTTCAAATCTTCTTTAATCTTCAATTAGACCTGCACAACACCACTTGAATCTCTTGTGATCAATCACGCACAGAAAGGAGTCTGTTGACAATGGATTATCACAAGATGTCTTTAGATCTACAAACAGTTCTAAAGATCACGTCGACACTTCGATCTAGTTTGAGTGAATCTTATATCAGAAGAGAAGATTCTTAAGAATAAACAAACCAGGTGCAATCAAAGTTCAACAACCGTTAGTCAATCAAATCAATCGAAAACTAATAAACTGCAATTATCTAGTTTCCCACCAATGGTACTCGTAGAGCTTCAGGATCCCACTGAAGTCTTTAAACTAGCGGTCGTAAGAGATTTCGCCTAATTAAGGTACTTTCCTCTCCGAATAGACGGCTCCACCAGAAATAACAAAAAGATGAAGTTTTCCCGGCTCTTAGGATAGTTTGCAAGAAATAAAAACTTAGGTATTTATAGACCAAGGATGTTTGGACACCAAGGAATTTCAAAAACCGAATATTCTCAAGATATGCAATAAATCCCAAAAGCGGTTTTCATAATTCCTGGAAATGCTTTGTCCAATATTTTCCAAAATCTCTCAATAAAAAATATCCAATTAGTAAATGCACATTACTAATTTTTATTCTCTAGAGATATGCATTTAATTGCTGGTAATGAAAGCATATAAAACTAACAACCTTAATTAAAAGATTCTTGATTTATTTCGGACCAGGATCTCCTTGAGTAATTAAGGAATATCTTTGAACAATAAAAGATGAGAGTTACTGTTCGTGTTCAAAGTATGTTGACATCTTTTCTTTGTAAATCCTCTTTCATATTTACAATCTTGGAATCGATTTTACCACACTTCCAAACAAGTTTAGAATTGGTTCATCTATATTCCAAGACAACTATGTGATTGATCAAATATCAAAACACAATCATGGGTTCAATGGGTTCTACCAATAGCTAGGATCGGTTCTACCTCAATATGGATTACTTGTAATCAAACACACAAGTTACCAGGATCGGTTACATCAATTAAAAGGACCGGTTACCATATACTCATGGTATTGCTTGTGATCGGTCACACCAGTTACCAGGATCGGTTACACCAATTACTAGGACCGGTTACACCAATTACAAGGATTGATTACACAACTCTTTTGTGATCGGTCACACCAATTACTAGGATCGGTCACACCAATTACAAATATCGATCATACCATGTCAGGTGATTACTTAGGATCGGTTACACTAATTAATAAAAACCAGTCATACCAAATCATAAGTCAGCACTGTGAATAGTTATACCAAGATACATAACAAGTTATGATCGGTTCTACTAACTCACACATATTGGGAACCCAAAGATATGAAATGAATAACAATACTAATAAGCCTAGCGATTTCCCTTTCGATTCATAAAACAAGGTCATGAATTTACTTCATTTAAACAAATGTAAACATTATTTCCTAGGATGAAATATTCACCTTTACCCATACACATAATCACAATAGCATTCATACGATAATTTCGATGTCATATATACGAAGTTCAAAAGATAAATGTTATACTTCGGATCTTAATTCCTTAACACTATGATCATGTGATCATGTCTCACTACTAAAGTATAGTCATTCACAGCTTCACAGTTATGTTTTAAATATAGCACGACTTGAAAGATACGTTAGGAATGAAACAGTTCAAGTCAATATTACCAACCTCAAGAGGAAGGATGATGTCGTCATTGTAGCTTGTTACTTCTTCACATTTTTTAGGTCTTCGAGTAATACTTATATGTCTCATAATCCTAGACTTTCTAGTCTAACCTATACGAAGTTGTCTCTAGTACATAATCAAGCGACTCTTAGATGAGTTTCTATTCACTAAAATATAATAACCAAACTTGACATACCAACGCCTGGTGGGTTCAACCAAGCTATACTCTAAAACAGTATGTAAACTATTGTGGTATGATTCAGATCCGGAAACCTTGTTTGCATACCAGTTTGCGAACGGTTTTAACTGTTAAAGTACGGGAACCAAGTTTGCATACCAGTATGCGAACGGTTCTACCTTAGTTAAGGTCCAGGACAGTAGTATGCATACCGATTTGAAAACTGCTGGACAAAACCAAAGTACGGAACTATAGTTTGCGTACCCTTTTGCAAACTTAGCTGGTTAAGTTCTAAAATCAGTTAAGTTTTCATACTCATGAACAAATACATTTATGAATTAAGGAATGCAATCTTTGCAAACCGTGGTTTAATGTTCATGAATTGATTCTCATGAATCAATCCGATTTTGCTTCAATTGTTTCTTATATACTTTTATGAGATATATACAATTGAACAACTCTATGAGTAACACAATTAAATTCATTTGATTATCTTAATTGATTGATCATCATATTTGATCTAGAAGTGTTAGATGAATGTGGTTAATACAAAAGTGTTCATATGACTAACTTCGGTTAACTATTATTCAGCCAACTCAATATACACGTTTAGGTACGCTTACCCATATCTAAATGAAAGTATATTTCATTTGTGTGTAACAAGCTAATACCGTCTGACCGGTGCCTGATAATGCATATTTGTTGATCATTTTGTTGTCTTTTGTCACACCTCAAGTGCTTTAATATCATATTTTATTCCAAATTGTGCATCTTACGTCTCGAGACATCAATAATCGTTTTATTGTAGGTATTGATTATCTATGTTTGTTTTTGTAGGAGAATATAGAGAACGGTAGAGGTGTAATAGGAAGTGGAAATGTGGCACCGCGATGCAAGAGTTCTCTTAGCAAACACGCGTGCAGACACGGACCATCAAGATTAAGGAAGCAAACAGAGTTAGTCAAGGATTAGAAAGAAAACTTAATGGGCCAAAATGTTAGTCCAGGTTCTGCTCACATTTAAGACAGGGAAAGCAAAATGATTTCACCCTCGTACACCTAAGAAAGGTACACATTCCTCACACCCAAGTGTACCCGTTACCACTTTCACATCTCATTACCAAGATCAGACTCTTTCCCCTTCTCCTTATCCTTTCGACAACCATCTCTACACCCATGTCATGTTCAATATTCAACCACCAGCAACGCCGACCTCTCTTTCTCTTACTGTCAAACCCATACCCTATTTCCATCTTTACCTAATCAATTAGATGTTCAATTTGTACTTCTATTTTTGTACTCATTTCATATTAGACCTAATTAACAGTTAGCTATCAGTAGTTAGGGTGGCTTTAATTGAGCACAAAAATGAAGAAGAGTCTAATCCAATCTGTACAGCACACAATGGAAGGGGTGATGATTGTCGGAATTGCATAATGGGAGCAACAGTAAGTTGCGGCTTTACTTCCTTAATTTATTATTGTATTTGGTGGAAAACAGGAATTGATAATTGAGGGAACTTTTTTTATAAATAGAGAAGGGGTTGTAAATGAAAACTCAAGCCCGGAGTAGCCGGTGCAAGTTGTAGTAATAATATTTAGGTTTTAATTTCAATCATCTTATGTTCTAAAAATCTCTGCTAAGGCAGAGATGAAACCCTTAAATAATTAGAATTTCATGGTTTGATTTACTTGTTCTTCATGGGATTATGAATGAGAAACATGATTTAATCTATGAATACTAGCAATTTACTTTCACCTTATATGTGAAGCATCCATGGTAGTTAGAACAATTCTTTGTTATGTATTCAAGCCTTTATATTAAATGATTTAGTTCAATTTGTAATTATCTATGCTTTAAACAGATAGATAATGCTAGGAATTGACATCTTTCGCTGAGATTAAGTCAGCATATTTGTTAGTGATTATATCACATCTTCAAGGTAGTTTGAGGCTAGAACCTCTATAGATCCTTGATTAAAAGGAGAACTAGCATATCAAATTAGGGAATTTCTATGCATTTAGGTGGTGGATTCAAAGCCTTAGTTTATCTTTTATTGCTTCTTAATCTTGTTTCTTAAATATAATCATCAATCTTATCGTCGTATCGACAAACCCTTTTCGTATTTAAATCAGTAATAGTAGAAACTTAGAAGTTTAGTTTCACCAATCCAACTCCCCGTAGGATCGACCCGTATTTGCCATTGTCTGCGTATTAGACGACGTGCGCTTACGGTTTATAATTGTAGGTTTCTAAGCCTACCACCATCTAACGGTGGAGAGATATTTCGTTGGTTTTAAGAAGACATAGCTTGAATCTTAAATCAGGTTTTCATCTAACGGTGAATATTGAATTCTTTGTTACTAAGATATCTTAGCTTTGATTGAAGACAAACCCTGATTTGAAAGACTATATAAGGGAGAACTCTAGAACCTGCAAAACCTAATCCTGGCACTTTCCTGTGTCCTAGTTGCGACTAGAGTCGATTCTCCTTTAACCAAGGTTTTTCCAAAACCATTACAGGTTAACGACTTGAAGACTTCATTTAGGATTCGTGAAGCCATACCCAACTATTTTCTCGTTGTGTGATCTGATCTCACTTGTTCTATCGTATTAAGTACTATCTTCTCTAAGATTAACTCAAGATTTATCTCTGATAGGTAAGATATAAAAAGTAATCACAAAGCTCTTCGTCTCATTCTTTGTGATTCCACAATAACTTCTTCTACTACCATATGGTTAAGTTATTGTGAGGTGATTGATATTTTTAGGCCGTTCTTCGGTAATATAAGACCGGATTATCAATTGGTTCCTGTTCACCTTGATTTATCAAAAGACAGAACAAAAACTTCATAGGTACTTCTATGGGAGACAGATTTATCTATCAGAATAGACTTATCTGTGGGAGACAGATTTGTTTATAAGTCTTCGACTTTGGGTCGTAGCAACTCTTAGTTGTGGGTGAAAACATCTAAGGGAATCAAGTGCGTAAAGTCCTGATGGGATTCAGAGGCGTAAGGAACGCAACTGTACCTTAATCGGTGTGAGACTTGGTTAGGGCTCAACTATATTCCAGTCCGAAGTTAACTTGTAGTAGGCTAGTGTCTGTAGAGGATTAATATAGTGAAGTTTTCAAATCTGGACTAGGTCCCGGGGTTTTTCAGCATTTGCGGTTTCCTCGTTAACAAAACTTCTGGTGTATGTTTTATTTCTTTTCCGCATTATATTTGTTTATATAATTGAAATATCACAGGTTGTGAGTAGTTCAATCAATTGGTAAATCCAACCTTTGGTTGTTGAAATAAATTGATTGACACTTGGGCATTGTCCTTTGGTACCTTCCAAGTTATTTCTCATATCAATCAGGCTCACCGATTTCTATCTGTTCGATTGCAGATTTTATTGAGAAATTGAGATATAACTCTTTGACATATTTCTTGATTGAGCTTGCTTTATAAGCTGGTGCTCTCGAAGTTATATTGGACTTAGTCCATACAGATTTCCAAACGAATTATTGGGTGTGGTTGTTATACCCCCGCTTTTTCAATTGGAATCAAAGAAGGCAAACACGCTAATACCTCATAAGTCTGTGTTTGTAGCAATCTGACTCTATGGACAGTAAAGTCTCTATAAACGCTTCACAAGGTTTAGATCTACTCAACTCCAAGTGTGTTCTAGAAACCATCGATGAGGTTGAGTGTCTTGATCTACAAAAAAATCATCAAAAATCTTTGTCATGAGAAATAACGATTTATAAGGAAAATTGGTGGTCTTCATTGCGAAATTTATATCAAAAACTCTGATCTTCGAGAACGTTCTGAAGAGGTAGTTAATCTTCATAATAAGTTGGATTAACAAATCCGGATCAATTCTGATCTTATTGTAGAAATTGTAAAAAATAAGGATTTGAAGTCTGTCAAAGAATCTTCAATGGATTTGAGAAACTCCTTTAATTCTTCCCTGAAGGATTGTCGTAAGTCAGGAGGTAAGCGAGGTTTAGGCTTTGTAAAACCTGATGTGACTTAGAATTTCTCAGATGAGTTTAAAGATGTTGGTACATGTATGTTTTGTGGTTCTCGTGATCATTTTCAACACACATGTACACCTTTCAAGAAAAGTTTAAAGGTTGCTAGTGATCTTCACAAGAAAGCTGAACAACTGTTTACTGCTCAAAAAAGGTGTACAAATCTAACAAGAAAACCCAAACGGGATAGTAATGTCAGTATGGGAGATTTTGCTCTAAAATCAACATCACCCTTTCAATGGTTCTTTGATAGTGGATGTAGCTGACATATGACTGGAGATATTTCGTGGTTTGTGAATTCAGGCGATTTTTGAAGGAGGCCCAGTAATATTCGGAGATGGGAGTTGTTGCTACATAAGCAAGAAGGCGACGATCAAACTACCTGGCGTTTCTGAACTCCATGATGTCGTATACGTTAAAGGTATGACTGCTAATCTCCTTTCTGTTAGTCAAATTTGTGACAAAGGTCATAAAGTTGTCTTCAATGCGAATGGATGTGACATTGTAGACAAGATTGGAAAAGTAATTTTTCAAAGAAGTCGTGGTAAAAATAACTGTTATATCTTAGTGATAGACGCATTATTGTGTCTAATATGTCTCAATTGTATATATTGTTAGTGTTCGATTTTGTATTTATTTTGTTATTTTATGTCTTTGTAGGTATTTTTAGAGAAATAAACTCTTGCGGCGAAATTGGCTCGAAAAGTGGTGTTTTACACCCCAGGATAGAGTACTAAAGGCACCCCAGAAATGCACCGGAAGCACACCAGAAATGTGTCGGAGGAACCCCGGAAAAATTACTATCTACGCCCAAAAATTACTATTTGCACCCCATAAGACAAGTGCTAAAGGGACACCCGTGCAGGATTAAGGGGAGGACATGTTCTTCTCAAATTCAAAAAAAGATTTTTGGCGGGAAAATAAACTTATTTCTCTGTAAAATTTTCGATCGATTTTTGGACGTGATTTAGTGAGATTCAATCCCTGAAACTTAATGGGTAGACGTGATATGACCATAGAAAGCTGTTATGGTCTGTTTCGACCGAATTTGGCTGATTAATCCACAAGAAGAAAACAGGGAGAAACGAGAATATCACGTGTTGAGAAGATTTTGTGGAAGATTTCGTGGAGATTAGAGCGAGTTTAACATATTTTCAGCGTGCAGGAAGTGTGTGGAGATCAAACAGATGCGTGGAGGAGATAAACAGGGGAAGAATCACGTAAATATCATCCCCGAGTAAAAGAAAATATTTTGGATTTATTAGCGAGATTTTTACGTGTTGATTGATATAAATAGGTAGTTTGGGGTCTCACTGTGGGATAGAGAGAGTTGGGAGCAGTTAGGAAGAACCAGAGAGTCGAGAAATCAAGTTGCAGGAAAACTCCATTTTCTGCTGCTGTGAAGAACACGAAGAACATTGGACGCACGCAAAACGTCATTTTTCAACAGTGACAACGACAACTGTTTGTGGGTCGTATTGTAACAGTGTCAACAACACTCCATTTTTATCGTTCTCTGTAACAGCTCGGTTTGTAACGAACAAAAGTGTTACAAACCCGGTTTTTATCAATTTTTCTCCTATTTCATCATTTGTGAACCATTTTTGAGCATTAATAAAGATGAATTTTGAGCATGTTTCCATGATAATGATGAGCTAATTCTCGCGTAATCAAGGCACGGAGGAAGCTATTTATGCATGAATAATTGGTAACTATTCTATTTTTCTCTAATTT
>JAJJMB010008692.1:0-10431 GCA_023531105.1 Papaver atlanticum
AGGCAGACTTATTTTCAGTGACAACGATTTACGGTCGCATCTTCCTGCAGTCACAGAAGCTCTTCAGCAACAACTCGGGCTCCTGTTTTAGACCTTCAGCAACTACAGAATCCGCTGCTTAGCACTTTTCACTCTTTTAATCAACTTTTGAACACCAAATATGTATTTTGAGCAAGTGATTAATATGAGGAGCTAAACCCCTTAGCCGAGGCGACGGAGGAAGCCATTGTTCCATGAAAAGTGGTATAATTCTATTTTAATTATTTATTGCAATTATTTTACATGATTATTTGCATAGAACTTAAAAGAAAAATTGGTTTTTATTGAGTAGTTGTGAAGTGTTTTGATGGGACATGCTTAGTTTTAATACTTTTGATGTTTCATGCTTCGTGCTTACAATTATTACTTCAAAAATCTATTAGAGGCAAATATTAGAATCACTTTAAAGAAAAATATTGCATGAATATTGTTTAGAGTTTATCACTTAATTGGTCAATGGTGGAATCCAGAGTCTCGGTATTTTCTTATTATTGTCAAAACAACTCTATTTAATTTTCGAAAATCCTTCACAAGTTCGAGCAACGAACCTTTTTACCACTACAAGTATAAAACGACATCACTGTCCACGGCCAGAAGTATTGTTTACTGCCTTTGCAAGGGAAAATCCTAGAGCTTTTCCAACCGGTACAGCCACAGCGTTACCAACTTGCATGTACCTATAATGTACAAAGAATCGTTAGATACAGTTGGAATGAATACCAAAAAGAAATACGAGGAAAGGAGAAAAACAATCAAGAGTGACAATTATACCTCTGTTTCACTGTCCCAAACAGACGGTAAAAATCTGGGAAGCCTTGAAGTCTGGCATTCTCACGGATTGACAGCACTCGGTCTTGTTCTGGGTGCAATATAATCTGACAAAAACCCCAAAAGTCAGACAATAGATACTTACATAAACCATCCACTGGTTATCTTGAAAACCGACAACTTAAAAAGAAGGCATTGGACATCTAGAAGGTGATTAAGATTAACAGTGAATCATGAGGAATATCCAAAATTTATTTTACTGTTACAAGTTATAACCTAAAGACCCATGACCTTAGCATATTATCTAGAAGGTTAAAACACTCCATCCAAAGTAAGATTTTCATATAAATAAAACTATGTTCACCTGGTTGTGGGGCTCAGCGCGCGTCACAACCGTAGACACGATTTCATCCCACCAAAGTCGACCAAATGGCCTGAAAACCAAGCAGACAAGATAAATAAATTGGGCTAAAACAGGTAGATCACTGTAAGGATAACTGATCAGTGAAGAAACATATACTCACTTTTTGGAGGTTCTCTTGACATATTTTAAAGCATATTCTGGAACCTGCAGTAATGTAAGAATATGTTCAATTAATGAATTGACAGAATAACTAATGATCAAAAGATAAAGATTAAAAGAGTTGTTTACCAGTGGCTTTCCAGATTTTTCAATCATTACTTTGGCCATCTTCGGATCACGCCATGCCTTGTTTTTTGCATCAACGATCACCCCAGGGAGGTTTCTATAATTTGCCCCCTTAAAAATTGACAAAACAATACAATCAATATATTTGTTACAAGATAAAAACTGGCTTCCCCAAGTTAACTATTAACTAACCTTCTCCCTGGGAATTTTAGAAACCCGAAGATTATCATCCTCACTTAGTTTGAGAGGTCTATGGTCGTAAAGCTTTAATGGCATTGATTCCTCTGGGTAAGCTGACCCCATCAACTCTGAAAGAAAGGAAAATATTTAATATTCGCGAAAGATTTCCAACAGGCTAACTTAAACTTGAAAACACTATTACAGAAAAACTTACTGTGCTTTGGTAGTCGAATCATCCTCTGGAAATCTTCCGTAGGAATATCGTTACCATAGTCCATCTCATCCTGGATTTCATGCGTTGAAATCTACAAACCAGAAGAAATACCGTAAATATGCCACTATGAATGCTAACTTAATAAAATCCATAAAGTCAGAAAACAAACTTGCTTACCTCAGGCAAATCATAAATTGCATCTTTAAGAACCAATGCATCCTTCAGCTGCAGCGTATACTCTTCATCCCCCTTTACAACATTTCGCTACACAAACCAAGCAAGTACTAATTATTTAATAAATACAAATACATTTAACAATTCTAAGATATGACATCACATGCATACACACCTCAAACTCCTTAGGGCTAAACCCACGAGCAATAACCTTGTGGGTTGGAAGAGGGAATTGTGGGAGTTTCTGCAATAAGAAAAAGTAAAATATAAAGTTCTGATAACCAATTTTTATATCCAGCAACACTAAATTAAACAGTCGTAATGGTAGTTGATAAAACTATATACAAAGCAATTCTACCTCTGTCATTTTGGCACCCCAAAGAAAGGTGCGCATACGATACTGTGGCAACCCATAACTTCCAGCTATTAATAAACCAAGACGGACTTGGTACTGCATTGCCACAAGCCTTCCCATGGCATACCGACCAAGAGTTCCACCCAAAAATCTCAGAAGGTCGACTACGTTCTCCATCAAAGTGAACTTTGGCTGAAGAAACTTCACGATATCCATAAATACCACCAGCTGATAATTTTTGGCATCCTGCAGTGGCTCCTCATAATTCCTAAACCTGTTGAACCCCGAGATTCCCTGACAGGGGGGTCCACCACATACCACATCCACAGTACCCTTAAAAGACAAAACAAAACAACAGATAAAGTTGTTAAGTTACAAACATAAATAGCTACAAAAAATAAACCAGTATCAAAAAGTAGAGTACGTAAAATATTCACAGAAGGAGAGCGCCTCTCAAATTCATATTCAGTCGCTTCAAAATTTAAAAGTAAAAATTGCTTTTTCATGAATTGGGTTTAGAGATTGCAAACCGTGAAAGGCTCAGAAACCCAGTCACGGCCAGGGGTGTGCATGTCAGGATCCTCTTTCTCAAAACAAGCCAGTCCATTGCACGATCCAACCAGGAAATTACTACGGCAATATTTATAAGTAAACCTTCCATGTTCTGTCACTGTCTCATCATGAGAGTAGTAATAGTTCATCATCTTATCATATTACCACTACCAATATGATCATATTCTTCTCCGAAGTAGAGTTGGATTGTGGTCATGCCATGCAAAATGGAAACCCACCTCGTTATGACAGGATTTTTTCCATGATTTGCACACACATTTGGCCTGTGAAGAAGCTGCACCTGAAGGTAACCGAAAAAGTATGTTTTTTAAGGTATCGTGGACGAGATTTTCCATGGAAAAACTATACTAATCAGCTGATATCGCCTCTTCTCTTTGTGTGTCTTGATTATAGTGAGATGATTTGTTTGTCGTGCGAAACTTTTATATATAGAGAAACCGGCACCTAATACCGAAGTCGGTGCATGAAACTACTTTTCTTGAGTAAGCAATAAACAAGGCCTGGCTGGACGGCCCAATATCATGCCTGTGGCCCAGCGACATGCAATCCACACTTCACCAATTTCCGGTTAATTGGATGACAAGTGAGGATTTCAGTCAATGCTGTAAGCCAATGATGTTTTATGTGAAAAAATGAATGAAACGACATCTAGATGTTGTGTTTTGGGGGTTGTATTGGTATGTGTTTGCAGTTGTAGATCCTTGTGTCTGACATTGAAATATAGAGAATTGTCTTCTTAAAATCTCAATGCCTAGAAAGTGAGAAACAGAGAATATTGGTTGGTGCATCTGACATACTCATAGAAGCCCGTGAGCAACCGCATTTGGCACGCCATTAGCTACTTCAATAACAAAAGCAACCGTGCTGGCCAAAATTGCTAATAGGAGGTCAAGTATTACTTGTGGGTGTGAATAATTCTATATAAAAAGGAAAAAGAAAAACTTTTTTTTTTGACATCCATGGCGTTTGCCGATAAGCTTTTTTTCTTTTATCTTTTATTCTGACAAACATGCACCCTATATTAACTAAGAAGAAAATTAAAGATTTCAACGAAAGGTTCTTTACTTACAAGACAACCCAAAAAATGAGGAAAAGAAACCTAGTTATCCTTAATACCGTATTTTCTAGCCCGACGTGCAAACCGGTCTGCTGGACGGTTTTTAACACGTTTAATATACACACTTTAAAAGTTCTAGACCTAGTATATAAACATAGGCAGTCTTACAAAATATCACTACACCTCCACACAACATTTTTACAATCTTCATTTACAAAATCCACCATTTGGAGATAGTCACTAACAAAAATGACCTTAAACAGATTCATCTCTTGTGCCCAGGAGATAGCCCAAAAAAGCGCAGTCTCCTCAGCACCAACCGCATCTGGAATCAGTCCAAAATCTGCACGGGAACCTCTTATACTTCCTGCAATATCACACCAAATTATTCTCAACCCCATATTATAGTCTTTAAAAGGACCATCAATAAACATAATTCTCTACATCTTCGTGGGTATCTTAATATTTTTCCTAACTACCTGAATAGGGAGAGGATGAGCTATATAAGTATTTATCATTCTTCTTGCATTAAGAATTATCTTATCCAACAAACTATTTATACTGACTTGTTGACCATTCATGGGTCTTAGATTCTATGGATATATAATATGTTGTGCGTGCGTTTTTCTATGCCCAGCTACTGTATATTTTGTTTTTCTTCAAAACGAAGATCACATGGAGATTTTATAAATAAAGGAAAAGAAAACCGAAAAGAGTGGGACTAAGTTTGATCTTTAAGAAAAAAATAAAAAATAACAAGTAATTGATTATTTGTTTTAAAAAATGAAACAAACTATCTGCAACTCTGGACCCAGTTTTTAGAGGAAGCACAATAACGCATTCTATGTAAAGTTATTGAGTGATAATATCAATAATTAGAATTTATTTGGTGATTATACTAATAACTTATGACCTGAGTAAGCTCATCAGCAACAAAATTGTTTATCGACTGAAAAAAGAAAAAAGTTTATCCTAATTGCACTAGTAAATTACCACTTCCTAGTTTAATATGTAACAATGTTAAAAACATCTATGGATGGTCGATCTAAGCAAGATGCATGATTGTTGGAGTTCAACCATTTATATATTAATTTTGTGGAGTAAAACTAACCAACATGAAATCCGAGATATCTCGGATTGCACCATGAACCTCTTTACTATGATCTAGGATGAAAAAAAATAAATAAAGAGGACCATACAGTTGCAAGTCATGAATAAAAACAACAAGTAAAGTAATGGTTCAATAATATGTGTACATATTGTCCACATCCACCAAAACGACTACGACCTCATTCTTTTATATAGACCACCAACTGAGAATTATACAAAACAATCTGACTTACTGTAATGTGATCGAACACAAAGAAACTGTCAAAAATATTATATAACTCTAAGGTAGTGTCTTCACCTAAAATGAGATAATGTTTACCATATTATCTACCACAATGATATGATCTTCTTTGCGCACCCTGATATAAATCATTCCTGGAAACCTTCTGTCAACACTAATAATTTAATTTACTCCAGCACCACCAAGATTATCTTCTCCTCACGAAAGATGTCTTACCAACATCTATCTTCAAATACTCCATAGCGTAATATCTTTCAACATCGATGAAATCTGCATAACCCATAATGAATACTAAATAACAACATATCGTTAAACCTCGATGAGCACTTCATAAGCACCGTATGATGTACTCCTTCCACCATAATGGTACCTCTCGTCTCTCTCGCACACCATCCTCAAGAGGTGGGATGATTTTCTATAAAATTGAGAATTCATTGCTAAACTCATATCGTAGACATTCTTATACAAGAGTCGCAAACTTGATTCCCAAGTATTAGTCTCATAGGAGAAAAGGGAACCCATCAAAATTATGAAATCTTGGTCAATGAATATGAAAATTGACCCCAAACTAGGAAACCTAATGTTTTCCTACCGAAAACAACATTGGAGATAATTCATATGTTTAATACTATTGAAATACGTAATGAAGTTGTAGATAAGCTATCAATCTCAGCCAACGCGACCTCCAAATTGCTTAAAACTTTTTTCGCAAAACAAATGTCAGTACTCATGTTATTTAATCTATAGAGGAAGGTGACATAGCCAAATAAGCAACAGACAATGAAATCGAGGAATCAAATATAAACTTAACTATTTCTCAAGATAAAAATTACAGTAAAAGTGTTAAAATGAAAGATGAGAATGTTACGAGTTTTGGCATTCCCAAGAGAACTCGCTAGTCAGAGTTATTTGATGAGGAAGATAAGGTTTATACATTAAAAAAATTAGAAATCAGTCAATCAATCTTCTCTAAGAAATGGCTGCTAGTTTTAATGGTAATATGGTTATGATGCAAAACATATGTACGACTAAAGAGTAATGATTATCGTGAGTTTGCATCATTGCCAGCATGGGATAAGTTTCTTCGAGGGAAACTCCAAATTCTCCGAATATTATGTTAGAGTGTAATCAAACTCAAGGAGAATCTCTCAAGTAAGGATAATTAATTTCCTAATGAAAGCACCCAACATTGGTCCCTCTAATACAGTTTTTACATACGTTATACATTGGTTACCTTAATTATAATCTTTGATCCTATAAATATATAAATAAAAGTACATGTACATAATATTTTACCCCTAACGAAATCAACCTTGACCAACAAAAACAGTGCGTCATCATCTGATTGGATCACGTATGTTGTAGCTAGTGTGCTACTTTTAGCAAAGAATATTCTGCATATTTATGGAAATGGTCGAGACCAAAAAAAAAATATTGAGACAGTCAAACTTGTTGTATCCTTATAAACTTGTGGGAAAATGATCAAACTGGACTCAGTTCAAGATGAAGATAGGTCGGCGCATACAAGAAAAAAATTTGTGAATGTCACGTATCATGTTTAACTCTTTTCAGGACCTCAAAATCCTTAATTATTTCAAAATGGCATATACAAGAGTAAAGCAAATGATTCCAAAGGAATATATCTTTTTCTTTTAATACAATGGACTTAACAAAAAAAAAAAACTACTACTTTCTCGTTCATCTGGAACGTCTATTATAGGAACCTTATACAATAAGAGGAACACATTTTCCTTTTTGAATGTTTTAGGTTCCTTTGTTTTTATGCGAAATCTGCTTATTACAATTGTTGTTCATGTATTTCCAAGTTGTATGTTCTTTGCTTCTATATATTCATGTATCCTGTAGCATATATTACCAGATTCATTATTATCCAAATGTACAACCTTTTTTATGCAACTTGAGTACGTACACCCTGAAGCTAGGAGATTTAATTATAAAGAAAAGTAAATATGAAGCAGTTTAAATAAATAATATTACTTGTATAAATTGAACATACTAAAGTGTAAAGTGAAAACAAAAAGTAAATAAAAAAATTGGTAATGGTGTATGCTTATAGTTACTTATGTAAACTGTAAGCTACTTCTGCCATCTTGAATATGATGATTTTTCCTTTACTCTCGAACGATCAACCCATATATTGAATGTCGCATCTTCATTTTCCCAAAAAAAATGAATAATGTTGCCAACCCTCATGTTATTCTCTCTACAAAATACTTTGAGTTTTTCAATCCTCGGACACCCTAAAACAAAATAGTCCTTGTGAATGCAACGTACTGTCATTTCTCAACTTCATTGAGTGTGCTTTATACTCCTCATTTAGATTTGCCTTTTCGTAAAAAGAGTTATCTTCAACGTCACTTGACTTTAAAACAGCTTTACTTGCTTGAGTGTCCCATTTTGGTAAGATATTGGTTTGGAACCATGTTTTCTTGAGGTGTATCCCATATTGAATATATTTGTTTTGGAGTGTTATGGTCCATACTTCTTTGAGTGGAGGGAATTCAATGTGTGGTTCAGTAACTAATTTCCGGTTTTCTTTATCATCTTCAATTGCCCTTGAAGTATGTATTACTACCGGTTCACCTACCATGATGTTGTTTATCTTAGAAGACATGTATATGCTGCCACGAATCATCCGTCTTGTCGCATCAGTTGTTTTATTAAGCCATTTCATATCTGTACCATTCTGTAATATGTTTTCTATAACTTTTTCTTATCCACATCCAATACATGCATAGTCATCATTAATTTGTTCGGTTTCCGATTTACATATTCGATTTATCGTGAAATCGGTACCTTGAGACTCATCGGGTAAGAAGAATGCAAAATGTGTGTGTTTTTTTTTAAGTACACGCATTGTTTATATGGAAGGTTATATAAGATTTGAGATTATGCTACTTTGAATAAGCGATTTATAACTCATGTAAGAACCTTTGTAAGGGGGAATGTTGTTTGTTATTTTTTGTCAGGGAATGATATCACCGTAACACGAGCATTAACAACACAATGCATTTTGATAATTGAATTTCAAGAACAAAGATGTACCATCTTTTTTTAATTGGAAAAGACAAAAAAACTGCCTTATTACAAAACTTTAAATTATTGTCCTAAAATATAATTATATATAAATATGGTTGATACTATGTAATGGAAAAAAGGATAGATGAATTATATATAACATATGACGAACTAAATATTTACCACATTGACCGTGGAAGATAGCCTTTTATAGCCTTGGTTATGCAGTCTTTTAGACTAATATAAAAGGATGAATATATATGGATGTGGAGATAATTGATGAATGTGAAAAAGCGAGGGTCCAACAACCAAACCCAATATTTCGTTAGGCAATCTGTGTGGACTGACTCCAATATAATTCCAAGAGAATCAACTAGACAGTCAGACTCAATCAAGGAAAATATATGCAAGAGTTATATCTCTGTTCAAGTGTCAATCAATTTCAATCAACAACTAAAGGTTGGATTTACCAATTGATTGAACTACGCACAACCTGTGATATTTCAATTATATAAACAAATATAATGCGAAAAAGAAATAACACAGACACCAGAAGTTTTGTTAACGAGGAAACCGCAAATGCAGAAAAACCCCGGGACCTAATCCAAATTTGAACACCACACTGTATTAAGCCGCTACAGACTCTAGCCTACTACAAGTTAACTTCGGACTGGAATGTAGTTGAGCCCTAACCAATCTCACACTGATTAAGGCACATTCGAGTTCCTTACGTCTCTGAATCCCAACAGGACTCTACGCACTTGATTCCCTTAGCTGATCTCACTCACAACTAAGAGTTACTGATAGACGCATTTATGTGTCTATTTTCATCTCTATTGTATATATTGTTAGTACCCATTTTTGTACTAATTTTGTTATTTTATCCCTTTGTAGGTGTTTTTGGAGAAATAGGCTTTTACGGCAAAATTGGCTCGAAAAGTTGCTAAAGGCTCCTGGGAGGACACTTGCTATTCGGACTCTCATTTTGGATAAGGGGTAACCCATTTCCAAGCAGCTGCTAAGCACAGACCGGCACTGGATAGGGGGAGGTCACATTTCTTCTCAAATTTTCAAAACAGATTTTGGCGGGAAAAACTTTTAAGGCGATTCAATGGCTGATTTTCGTTGGGTTAACTCTGTTAAGGATAAGCAAGTATGGTATGAGCTGTAGAATCGATTAAACAGGGATAGAAATCCGTGTTGGAGCAAAACAGGGAAAATTCACAATTTGAGTTATTTTTGGTTTACAAAAGAATTTGTGAAGAGTTTACGGCAAGATAGGAGTGTATGGAGTCCTTATTCAATCCTGGGAGAGTTTAAGAGAGTTTGGAAACCAAGTTGACGCGTAAAAAGAAGATTCAAATCCCGTAACGTGCGGCTGAAAAAGAACGAAAATATTTGGATTAACTCGAGTGATTTTGGGGTTTGGTGGATATATATAGGTTGATTCGAGTCATATTTAGGGGGACGAACAATTTGGGGGAGTTTGGAGAAGTTTAGAGCTATAGAGAAGCGAGAAAAAAATCAACAGAGTCGAGTTCAGAAACTTTCCTGCTGCTGCTGCGAAGAAGAAGACGAAGAACATTAGACCCTCAGAGTCAGTCGCAGAGGCAGACTTATTTTCAGTGACAACGATTTACGGTCGCATCTTCCTGCAGTCACAGAAGCTCTTCAGCAACAACTCGGGCTCCTGTTTTAGACCTTCAGCAACTACAGAATCCGCTGCTTAGCACTTTTCACTCTTTTAATCAACTTTTGAACACCAAATATGTATTTTGAGCAAGTGATTAATATGAGGAGCTAAACCCCTTAGCCGAGGCGACGGAGGAAGCCATTGTTCCATGAAAAGTGGTATAATTCTATTTTAATTATTTATTGCAATTATTTTACATGATTATTTGCATAGAACTTAAAAGAAAAATTGGTTTTTATTGAGTAGTTGTGAAGTGTTTTGATGGGACATGCTTAGTTTTAATACTTTTGATGTTTCATGCTTCGTGCTTACAATTATTACTTCAAAAATCTATTAGAG
>JAJJMB010008700.1:0-10958 GCA_023531105.1 Papaver atlanticum
CCTTGTGAAATCTTAGATTAAATCTTCCACCTGCACAAATAGCATAAAAAAAAAACTTGTGAAAATAGAACCCTAACTACAAACATAAAATCAAACCCTAACTACCAACAAACATAAAATCAAACCCAAAATAGAAAACTAGAAAAGGAAGATGAACATACTCCTTGTGAAATATGACCTAAAACTCCAGATTGGTGCTTCCAACTGCAGAAATAGCATAAAAAAATGATCAACCAGCTTAAAAACGAAAACCTAACTATCAATCTACCAAAATACATGAATAAATAAAATCATTAATCGATTTCAACAAAGAAATAGCATCATTACCTGCTCTGGTTTCAATGGCGATTTTTTTCTTCAGCAGATCTGGTCTGAGAGTGAGAGAGAGGACAGGTGTGTTTGTGGTTGAAATGAAAACTGAAAAAAAAATATCCAAGGATTAACCCGTGTAGGTGTAGGCACATGCGAAATTGGCATGCGTGAAACAATGGTAAAAAATGTGTTTCCTGGCACACGCGATTTTGGCATGCGTAAAATCATACAGTTGCGAGTAGCAACAGAACACTAGCAGTTTGCAACAACAACTGGCTGTTGCGAAAATTTTGTAACTGAAATTCGCAACTGAAAATTCGCAACAGCTACATTTCTGTTGCGAATCTGAATTGCTATATCCTGAATTTAGTGTAGTGATTGCTTGGTGGAAGATTGATGCAACTCCTTTTATTCCATGCACCCATGGTCTGCCTATGAGTACATTGTAAGTGGAATTTACATTCACCACGCAAACAGTAACTTCTGTCTCCAACTCTCCCGTGAAGATCTTTACAACCAATTTTCCCTTTGGTCTTGATGCAACTCCATTAAATCCGTATATGTTGTAAGTTGATGGCACGAGGTCAGAATCTTTGTACCCCATAGTCTTTAATGCATGATACAAGGGAATATTGACTGAACTCCCGGTATCCACTAAGATCATGTCTATGTCCCATGTCTTTCTAAGCTTAGTAGGATCGTCCTCCCATATTGAATACTTGCAAAAGGTTAAGGTTATAACTAATGGATTCGTGTGCGAAGTTCCTCCTTCGGGTGCGTCCAAAGCTGAAAAGGAAATTGCCCTCTTTTGCCATTCGTCCAATGGTCCCCTCTTCGCGACGCTGAATATCTCATTCCCATCAAAATCCCTTTTATGTACCCTCTTTAGCACATTATCATGAAAATTCTCTATGTTCTTCACGGAATGTTCTATAGAGTTACAATTCAACCTTTGTGCTCCTCTATCTATTTAAATTCGATACACCTATGCAGCTTGTTGATTTTGGTTATTGTCACGAGGCGGGGGTGGTGGTAACGGCGCCTGATTTTCCAAAAAGTGAGTTAACTTTCCTAGCTCTATCACGTGAAGTATCATTCTTCGAACGTTTCTGCAGTCATTAATATGATGCCCATGAAAACGATGATATCTGCAAAATTGGTGACTTCTTTTTCCTGGTGGCGGTTCCATTCCCATGTATGGTGGAATAGGGATCTCTTCGGTTAGCACAATAGCTTCCCATACCTTTTCTACAGTTGTGTTAAGTCTTGGAAATTTCACATCTTCAAATACTGGTGCATTTGTCCTTCGCTCTCCGAACCTTTGACCTTGGTTTCTTCTTCGCTGATCACCCGAACTATTTCCTCGTGGTTCATAGTTTATTCTCCTTGATTCTTCATATCCTCTGGGGTTTGATCGATCCACTCTTGATCTCCACTTGACACAGCTACTAGCTTCGCAGGAATTACATTTGAGGGTTCCCCTTTTTCATACTTTGAATCGTTTTCTACTGCATTTGTCATTCGTGGTAAAAGTCTAGAACCTCTTTCTTTCAATGGAATTGATTGGACTTCGCTTACTTCTCTCTGCTTCTCTTCCAGAGCTATGTATTCCTCCTAGTACTCCCTCAATTCATTCATTGTTAATGAATTTCGAATTATGATTATTTGGGTGTACAGGAGGTCAGTTGGGATCAGGGTATTCACGAAAGCTAGAATAAAATTCTTCTCATCAACTCTTCCAACTAGTTCACTACATATAGTCCTCCATCTCATCACAAGACTTCGCAGGCTCTCTCAAGGTTTTCATCTCAGATTAAACAAGGTTTCAATTCCTGGCCTCAGCATGTTATTACTTATATAAGTTGTTAGAAATATCCTCTGTAAGTCTCTAAACGAGGAAATTGATCTTTCTGGCAATCCATAAAACCAAGCCAATGCTTCTCTAGTCAGACTCGCTGGAAAATATTTACACATAGCTGCATCATTTTGTCCCCATTGCATCAATGAGAGAGGTACTGCTTCAAGTGTTGCACTGCACTTTCTGATCCGCTGAATATGCTTCTGAAGGTTGGCAATGTACATCTCGCAGGGATCCTTGCTTGCAACACTTCATAAGTAAACGGAGCTTTATCGGCTTCTTCTATTGCCTCTGCTATTTGCACTCTCCCTCCCCTTTGTAAATTTTTTATTAGTGACCTCATGTCTCGTAATTCGTTCAGAACTTCTTGATTTAAACCTCCTCCGCCTTCTTCGCATACGTTTCTTATTTCCTCGTCATGCCTTCTTTCATCTTCGCCTCTCCTTTCATCCTCGCGTCTCCTTTCTTCTTCTTACAGTCTTTCCTCTTCGCGTCTTCTCTCTTCTTTATATAATCTTTCTTCTTTGCGTCTTCTCTCCTCTTCAAATCTTCGTCTTTGATCTTCCCACCTAGTTTCTTCAAGTGCTCTTCTCAACTCTCTCTCTTCACTGTTTTCTCTTCGGCGTCTTCTCCTTCGTTCTCTTCTCTCCTCATTTCATCTTTCTTCGTCTTCGTTATTTTCAGGTATATCGTCTCTCTGACGTAAATTCCTTCTTGCTGACGAACTTGTTCTTGTCCTTGAGTCTGAATCTCCTCCTCGTGAGTCATTGACTGTTATTTCTTCATTAAGTTGACGATTTTGTTGCATCAAGGCGGCATTCTATCTTGCAAATCTAGTTCGCTGCTCCACTAGATCTCTTTCTCTCTCTCTTTCTTGACGAAGTGTTTCCCTTAATTTTTCCAACGTCATGTTTTCTTCATTAACATTTTCCTATCTTTCCTCGCCGATTGGTTCTTCTCCTACAATAGTTTCAGTATCAGTAGTATGAACCGATCCTTCTCTAAAGTTGTTCACGTTAGGACAGTCGTTCTACCGTTGATCCACACCACGTCTTCCTACTGCAGCTGATGTTTCTCCTCTCTCCATCCTTCCTCCTCTTTTTTCTTCTAAACGTTTGCTCCTCCTTGATGCTATTACTTGCTTTGCTCAATTTGGTACTCTTGCCATTAACTGACTTCGACTGATATTTACGAATCAAATCCTAATCACCGATTCGTTTATGATCTTTAGCTAATGAAATAAAGTTAACTTTGCTATAAACTTTAGGATAAACTTTCCCTTAAGATCTTAATGAGCTCTTCAAGATAGAACTTAAAAATTACTCTACTTTTCAGACCTCGAACATGAACCAAACATCTAAGATTTACGAAATCATATTTTCATGAAGGACAACTCGTTAAAAAATTCAAATAACAAAACTCAAGAACAACTTAAACTTTCTCTCAAGATCTTAGGTGAGAGTAAACTCTCAACCTTGTTTCTGGACACCAAAATGTAACTACTAAAAATCCAGTAGTACACCCAAATGATAATTACTACACTTCTAAGACATGTTTTAGAGAATAAAATCAAAGTTCTTCTTTGTTGATCATTTAATGATGATGATGATGATGATATTACAAGTATTGAAACTCACAAGAACCCTAACTTACTTTCTCTCAGCACGACCTCTCCAAATACAAATTATCCAACCCTCTTTACAATGATCTTAGGTCTCTATTTATAGGCAAACTAAATGGTGGAGTACAACTCATTTTACTTCGTGGGATATCACACAATTCATGTGACTCTACTTTTTACTTCTCCCAAACCATTTTCAATAAAGTTATCCCATTCTTTTCGCCAATAACTTCGGTAACCTGTCGATACAGCTGTCCCATTTCTTGCTCAACAATTCATCTTCGTTTCGTATCTTCTTCCTCGTTAACTATCTTCTCGCCCAGTCGTATTTATCTCGCTTGTTGGTTATCTATACATATTTCGAAGATCTCCATTCATGAAGGGATTCAAACTTCGCAGATCTAATATTCGTAAAAGTGACTCTGACACTTTATTTGACTTATCACTGACGTTCACCCTCGGGGTTGATAAAAGATCTTCTGTCAGAGATTCATTTCGTTTACTTCGTGCAATCTCGTTTGACCGCGTGGCGAGTAGGTTTTCTGTACCTACAACAATAACCACGTAAAATGTCGCCCTCTTCAGCAGTAAAGCTAACAGAAGTATGCATGGAAGGCCAACATTAACGAGTAATAATACGGATAGCTTTACAACATTCAATACCGAGGTACATCTCTCCGTCCATGAAGAAAAGTATAATTTCATTAGTGCACGATCGTAACTCATATAGTGCGTTCAAGCATTCAGCCATACCAGCACCCCCATCTTCTCCATTGATCCGAGCTGCTAAGTTATGACCAACCGAGTAACGAATTGTTGTTGCCAAGTCCCTAACACTTAATCACTGTTACAATATTGGCCATAAGAGCTGAAATTACCAACACAAGAAACAACTTTCCGTTGATGAGAGCCATAGTTTAGTCTGAAAGTGTGATGAGTTAAACTGAAAAATGCAAGAGATAAAGAGAGTAATCAAGGGTCTGATTTGATGGCAATTAATGTAATTGTAAATAAATTAAAAGTTTAATGCATGTTGAGTCGCGGCTGATAATATTAACATTTTCAGACATAGGAATATGATGGAACACGTGTACTTTCTCGGAAGAGTAAAAGTCACAGGTCTGGTCCGCTCACCCAACAAGAGAAAGACACTAAACCTAGAAGCCAAAACTGCATAAATCAATGGCTTTTCAAGACTCACCAAAGAGCTATTTATATCATTTTTCGAAGATATCTTGGAGAGCAAAATTTGATAACACCAACAAAGCGAACAGATGAAGTTCTGCGATGGTTACTGAGAATTTTTATCAACCCAGCCTTAATATAACCACTTTTCCAAAATATTTAGAAAGAACACAAATTAAACAGTTGTTTAAATAAGATTGTTGGGAGTTCTGATTAAAAGGTTAATTGTGAAAAACATTGATAGACACATTCAGAAATCTTGATTTATTTTAAGCTTCACCAAACTGATAACATACTAATTTGTGCATCCACACACTTACAATGTACTGCTAACACACACCGTAACATATTGCTTAACAAATATCCTCCCTCAAACCACTGGAGTCAGCAGAGACTTGTTTAGAAGTGGGAATTAAGTGTTTGGCCCTCTCCTCACTCTTTTTTACTCTTATTTTAATAAAATTTAACCTATTTTATTGGAATAACCCTTTAAAAAGAAGGAGGGTCATATAAATAAAGATGTAAAATGATGATAAAATTTGACATAAACTCTATTCTTGAAGGGTATAATTGTCAAACCAATTTCAATATAACATATCTCACAAACCATACGTAGGAATTTGCCAAATTTTATATATTTAGAAAGGTTTTTGAAAGACCAATCCAACAAGCGTAAATACAAATATCAAATTATTCATATTTTTAGAAATTTTTATTCCTTATATGATTTTTATATTTTTTCTTATTTGTGTGTAGATATTATCCACAGAATTTTTTTAAAGTACAACTATTATTCAAAGTCTTTTTTATTTAGTGTGCAGATATTATCCACGACTTTTTTCGGTGTGCAGCTATTATCCACAGTGTTTTTCTAGTGTGCATCTATTATCCACAATGTTAATTAACCTTTCATAATGGTTTATACTATAATATGTACATTAAATAAGATTATAAAACCGTTTTTTAAACATGAATAAACACATTGATATGAAGTTGTGTAGAAAATATCCACGACTAGAATCCGTGCAGGAAATATGCACAGCTAGAATGTGTGCAGAAAATATTCACAATTGTTTCAGGGCCAAAAGAATAATTTGCATAATTATTTCTATGACCCCAAGACCAAAAGAGCAAGACCCATATTTTCTAGGGTCATAAGAATAATTAACCTTGTTTAGAAAATGAGCTTCCAAATTCATAATCACAAGTTTTCCCATATCCAAGCGAGTTTCCCATGTGCCACTCCCAACATGTGGTTGTAGCACCACGTTGTCGAGGGCTAACAATCGCTCTGGTACTTGAGTTTCCATCTCAAATACATCAAGACCAGCCCCACCTAACCGACCTTCAACCAGTGCAGAAACGAGCTCAACTTCATCAACGTGAGGACCACGACCGATGTTGATGAGGACTCCCTTTGGACCTAGTGCGTCCATCACTTGACGGTTGACAATATGACGGTTTTCTGCGGAGAGTGGACAAGCAACCACGAGAATATCACAGTTGGAAGCCAAGTCCAAGATGTTTGAATGGTAATGGTATTTTGAATAAGGCTTTTCGTTTCTGCTGTAGTAACTTATTGGACAACTGAAAGCTTCAGCTCTCTTGGCAATTGCTGAACCAATCCTTCCCAAACCCAAGATACCAACTCTTTTGCCACTGAACTTTGTAGTCATTTTGAAGTCACATAGTTTCCACAATCCATTTCTAACATATCGGTCACTCTGGCAAATTCTTCTCAGAGTAGCCAACATCAAACCAATAGCTAGATCAGCAACATCTTCGGTCGATACGTCAGGTGTATTAGTAACTCTTATTCCTTTTTCTTTACACTTAGTTAAGTCGAGCATATTTAAACCAACACTAAAACTCGAAATGATTTCCAATTTAGGTAATGAATCGATCAATTCTTCATCAACACCAGCATTTCCTCCACGTATTATTGCTTTAATAAAGTTTGAATTCTCTTTGAGAAATACTTTCTGATCAGGGAAATTCCATAACCGGAAGAGCTTAAATTTCTTATCAAGTGCTTCTTAAGTTTGGGGTTTGATGTAAATAGTGAGAGAAATACACAAATTAAATGAAGTTGTGCTCAAACATGAAATATTAATAAGTGAACGGCAACCAAGAAACTTCACAACATATGCACCTATTCAGCTACTGCTGCTGGCCATACGCTTATTTACGATTAATAGAGTTGAGTACAAAATAAAACAAACAACTGAATGGAAATTCCGAAGAAATCCATCTGTTTGGAGAAATTTAACAGATACGCGTATAAGACTAGATCAAGTTTCTCAAACTAAATATATATGACGTTTTTTCAAGTCAATAAGCATAAAACCGGACTGATTTTGCTTCAGAATTGAGGTTTAATGTAAATAGTGAGATAAATATGAAGTTGTTCATATTACGTACTCAGACATGAAAAATTACTGGTGAATGACAACAAAGAAATTAAGTTAACAACATATATATACCTTTTCAACTACTACTTCCATATGATTATTCATGATTAAAGGATGGGAGGACTACAAAGTAAAACAAACGATCACCCCTAATTATGGCACCAAATAGATGATGAGCCTAACCAGTAACAAACATAAACAAAACCCATTTGTGAAGGACAAAAGAAAAATAGATAGGTTCAATTACTAGTACTCCAGGTATCATTAATTCCTACAGGCGACCACTGGTGGGGGAGTACTTGGTCCCAAAAAAGGTGACTGAGCAGTAGTCTGTACCGATGGAAGCATATTACCGGGTGAAGAAATAGGCGTAGTCGAGTGTGAAGCATCACAATAACCACGTAAAATGTCTCCCTCTTCAGCAGTAAAGCCTACGGAAGTAAGCATAGAAAGCCAACATTCAGGAGTTATAATACGAATAGCTCTACAACATTCTATACCAAGATACATCTCTCCATCCATGAAGAAAAGAATAATTTCATTAGTGCACGATCGTAACTCATATAACGCATTCCAGCACCACCGTCTTCTCCATTGATCCGAGCTGCTAAGTTATGACCAACCGAGTGATGAATTGTTGTCGCCAAGTCCCTGGAAGCTACTACTGTTGTCGTATTGGCCATAAGAGCTGAAATTACTAACACAAGAAACAACTTTCCGTTGGTAAGAGCCATACTTTTGTCTGAAAGTACTGGAAAAATGCAAGAGATAACAGAGAGGCACTGTGTGAGAAAGTGGTGCTCGAGGGTTGGATATATATAGATGAGAGTGGGGATGAAGCCATTATGGTGCTCATACTGGGCTTTGATGGTCGGATTAATCTGGTTCCCCAAGTACTCTCTCTGCATAGCGGTCGAGAATGTGACTCCGTGGACCTTGTGGCACAGCATCATATCTGATATGGTGTCGTGTGCATCCTGCATTCAAGAGTGCAAACAAAAACGCACATATCAAAGAAGCGCTATTGTAAAATTCTGCAATAATGCATTATTTAAATCGCCGTGATGTAGGAACTACATTATTATCATATGAACTAAAGATGGAAACTGCATATGTATGTTACTGCTTCTGACCTCATTTGGACGCGCAACGGACAGTAAAGTCGTAAGAACAAGATAAGGAAGTTGGTTTTCAACTGTCAACAAGTCTTTAATTGCAGAATCATAGTTAACAATCTTGCCTTGAAAGCTGAACATGGGATCACTACGAGCGTAATCATCAATAGATACCTTTGTACCAACAGCCAAGAATTCAAGAAGGAAGCATCCATCGACAATCATGAGCTTAATGAATCTCCTATCATCATCTTTCCATTCTTGATCCAGCTGCGCGTAAGACATCTTTAATTCATCCACAACTTTCATAAGTTGGTCGATGTATGTTTGAAGAGGAACGCCTGATCTCTTGACGAAATGGATTAATGCTCTTCTCTTGTGAATTTCCATTGGCATCAAGTGAGGTTTACCATAATGGTATGGACCGATAGCCACTACTTGTGGTTCATACATTCTCACATTCCCCATTTTGAGAGATGCGGGTAATTTGAAAATGGGTTGTTTCTCTTCTTGTATTATGAGTTCTAATTCTTTGTAAGGATCTCCGGCTTCCAGATCTATATCTGCGATCGATGACCATGCAGCTTCTTCCATATTTTTAATTCTCCTCTGTCTCTTAATCATGACTATTAACAGCTAATTGTCTTTCAACTAAAAACTTCGGCAGACATTATATTGGTTAGTAATTAATGTAAATCTAATACAGTAACTTGAAATATTTTGTTGGGTAAGGGAACTGAATATTTAGATTTGTGTGTGTTTTTTTTCTTGTTAAGGGATCATGCAGAAAATAACTGATGATAAAAACCATAAGATTTCCATTTTCAGCAAGTTACATCCTTTAATAATTAGTAAAGGTTTTGAAACTCTTTAATTCTTTGTTTCTATTCTACTCCTGTCCAAAAGAAAAAGGAAACAAAATCCTAGAAGTACTATATATACTCAGGCATTAGTTGTGGATTTCATTTATTTATTTCAAAGTCTATCAGAACAGCTAGCTGAGTAGTGACAATCTTGATGTTTACTCTCCTATTTGGTAGGTTCTTTCCTCATGCTTTACATTGAAAATTGAACCACTATTTCCAGTGTGTTCAATCTCAATATTGCTTGCACTGTTTTTCTTTATCTTCAAAGGTCTCAAATAGTAGTTTTATAATGTCTTTTTAAAGCACTTTAGCTGTGACGGAAACTGGGTTAACCTAAAACAGTAAACATTCTATATTGGCATACATAAGTAATATTCAAGACTGATTTTTCTTAAAATTTGTGGTTAAATGCAAGTATATAGTGAAACAGACATAATAAAGCATATTTACTGCAAACTAAAGAAAATTAAAAGTGAATGATAACCAAGAAACTTAACAATAATAAAACGAACATTATCAACCAACGTTACCATAAGCTTATGACCTCAAACAGAGAAGAACACGACATGAAGTAAATTAAAGCAAACAATCACTGCTTATGACCTCAAACAGAGAACGACCCTAAGAAATAACAAAACACAAATAAAACCTAACCGAAGGATTTGAAGCCAAATAGATAAATTCAAAGTACTAGTCCTTGGAAGTGAAGTCCTAGTTATATCTATACGACTACCATAGAGGGAGTTATTGGTCCCACCAAAGGTGGCTGAGCAAGAGTGATCTGTTCCGGTGGAAGCACAGTAACGGGTGAAGAACGAGGTGCCGTAGAGTGTGAAGCGTCACAATAACCACGTAAAATGTCTCCCTCTTCTGCAGTAAATCCTACAGATATAAGCATAGAAGGCCAACATTCACGAGTTATAATACGGATGGCTCTACAACATTCAATACCTAGGTACATCTCTCCATCCATGAAGAAAAGTACGATTTCATTAGTGCACGATCGTAATTCATACAGGGCATTCCAGCATTCAACCATGCTAGCACCGTCTTCTCCATTAATCCGAGCTGCTAAGTTATGACTAACCGAGTAACGAATTGTTGTCGCCAAGTCCCTGCCAGCTAGTACTGTTGTTGTATTGGCCATAAGAGCTGAAATGACAAACATGAGAACCAATTTTCCGTTGAAGAGAGTCATAGTCTTGCCTGAAAGATTAATGAGTTTGACCGGAAATATGCAAGAGATAAAGAGAGCGACTGTGTGAGGAAGTGGTGCTTGAGGGTTGGGTATATATAGAGGAGAGCGGGTTTCAGGTATTATTATGCTAAATAGTGGGCTTTAATTGTCTGATTAAATGAGTTCTAACGCACATTGAGAGAAAGTGAAAGGACTTTGTGTGTGAGAAAGAGAGTAGACGTCGTGGGTCTGATTTATGAGTAATTAAATCAATTAAAATTTAGTGCATGTTTTAGTAAAGACTGTTAACTTGCATGTAACTTCCAGTCCATGATACTTGAATCGACTTACTTTGCTATGTCGATTTCTTCCGCTGAGTTAAGTGTACCATACATGGTTTACCTAAGATTTAT
>JAJJMB010008737.1:5671-8171 GCA_023531105.1 Papaver atlanticum
CCCCCTTCACCATCTGCAGGGTTGTCTTTACGTGTTCGCTGATTTAATGGCATAAAAATTGACGCGGAATATAGATAAAAAATGGTGGTTTGTTAGTCGTCGTACCTGAAACCCACCTCTTCCACGCGTATCGCCACCCTCCATGCCCGTCTTTCCAGTGCCTGCTCTGCTGAGAGATTTCGATTGCACATGTCCTTCTTTACGCACTCATCCCAAGTTAGCTTCGGTCGGCCTCTACGCTGCATCCTTCCTTCCGCACGCCTAATGCAACCCACTCGTACTGGAGCATCATGCGGTCTTCGCTGGAGGTGCCCAAACCAGCGCAGCCGATGCTGGGCAAGCATCTCTTTGATTGGCGCTACCATAAGTTTCTTGCTTATGTACTCATTCCTGATACGGTCATGCCTCGTATGACCGCATGCCCACCTCAGCATCCGCATCTCGGTACTCTTGAGCTTCAAAGTGTCCCGATTGTTCGGCGCCCAACATTCCGCACCATATAGCATGGTAGGCCTGATCGCCGTTTTGTAAAACTTACCCTTAAGCTTTAGGGGGACTTTGCGGTCACAGAGGACGCCAGAAGCTAGACGCCATTTCCCCCAGCCAGATTGTGTTCGATGTCGGATATCCTCCTCGATTCCACCATCACTTTGGAGCCACGATCCCAGGTAGCGAAAGGATTCTTTCTTTGGTAAAGGTTGTCCATCCAGCAAAATGTCCCCCTCAACTGTTCCGGAGTCACTGAGATCGCACTTCAGATACTCGGTTTTGGTTCTACTAAGTTTGAAGCCCTTCGATTCCAGAGTTTGGCGCCATAATTCAAGTTTTTCCTGTACATCTTTATTTGATTCGCCGATAAGCGCCACATCATCTGCAAATAGCATGCACCAAGGGATCTCGCCTTGAATGTCTCTTGTAACTTGATCCAGCACTAGATCGAAAATAAATGGGCTTAAGGCTGATCCCTGGTGTAGCCCCGTCCTAATCGAGAAATCGCTTGATACTCCGCCGCTCGTCCGGACACCAGTAACTGCACCCTCGTACATGTCCTTGATTAAGTTTATGTACTTCCGTGATACCTTCTTCTGCTCGAGAGCCCACCATATTACCTCACGTGGTATTCTGTCGTATGCCTTCTCTAGGTCGATAAAGACCATGTGCAGGTCCCGCTTTTGTTCTCTGTATCTTTCCATAAGTTGTCTAACCAGGAAAATCGCCTCCGTGGTCGATCTTCCCGGCATAAAACCAAATTGGTTTGGTGAGACGCTGGTTTGCCTTCGTAACCGTCGATCGATGACGCGTTCCCACAGCTTGAGTGTATGGCTCATCAGTTTAATTCCCCTATAATTAGAGCAGTTCTGGATGTCTCCCTTGTTCTTAAATATCGGGACGATCACGCTTCGACGCCATTCGTCCGGCATTCGGTTTGACCGGAAGATGTTATTGAATAACTTGGTCAGCCAAGTTATCCCATCATCTCCAAGGCATTTCCACACCACAATCGGGATTGCATCCGGTCCCAAGGCCTTCCCTAATTTGGTCCCTTTCAAGGCCTCTCTTACTTCACTCTCGTGGATGCTGCCGACCCTTTCCTCCTCGAACGATTCCCCATTCTCGGTCGAGCCCTCAATTGTGGTGGGTGGTGTATCGCTTTCTGCATTGAAAAGATTGTCGAAGTAGTCTTTCCAACGATCCCTGATTTCAGCGTCCTCCACCAATACTCGGTCGTCCGAAGCCTTAATACATTTTACCTGTACAAGGTCACGTGTCTTCCGTTCACGCAGCCGTGCAATCCTGTATATGTCTTGTTCTCCTTCTCTAGTGTCCAGTTTACGGTAAAAACCCTCATAAGCCCGACCCTTCGCCACACTTACCGCTTTTTTCGCCCGCGTTTTCGCCATCTTGTAATTCCTTTGATTTTCGTCAGTTTCAGATGCTTGGAGCTTCCGGAAACAATCTTTCTTGTGTCTGATTGCTTGTTGCACTTCCTCTGACCACCACCAGGATTCTTTTGGATCCCGCTTACCACTTCCTGTTGCCTGTCCCAACACTTCCAATGCTATCTGTCTAATCCGGCCAGCCGTTTCTTTCCACATTTGATCTGGTACACCGTCCTCGCAGAGCACCCCTTCCGAGAGCACTTTTTCTTTGAATGTCCGCGCGGTCTCTTCCTTTAGGTTCCACCACTTAGTTCTTGGTGCGATAGCAGTTTTCTTCCGCTGGTAGCGAGTCTTGATGTAAAAGTCCGCAACTAAGAGTTTATGTTGGGTGACAACGTCATCTCCTAGTAGAACCTTGCAGTCGAAGCATTCCGGCCTATCATCCTTCCTAGATAGGATATAGTCAATTTGAGTCTCGTGCTGACGTCTTTTATAAGTGATCAAATGCGAATTTATCTTTCGAAACATAGTGTTTGCAATAAAGAGATCATATGCCCCTGCAAAATTCAGAAAATCCTCCCCCCCTTGGTTCAAGGTGCCGAACCCAAATCCGCCATGTA
>JAJJMB010008740.1:0-10757 GCA_023531105.1 Papaver atlanticum
AAATCTGATAAATTTCATCTTCAGTTATTCCGAATGATAAAATCAGGTCCAACTCTAGTAATCTTTTAACCTGGGATGTTCCAATCTTATAAATTTATTCTTCAGTTCATCCGAATGAGAAACTCAGGTCCAACTCTAGTAATCTTTGAACCTGGGATGTTCAAATATGATAAATAAAATTTAATCTTTAGTTCATCCGAGTGAGAAACTCAAGTCCAATTCTAGGAATCTTTGAACCTTGGATGTTCAAATCTGATAAATTTCATCTTCAGTTCATCCGAATGAGAAACTCAGGTCCAACTCTAGTAATCTTTGAACATGGGATGTTCAAATCTGATAAGTTTCTTCTTCAGTTCACCCGAATGAGAAACTCAGGTCCAACTCTAGTAATCTATGAAATTGGGATTTCAAATCTGATAAATTTCATCTTCTATTACTCCAAATGAGAAACTCAGGTCTAACTCTTGTAATCTTTGAACCTGGGATGTTATATTCTAATATATATTTTATCTCCGGTTCATCCGAATTAGAAAGTCAGATCCAACAATAGTAATCTTTGAACTTGGGATGTTAAAATCTGATAAATTTTATCTTCAGTTCATCCGAATGAGAAACTCAGGTCCAACTCTTGTAATCTTTGAAACTTGGTTGTTAAAATCTGATAAGTTTAATCTTAAGTTCACCCGAATGATAAACTCAGGTCCGACTCTAGTAATCTTTGAACCTGGGATGTTCAAATCTGATAAGTTTCATCTTCAGTTCATCCGAATGATAAAATCAGGTCCAACTCTAGTAATCTTTGAACCTGGGATGTACGAATCTTATAAATTTCATCTTCAGTTCATCCGAATGAGAAACTCAGGTCCAACTCTAGTAATCTTTAAACCTGGGATGTTCAAATCTTATAAATTTCATCTTCAATTCATCCGAGAAGAAGCTATGGTCCAACTCTAGTAATCTTTGAACCTGGGATGTTCAAATCTTATAAATTTCATCTTCAGTTCATCTGAGTAGAAGCTCAGGTCCAACACTAGTAATATTTGAACCTGGGATGTTCAAATCTGATAAATTTCATCTTCAGTTCATCCGAATGAGAAACTGCGGTCAAACTGTAGTAACCTTTTAACCTGGGAAGTTCGAATCTTATAAATTTCATCTTCAAATCATCCGAATTAGAAACTCATGTCCAACTGTAGTAACCTTTGAACCTGGGATGTTCGAATCTGATAAATTTCATCTTAAAATCATCCGAGTGAGAAACTCAGGTCCAACTCTAGTAAACCTTGAACCTAGGATATTCAAATCTGATAAATTTCATCTTCTGTTCATTCGAATGATAAAATCAGGTCCAACTCTAGTAATCTTTGAACCTGGAATGTTCGAATCATATAAATTTAATTTTTAGTTCACCCGAATGAGAAACTCAGGTCCAACTCTTGTAATCTTTGAACTTTGGATGTTCAAATCTGATAAGTTTAATCTGAAGTTCACCTGAATGATAAACTCAGGTCCAACTCTAGTAATCTTTGAACCTGGGATGTTAAAATCTTATAAATTTAATCTTCAGTTCATCCGAATGATAAAATCAGGTCCAACTCTAGTAATCTTTGAACCTGGGATGTTCGAATCTTATAAATTTCATCTTCTGTTCACCCGAATGAGAAACTCAGGTCAAACTCTAGTAATCTTTGAACCTTGGATGTTCAAATCTAATAAATTTCATCATCAGTTCATCTGAATGAGAAACTCAATTCAAACACTAGTAATCTTTGAACATGGAATGTTCAAATTTTATAAACTTCATTTTCTGTTCATCCGAGTGAGAAAATAATGTCAAACTCTAGTAATCTTTGAACCCTTGATGTTCAAATCTGATAAATTTCATCTTCAGTTCATCCGAATGAGAAAATCAGGTCCAACTGTAGTAACCTTTGAACCCTGGATGTTCGAATCTGATAAATTTCATCTTCAAATCATCCGAATGAGAAACTAAATTCCAACACTAGTAATCTTTGAACATGGAATGTTAAAATTTTATAAATTTCATTTTCTGTTCATCCGAGTGAGAAAATCATGTCAAACTCTAGTAATCTTTGAACCCGGGATGTTCAAATCTGATAAATTTCATCTTCTTTTCATCCGAATGAGAAACTCAGGTCTAACTCTAGTAATCTTTGAACCAGGGATGTTAGATTCTAATATATATTTTATCTCCAGTTCATCCGAATGAGAAACTCAAGTCCAACTCTAGTAATCTTTGAACCTGGGATGTTCAAATCTGATAAATTTCATCTTCAGTTCATCCGAATGAGAAACTCAGGTCCAACTGTAGTAACTTTTGAACCTGGGATGTTCGAATCTGATTAATTTCATCTTCAAATCATCCGAATTAGAAACTCATGTCCAACTGTAGTAACCTTTGAACCTGGGATGTTCGAATATGATTAATTTCATCTTCAAATCATCCGAATGAGAAACTCATGTCCAACTGTAGTAACCTTTGAACCTGGGATGTTCGAATCTGATAAATTTCATCTTCAAATCATCCGAGTGAGAAACTCAGGTCCAACTCTAGTAAACCTTTAACATGGGAAGTTCAAATCTGATAAATTTCATCTTCTGTTAATTCGAATGATAAAATCAGGTCCAACTCTAGTAATCTTTGAACCTGGGATGTTCGAATCTTATAAATTTAATCTTCAGTTCACCCGAATGAGAAACTCAGGTTCAACTCTTGTAATCTTTGAACCTTGGATGTTCAAATCTGATAAGTTTAATCTTAAGTTCACCCGAATGATAAACTCAGGTCCAACTCTTGTAATCTTTTAACCTGGGATGTTAAAATCTTTTAAATTTCATCTTTAGTTCATCCGAATGATAAAATAAGGTCCAACTCTAGTAATCTTCGAACCTGGGATGTTCGAATCTTATAAATTTCATCTTCTGTTCACCCGAATGAGAAACTCAGGTCAAACTCTAGTAATCTTTGAACCTTGGATGTTCAAATCTGATAAATTTATTCTTCAGTTCATCCGAATGAGAAACTCAATTCCAACACTAGTAATCTTTGAACATGGAATGTTAAAATTTTATAAATTTCATTTTCTGTTCATCCGAGTGAGAAAATCATGTCAAACTCTAGTAATCTTTGAAACTGGGATGTTCGAATCTTATAAATTTCATCTTCTGTTCACCCTAATGAGAAACTCAGGTCAAACCCTAGTAATCTTTTAACCTTGGATGTTCAAATCTGATAAATTTCATCATCAGTTCATCCGAATGAGAAACTCAATTCCAACACTAGTAATCTTTGAACATGGAATATTCAAATTTTATAAATTTCATTTTCTGTTCATCCGAGTGAGAAAATCATGTCAAACTCTAGTAATCTTTGAACCCGGGATGTCCAAATCTGATAAATTTCATCTTCTGTTCAACCGAATGAGAAACTCAGGTCTAACTCTAGTAATCTTTTAACCTGGGATGCTAGATTCTAATATATATTTTGTCTCCAGTTCACCCGAATGAGAAACTCAGGTCTAACTCTAGTAATCTTTGAACTTGGGATGTTCAAATCTTACAAATTTAATCTTCAGTTCATCACAATGAGAAACTCAGGTCCAACTCTAATAATCTTTGAACCTGGGATGTTCAAATTCTGTAAATTTCATCTTCTGTTCATCCGAATTAGAAACTCAGGTCCAACTCTAGTAATCTTTTAACCTGGGATGTTCAAATCTGATAAATTTAATCTTAAGTTCATACGAATGATAAAATCCGGTCAAACTTTAGCAATCTTTTAACCCGGGATGTTCGAATCTTATAAATTTCATCTTAAGTTCACCCGAATGAGAAACTCAGGTCCAACTCTAGTAATCTTTGAACCTTGGATGTTCAAATCTTATAAATTTCATCCTCTGTTCAACCGAATGAGAAACTCAGGTCCAACTCTAGTAATCTTTAAACCTGGGATGTTCAAACCTGATAAGTTTCATCTTAAGTTTAGTTGAATGATAAAATCGGGTCAACCTCTAGTAATCTTTTAACCTGGGATGTTCAAATCTTATAAATTTCATCTTCTTTTCATCCGAATTAGAAACTCTGGTCCAACTCTAGTAATCTTTAAACCCGGGATGTTCAAATCGGATAAATTTCATCTTCTGTTCATCCGAATGAGAAACTCAGGTCTAAATCTAGTAATCTTTGAATCTGGGATGTTCAATTCTAATATATATTTAGTCTCTAGTTCATCCGAATGAGAAACTCAGGTCCAACTCTAGTAATCTTTGAACTTGGGATGTTCAAATCTTATAAATTTCATCTTAAGTTCACCCGAATGAGAAACTCAGGTCGAACTTTAGTAATCTTTGAACCTGGGATGTTCAAATATGATAAATTTCATCTTCTGTTCATCCGAATGAGAAACTAAGGTCCAACTTTAGTAATCTTTGAACATGGTATGTTCCAATCTTATAAATTTCATCTTCAGTTCATCCTAATGAAAAACTCAGGTCCAACTCTAGTAATCTTTAACCTTGGGATGTTCAAATCTTATAAATTTTATCTTCAATTTATCCGAGTGAGAAACTCAGGTCCAACTCTAGTAATCTTTGAACCTGGGATGTTCAAATCTGATAAATTTCATCATCAGTTGATCCGAATGATAAAATCGGGTCAAACTCGAGTAACCTTTGAACCTGAGATATTTGAATCTTATAAATTTCATCTTCAGTTGTTCCAAATGTGAAACTCATGTCCAACTTTATTAATCTTTGAACCTGGGATGTTTAAATCTGATAAATTTCATCTCTTGTTCATCCGAATGAGAATCTCAATTCCAACTCTTGTAATCTTTGAACCTGAGATGTTCAAATCTGATAAATTTAATCTCAAGTTCATTCGAATGAGAAACTCAGGTCCAACTCTAGTAATCTTTGAACCTGGGATATTTAAATCTGATATGTTTCATCTTTAGTTCACTCGAATGAGAAACTCAGTTCTAACTCTAGTAATCTTTTAAAACCCGGGATGTGCAAATCTGATAAATTTCATCATCAGTTCATCCGAATGAGAAACTCAATTCCAACACTAGTAATCTTTGAACATGGGATGTTCAAATTTGATAAATTTCATTTTCTGTTTATCCGAGTGAGAAAAGCATGTCCAACTCTAGTAATCTTTGAACCCGGGATGTTCAAATCTGATAAATTTAATCTTCAGTTCATCCGAATGAGAAAATCAGGTCAACTGTAGTAACCTTTGAACCCTGGATGTTCGAATCTGTTAAATTTCATCTTCAAATCATCCGAATTAGAAACTCGGGTCTAACTCTAGTAGTCTTTGAACCTTAGATGTTCAAATCTGATAAATTTATTCTTAAGTTTATCTGAATGAGAAACTAAATTCCAACACTAGTAATCTTTGAACATGGGATGTTCAAATCTGATAAATTTCATCTTCAGTTCATCCGAATAAGAAATCAGGTCCAACTCTTCAGTTCATCCGAATGAGAAAATCATGTCCAACTCTTATAATCTTTGAACCTGTGATGTTCGAATCTTATAAATTTCATCTCCAGTTCATCCGAATGAGAAACTAAGGTCAAACTCTAGTAATCTTTGAACCTGGGATATTAAAATCTGATATGTTTCATCTTCAGTTCACCCGAAAGAGAAACTCAGTTCCAATTCTAGTAATCTTTGAAAACCCGGGATGTTCAAATCTGATAAATTTCATCATTAGTTCATCCGAATGAGAAACTCAATTCAACCACTAGTAATCTTTGAACATGGGATGTTCAAATTTGATAAATATCATTTTCTGTTAATCCGAGTAAGAAAATCATTTCCAACTCTAGTAATATTTGAACCCGGGATGTTCAAATCTGATAAATTTCATCTTCAGTTCATCCGAATGAGAAAATCAGGTCCAACTGTAGTAACCTTTGAACCCAGGATGAACGAATCTGATAAATTTCTTCTTCAAATCATCCGAATTAGAAATTCAGGTCCAACTTTAGTAATCTTTTAACCTGGGATGTTAAAATATGATAAGTTTCAGATTCAGTTCATCCGAATGAGAAAATAAGGTCTAACTCTAGAAATCTTTGAACCTGGGATGTTCAATTCTAATATATATTTTGTCTCCAGTTCATCCGAATGAAAAACTCAGGTCCAACTCTAGTAATCTTTGAACTTTGGATGTTCAAATCTGATAAATTTAATCTTCAGTTCACCCGAATGAGAAACTCAGGTCAAACTCTAGTAATCTTTGAACCTGTGATGTTAAAATCTGATAAATTTCATCTTCAGTTCATCCGAATGAGAAACTCATGTCCAACTCTAGTAATCTTTGAACTTGGGATATTCAAATCTTATAAATTTCATCCTCAGTTCACCCGAATGAGAAACTCAAGTCTAACTTTATTAATCTTTGAACTTGGGATGTTCAAATCTTATAAATTTTAACTTCAGTTCATCACAATGAGAAACTCAGGTCCAACTCTAGTAATCTTTGAACCTGGGATGTTCAAATCATATTAATTTCATCTTCTGTTCATCCGAATTAGAAACCAGGGTACAACTCTAGTAATCTTTGAACCTGGGATGTTCAAATCTTATAAATTCCATCTTCAGTTCACCCGAATGAGAAACTCAGGTCAAACTCTAGTAATCTTTGAACCTGTGATATTCAAATCTTATAAATTTCATCTTTAGTTAATCCGAATGAGAAACTCAGGTCCAACTCTAGTAATCTTTGAACCGGGGATGTTCAAATCTGATAAATTTCATCTTCTGTTCATCCGAATGAGAAACTCAGGTCTAACTCTAGTAATCTTTGAACCTGGGATGTTAGATTCTAATATATATTTTGTCTCCAGTTAGTCCAAATGAGAAACTCAGGTCCGACTCTAGTAATCTTTGAACTTTAGATGTTAAAATCTGATAAATTTCATCTTCAGTTCACCCGAATGAGAAACTCAGGTCAAACTCTCGTAATCTTTGAACCTGTGATGTTCAAATCTGATAAATTTCATCTTCAGTTCATTCGAATGAGAAACTCAGGTCCAACTCTAGTAATCTTCGAACCTGAGATGTTCAAATATGATAAATTTAATCTTTAGTTCATCCGAGTGAGAAACTCAGGTCCAATTCTAGGAATCTTTGAACCTGTGATGTTCAAATCTGATAAATTTCATCTTCAGTTCAATCGAATGAGAAACTCAGGTCAAACTCTAGTAATCTTCGAACCTGAGATGTTCAAATCTGATAAATATTATCTTCTGCTCATCCGAATAAGAAACTCAGGTCCAACTCTAGTAATCTTTGAAACTGGGATGTTCAAATCTGATAAATTTCATCTTTACTTCATCCAAATGAGAAAATCAGGTCCAACTCTAGTAATCTTTGAACCTGGGATGTTCAAATCTTATAAATTTCATCTTCAGTTGTTCCGAATGATAAAATCAGGTCCGACTCTAGTAATCTTTTAACCTGGGATGTTCGAATCTTATAAATTTATTCTTCAGTTCATCCGAATGAGAAACTCAGGTCCAACTCTAGTAATCTTTGAACCTGGGATGTTCAAATATGATAAAATTAATCTTTAGTTCATCCGAGTGAGAAACTCAAGTCAAATTCTAGGAATCTTTGAACCTTGGATGTTAGAATCTGATAAATTTCATCTTCAGTTCATCCGAAATAGAAACTCAGGTCCAACTCTAGTAATCTTTGAACATGGGATGTTCAAATCTGATAAGTTTCATCTTCAATTCACCCGAATGAGAAACTCAGGTCCAACTCTAGTAATCTTTTAACCTGTAATGTTCAAATCTGATAAATTTCATCTTCAGTTCATTCGAATGAGAAACTCAAGTCCAACTCTAGTAATCTTCGAACCTGAGATGTTCAAATATGATAAATTTAATCTTTAGTTCATCCGAGTGAGAAACTCAGGTCCATTCTAGGAATCTTTGAACATGTGATGTTCAAATCTGATAAATTTCATCTTCAGTTCATTCGAATGAGAAACTCAGGTCCAACTCTAGTAATATTCGAACCTGAGATGTTTAAAACTGAAAAATTTCATCTTCTGTTCATCCGAATAAGAAACTCAGGTCCAACTCTAATAATCTTTGAAACTGGGATGTTCAAATCTGATAAATTTCATCTTTACTTCATCCGAATGAGAAAATCAGGTCCAACTCTAGTAATCTTTGAACCTGGGATGTTAAAATCTGATAAATTTCATCTTCAGTTATTCCGAATGATAAAATCAGGTCCAACTCTAGTAATCTTTTAACCTGGGATGTTCCAATCTTATAAATTTATTCTTCAGTTCATCCGAATGAGAAACTCAGGTCCAACTCTAGTAATCTTTGAACCTGGGATGTTCAAATATGATAAATAAAATTTAATCTTTAGTTCATCCGAGTGAGAAACTCAAGTCCAATTCTAGGAATCTTTGAACCTTGGATGTTCAAATCTGATAAATTTCATCTTCAGTTCATCCGAATGAGAAACTCAGGTCCAACTCTAGTAATCTTTGAACATGGGATGTTCAAATCTGATAAGTTTCTTCTTCAGTTCACCCGAATGAGAAACTCAGGTCCAACTCTAGTAATCTATGAAATTGGGATTTCAAATCTGATAAATTTCATCTTCTATTACTCCAAATGAGAAACTCAGGTCTAACTCTTGTAATCTTTGAACCTGGGATGTTATATTCTAATATATATTTTATCTCCGGTTCATCCGAATTAGAAAGTCAGATCCAACAATAGTAATCTTTGAACTTGGGATGTTAAAATCTGATAAATTTTATCTTCAGTTCATCCGAATGAGAAACTCAGGTCCAACTCTTGTAATCTTTGAAACTTGGTTGTTAAAATCTGATAAGTTTAATCTTAAGTTCACCCGAATGATAAACTCAGGTCCGACTCTAGTAATCTTTGAACCTGGGATGTTCAAATCTGATAAGTTTCATCTTCAGTTCATCCGAATGATAAAATCAGGTCCAACTCTAGTAATCTTTGAACCTGGGATGTACGAATCTTATAAATTTCATCTTCAGTTCATCCGAATGAGAAACTCAGGTCCAACTCTAGTAATCTTTAAACCTGGGATGTTCAAATCTTATAAATTTCATCTTCAATTCATCCGAGAAGAAGCTATGGTCCAACTCTAGTAATCTTTGAACCTGGGATGTTCAAATCTTATAAATTTCATCTTCAGTTCATCTGAGTAGAAGCTCAGGTCCAACACTAGTAATATTTGAACCTGGGATGTTCAAATCTGATAAATTTCATCTTCAGTTCATCCGAATGAGAAACTGCGGTCAAACTGTAGTAACCTTTTAACCTGGGAAGTTCGAATCTTATAAATTTCATCTTCAAATCATCCGAATTAGAAACTCATGTCCAACTGTAGTAACCTTTGAACCTGGGATGTTCGAATCTGATAAATTTCATCTTAAAATCATCCGAGTGAGAAACTCAGGTCCAACTCTAGTAAACCTTGAACCTAGGATATTCAAATCTGATAAATTTCATCTTCTGTTCATTCGAATGATAAAATCAGGTCCAACTCTAGTAATCTTTGAACCTGGAATGTTCGAATCATATAAATTTAATTTTTAGTTCACCCGAATGAGAAACTCAGGTCCAACTCTTGTAATCTTTGAACTTTGGATGTTCAAATCTGATAAGTTTAATCTGAAGTTCACCTGAATGATAAACTCAGGTCCAACTCTAGTAATCTTTGAACCTGGGATGTTAAAATCTTATAAATTTAATCTTCAGTTCATCCGAATGATAAAATCAGGTCCAACTCTAGTAATCTTTGAACCTGGGATGTTCGAATCTTATAAATTTCATCTTCTGTTCACCCGAATGAGAAACTCAGGTCAAACTCTAGTAATCTTTGAACCTTGGATGTTCAAATCTAATAAATTTCATCATCAGTTCATCTGAATGAGAAACTCAATTCAAACACTAGTAATCTTTGAACATGGAATGTTCAAATTTTATAAACTTCATTTTCTGTTCATCCGAGTGAGAAAATAATGTCAAACTCTAGTAATCTTTGAACCCTTGATGTTCAAATCTGATAAATTTCATCTTCAGTTCATCCGAATGAGAAAATCAGGTCCAACTGTAGTAACCTTTGAACCCTGGATGTTCGAATCTGATAAATTTCATCTTCAAATCATCCGAATGAGAAACTAAATTCCAACACTAGTAATCTTTGAACATGGAATGTTAAAATTTTATAAATTTCATTTTCTGTTCATCCGAGTGAGAAAATCATGTCAAACTCTAGTAATCTTTGAACCCGGGATGTTCAAATCTGATAAATTTCATCTTCTTTTCATCCGAATGAGAAACTCAGGTCTAACTCTAGTAATCTTTGAACCAGGGATGTTAGATTCTAATATATATTTTATCTCCAGTTCATCCGAATGAGAAACTCAAGTCCAACTCTAGTAATCTTTGAACCTGGGATGTTCAAATCTGATAAATTTCATCTTCAGTTCATCCGAATGAGAAACTCAGGTCCAACTGTAGTAACTTTTGAACCTGGGATGTTCGAATCTGATTAATTTCATCTTCAAATCATCCGAATTAGAAACTCATGTCCAACTGTAGTAACCTTTGAACCTGGGATGTTCGAATATGATTAATTTCATCTTCAAATCATCCGAATGAGAAACTCATGTCCAACTGTAGTAACCTTTGAACCTGGGATGTTCGAATCTGA
>JAJJMB010008742.1:0-36743 GCA_023531105.1 Papaver atlanticum
GCTATAAGGAACTAAAAGATTTAATTGGTTGACTAATTCACTTTCTTATTGTGTGTGTATATTATGAAGTAAAAAAATTGTAGGTTGAACCAATTATATTATGGTTTAGAAGCTTCGATAGAAATTAGGAAATAATTAGTTTAAAATATGAGCACTTAGTCAATCCATCTTTGAAGAATAGTGAGTTTAGTAATTCTGACAAATCCCAAATTCATATAGAAACTTATTGAGTACCTTGACTTAGACGTAGAACCAATAATTTATTGAGATAGAAAATTAGTGTAAAGAACTTAGACTTATTTATCTATTCTTGTTTAAATCAGTATAACTAAATCTAGAGCCAAAGATTATAGATGTAGTTTAGACTCCTATAGGCTTCATTTTAGAAGGATGTGAAATTCTAATCGTTTATAAGATTTATAGGATTCTTCGTTGTAACTAGAGACAAACATCCTGTAAAATAGAAAATTAGTCTAAGGAGCTTAAAGGCCAAAATTTATAGATTTTAGTTGTAGATTTCCATATAAGTTTTTGTTTCATTTCATAGTGCTTCAAACTCATTCTGAGTTAATTTTCCCGCGTTTGTAAGTATGACCAATACTTGCACTTAGACGAGAGATAACGTTTCTCTATAAGGTGGGGAGTTTTGAAGATCAGAAGAACGGTTTGATTTTCGAGGACGAAAATCTTATAAGGTAGGGAGAACGAATGTAAGGACCCGTAAAGCACGTCAACGCTATTTGACCGGTCTAGAGATGATCAAGAGACGATTTAACCGCTAGAAATGACTCGATTAGTTCAACACGAGTGTTAATTAATAGAAATTAATATAAAAATAATTTTGACAAAAAAATAGTACCGTTGGATAGGTCTCGAAAAGTCATGCGAAATGGACTAGTGGAACGTGCAAATTGAATACCAGAGGAAGAAGATACGATACTCGGAAGATGGAGTCGAAAATTAGTCAACTTATCTTGATATTGACCGTTGACTACGAAGTCAACGTGAATTGACCGTACCTGTGAATTAATTGGACCTTTAGATTAGAAAAATATCAATCCATAGTAATTTCGAGTGGATGCTAATAATAAAGCTCAAATGAGTGTAAGCTGGGTGTAAATTTGGAATTAAATTCAAGGGAAACTTATCTTGAAACTCAGTACAAGTTTATCTTCTTTTTAAAAGAGGAGGGGGTGTTGTAATATGGTTTATAAGGGAGTGAGTCATGCAAATTTAGGCGGTGGTGATATCATTATTGTAACACTCCGGGTTCCGGACCAGGGTCAAACCCATATGCAGATCCGAACTCGAAGCGTTACGGGTCGGAAAGAGTCTTATGCATACATATTTTTGCTAATTTACTTTTTCACAAAACATAGTTGAAACTTTATATAACATAAACTGAAGCATATAAATTCGTTTATTATCTTAACAACGATTTCAACCAAACATATTATATCAAATTACATTTCAAGCAATACAATTAAGCAATTCAACCACTAAGCTACTCATTCCTAGCTTTCGCTGGGCCACTCTGATAAATCTGCAAGGATGTCAATTGGGGTGAGATGATAGCTCAATAGAATGCATTCTCAATCTCAAAACATGCATAAAAATGTCAATGAGTCAACTAACATACAACAAGAGCATACGACGTAATTTCGAGAAAATCACTAATATAGATACTCACCCAACATGATCACCACACAAGTACATTTGTTTAATCATGAATTCACAATACAAATATTGTTTCTAACAAATCAACTTAAGATTTCAAAACAAGACTTCACAATATTAATATTATTTCAACAAATCATCCTTCAATCATGAGTTCATAATACCAATAATACTTTCAATAATTCATCCAATTAGATTTCACAATTGAGTTCATAACACCAATAATAATTTCGACAAATCTACCAATTTAGGTTTTAACAATTGAGTTCACGGTACGAATGTCCTTGGTTCGTACACCCACCTATCGTTTATCAGCACGGACAACCTCCATCGATGGTCAGGAACAAAAGTTCCTATGGGGATCATACCCATCTACTCTCGGGGATCATTACCCATTTCATTCACGGTATGAAAACCTTGGTTCGTACATCCACCTATTGTTTATCGGCACGGACATCCGCCATCGATGGTCGGGAAACACAAGTTCCCATGGGGATCATTACCCATTTAACTCTCGGGGATCATTACCCGCCGTTAGCATGAGAATAAATTCCATCTAACGGAAAAACATGAACTCATTTCCTTTTATAAATCATTTTCACAAACAACACAAGCAACCATGGCTTAACAACATGAATTTCTTTCAAGCATTTATGCAAACAAGTTAACTTCAGACATATTACATTGTATTTTCCATGGTAATAACTTTATCTGATCATCTTCAAACTTTACAAGGACATACATGAATCCATAATTTACAACATATAAAAAATTCACAGTAAACCATCGGTTCAAACAAAAGTTATCGAATTTACAAACGCATCACAAAATCTAGACATATAACATCATTTTAGAAATATATTCACATTAAATTCATATTATTCTCAAATCAAGAAATTCCAAAGCACAATGAAAGATAACATATTTATCTACAACTTTTGTTAAGAAATCAAATCATTTTAACATCATTAAGACTGCTTAAGAACATCAAAACCACAGAAAAACGAAACTGTCCATAAATTCAGAAATCCTTATCAAAACTAAAACAAACATTCAACGGTGAATTTACGGTGGATTATTCTCAAATTTTAACTAGTGATACCCAATTATGTTATCTACTAATAATAAAGGCCGATCATCATCAAATGCATCTAATTATACAAATAAATTTCAGTACCCTAATGATATAAGATTAAACGAAATAAAAAAAATCAAAGTATAACAAAGAAACACAAAGAGAAAGGGATTAAACATTCTACATTTTATTAGCTATAATCTCCTCTAAGTTCTCCATAGAATTATTCTCTAAAAACCTAGCTTCATCTCCTTCTCCTTCTCTTTCTCTCTAGCTTTTCTTTTTCTTAATTATTTTATTTATCTTTCCATTTTCCTCAAATTCATTAATTCATCTAACAATAATTAGGTGATTATATTTACACCCAAACCTTTTACTAAGTGATAAGAGAATGTCTTCTAGATATCTAAGTTCGAGTGCATAACCTATTAGGCTAAGGAAAAGAAAACGACTCAACAAAAGCCCAAATCACAAGGTTAGCTAATTAGTCGGTAAAATCCTACTCAAAACCGTACATAAAAATACCGGGTATTACAATTATAAGTTGTTTGAAGGAGAAGAAAATAGAGAAGGAGAGTTGGATACGAAAAGAAGCTAATTAAAAGAATAGTAATAATATCATTAGAGAAGTGACAAAGTTAATTGATGATAATTAGATTATAGGTAAAAGGAATGTAATATAGATAGAGAGTGAGAAAGGAAGGTTTTTTGGTTGATGGAAAATCAGTCGGAACATGATGACGTTTTGAGAGTTGGAAGGAAGTGATTAGGAAGATGTGAAAAACTGGGGGTATAACAACCACACCAATAATTCGTTTAGCAATCTATATGGACAAACTCCAATATACTTTCAAGAGAATCAACTAGACAGTCAGACTCAATCTTAAGAAAAGTATATCCAAGGGTTGTATCTATATTTCTCAATTCAATCCGCAATCAAACAAATATGAATTTGCGAGACCGATTCAATATAGAGAAATAACTTGAACGGTACCAAAGACCAATGTTCAAGTGTCAATCAATTTATATTAACAACCAAAGGTTGGATTATCTAATTGATTGAACTTACGCACAACCTGTGATATTTCAATTATATAAACAAATATAATGCGGAAAAGAAATAACACAGACACTAGAAATTTTGTTAACGAGGAAATCGCAAATGCAGAAAACCCCCGGGACCTAGTCAAGATTTGAACACCACACTGTATTAAGTCGTTATAGACACTAGCCTACTCCAAGTTAACTTCGGACTGGAATGTCATTGAGCCCTAACAAATCTCACACTGATCAAGGTATGGTTGCACTCCTTACGTCTTTGAATCCCAGCAGGACTCTACGCACTTGATTCCCTTAGCTGATCTCACCCACAATTAAGAGTTGCTACGAACCAAAGTCGAAGACTTTAATAAACAAATCTGTCTCACAAAGAAAAGTCTATTGAATAGATAAATTTGTCCCCCACAGATAAACCTATGATTTTTGTTCTGTATTTTGATAAATCAAGGTGAACAGGAACCAATTGATACACCAGTCTTATATTCCCGAAGAACAGCCTAGTAATATCAATCACCTCACAATAATCTTAATCGTATGGTAGCGAAACAAGATATTTTGGAATCACAAAGGATGAGACGAAGATGTTTGTGACTACTTTTTATATTGCCTATCGGAGAATAAATCTCGAGCAAATCTTAGAGAAGATAGTACTCAATCACGATAGAAAACAGCAAGATCAGAACACGCAACTACAGAGAAATAGTTGGGTCTCGCTTCACAGTCCCAATGAAGTCTTCAAGTCGTTAACCTACAGGGTTTTGGAAAAAATCTAAGGTTAAAGGAGAATCGACCCTAGTCGCAACTAGTATCACACAGGAGGTGTGGGGATTAGGTTTCCCAGTTGCTAGAGTTCTCCTTTATATAGTTTTAAAATCAGGGTTTGCAATCTAAGTTACCTTGGTAACAAAGCATTTAATATTCACCGTTAGATGAAAACCTGATTAGATTCAAGCTAATATCTTTCAACCGTTAAATCGAACTTAGCTTGTTATACACAAATGAAATGTGCTTTCATTTAGATAAGGGTAACCGTACCTAAATATGTGCACACGGTTGGTCCAACAATAGTTAACCGAAGTTAGCCATATGAATACTTTCTTATTAACCTTGTTCATCTCAATTACAACCAGTTCAAATGAAACTAGTTATGGAGTTGTTCAATTGTTTATATTCTCGTAGAAGTATACAAGACACAATTGAGGCAAAATCGATTTTGATTCACTCGAATCAAGTCATGAACATTATATCCACGGTTTGCAAAAGATTGCATTCCTTATTATATAAATGTATTAGTTCATGAACAAACCAATTTTAGAACTTAACCTACTCAGGCACGCATACCTAAGTAGCCGTACTGAGTTTGGGTTCGCCAGTACGCATACCTCCAACCTCATTTGAAATTCCGGAACTTGAACTTATGACAGTACGCATACCGGTATGCATACTTAGGTTCCCGAACTTTCACAAAACCAAACACTACGCATACGAGTATGCATACCATGGTTCCCAGACTTTCACCAAATCAAGAAGTACGCATACGGGTATGCATACCATGGTTTCGGATATGGACAACATATATGCAAGTACGCACACTATGCTATATCCAATCATAGTTAATCGTTCTAAGCACCATTTTCAATCATTGAAACATTCTCGGAAGACGGGAATAGCTGTCTCACACAAACTATTAGCTTCAAAGCAATTTTAAAGTGATCGAATGATCAATACGAAACATTCCGATTCTACATCAAATGACTGTCTCACACAAATCATATAAGATGTTACAAGGCGATTTCCACATGATCATCTTTTGACTTGCGTCAAGAACATAAGATGAACTTGGTTAAAGCAAAAGCTTACGAACACATATTTCGAGAAATATGTAAGCGAGTTAAACTCAGCTCGAAATATCAAAAGTGTATAAACTGAAAACTATATCGTTATACGACTTTTGTCTCAAGAAGGAGATAGAGTAGAAATAAACTTTCTGAGTGATAGATGAGTTCAAGTCTTCACATACCTTTTTGTTGATGAAGTTCCACAAGCTCGCTTTAGTAGTTCTTCATCTTCAATCGATGAATGTCGTAAAGTATAAAGCTCAACTACACAATCTATCCTAATCCGAGACTTAACCGTAGATAGACTAGAAATCAAGACTTATAGTTTTGGCAACTAAACTTGACAAACAAGCTTGAGATAGCAACGCTTGCGAGTTCAACCAAGCAATGATCTAACAAGATGATAAAGCTTTTGTGCATGAAGATGAGTTAATTTTGCCGCCCTAGCGAAGCGAGGGAGGACTCTATATATGGTGACTTTGTGTCAATGTGAAGCGTGACTTTTTTTCTTCCAATTTGACACAAAAAGATTGGATTTGGTTCAACGATGAAAGGACGACACTGCCCCTTTGAATCAAATTTTTCTTTTTTTCCTTTAGACATTTTCGTAAATAAACCGAGGAGGAAAGGGAGTAAGGTATTACACATTTTCGTAAATAAACCAAAGAAGAAGGGCAGTAAGGTATTATACATTTTCGTAAATAAACCAAAGAGGAAGGGCAAATAGATATAAGAGTCAAATTGTATTATAATTCCTCATGTATCCTATTTTTAGGGGTATAATTGGCAAGCAAACTAGAATATAACATATCTAATAATCTGTGCCTTAGAATTTTATAAATTTTATCTCGTTGGAAAGATTTAAAAAAAAATATACGCAATGAGTACAAACAACGATATCAAATTTAGAGTTTTTACGTAAAAAAATCAAGGGTGTTTATCCTTTTAGGCACAATATTTGAAAATTGAATGCATAACCATTATGCAAACGACCACAAATGATGCATAACAATTATGCATCCATATTTTTGTTTAAGCATCAACTAATTTTCAATTGCAACTAATAAAACGATGTACTCCATCCGTTTCAGGAAAAGTGCTACTTTCATTTTAGGCCCAATTTTCGAAAATTGAATGTATAGCCATTATGCAAACCACCACAAAGGATGCATGACACATTATGTATCCATATTTTGGTTTATGCATCAACTAATTTTCCGTTGCAACCAATAAAACGATGTACTCCTTCCTTTTCATGAAAAGTGATACTTTCACATTTTTGAAAATTAAAAGTAAGCCATTATGCAAATCACCACAAAGGATGCATAACACATTATGGAGCTATATTTTGGTTAATGCATCAACTAATTTTCAGTTGCATCCAATAAAACGATGTACTCCCTCCATTTCAAGAAAAGTGATACTTTCACTTTAGGCACAATTTTTTGAAAATTGAATAGATTATCATAATGTAAATTATAATAATTGGACTAAAAGGGCATAAGGAGTTATAGTAATTGGACTAAAAGTGAAAATATCACTTTTCCTGAAACGGAAGAAATATGATATCTTTGTTGTTTTACATCTCTTTACAAAGAAATATGATATCTTTGTTTGAACATCTCTTTGCTTTACAATTTCTCTTTACAAATTTTCAAGTCCGACTTCGTGGCATTTTGGCGGAACTAAACCGTGAGTACAAATTTAGTTTTGCGTCAATTTTTCAGGTCGGCCGTCCCACCGTGGCAGTGGTCATCTAGTTAATTATGGAGATGATGATAATGAAAGTTACATGAGAGTTATTTGTTTCTATTGGGCACCCCTTGGGATGATGTGCTCACTCGTTCCCACTTCAGTTTCAGTAATCGGAAAAAATGGTGCACATGAAGATATCCGTTTCGTAGCTTAAAGCTTTTAGTGACGTTAGAGATGTTGTGAATCTTTTATCTATATGTATTCTTTATTTATTTTGTAAAACAACACACTAATATATTCATATCACTGAGAGATTTGTCATTTATATATTATCAGAGAGTTTGGGTTTTGTTATTAGCACTTTATGTAATTATGATTCTTAAAATCGGTAATCTAGGTTTGATGCTTCAATTAGGTTGTAATCCTATTAGCTAAGCAGGTGATTAGGTTGGGGCGTCACAAAGATAAACCTCAAAAGAGTAGATGAAACCACCATAATGGTGCAGATAAGTAGAAAATATAATAAAAACTAAGCTAAAACTACCAACTAACCTAGAAAGAAAGAAATAATGAAGAAATTTGCTTAGATCCGGTCCAAAATGGATTAGATCTGAGCAGAGAAGAGTTGTTCTTGATGGTTTTATTGAAGGAGGAGTAAGAGAGAGGAGAAAGAAAGGGTTTTGTTCAAAAGAAAATAACTGAGAAGATGTGAATTGCCAATTGAGAAAAAAATGCATTGCGTATTGGATTACAAAAAAACGAATCCTGTATTTTATTTTTGACGCATATTTATTCTATTTTAGGAAGAAAAAATCACGGCTCTCTTGCAAAAGAGTTCTAGGACTGAATCCTTCGTGTGCCCTTTCTATAATATACTCCCTCGTTTCAAAAAGATATGCGGTTTCATGTACATATTACACACGAAACCAACCTAACTTTGTGAAACCAGCCTAACTTAAAAAAAAAAAAAGGAAGCATTATTTGTTGTACGATTTGACTGGGACTTGCTGCCATATTTGGCCAATCTGTCGATATAGCATGTGAGTGTATTAACTTATTATCTACGGAAAAAGCAGTTGGAACATATTCTGGCCGATTGAGCTTTTTAAATATTTTGTATTATTAGCACTCATTACACATGTGAATTCACTCTAGGACCCTAAGTTGCGAGTTATAGTATACTTTTTTTTAAATGGTCTAGAAAGTCAAATCATCATTTGGGTATATATACTATTTCCAGACGGGGACAGATTAGGAACCTCAGTAGAGAAAGGAAGGAACTATGGAAAACAACGATGATGCTATTACAACACGGATACAGTCTGCCAAGAACTGGTTAGAAAGTCTAGCTAAGGGTCAAGAATCTAGTGAGATCGAAACTAAACCCCTTCAAAATCTCTACTCTATTCGCGTCCGGAGAAACTTAATTCACTGCAATTTCATAGTGCCCCAAAGCTTATCTGTAAGTAAACATTTCAATTTCATAGAGTTAGAACTCATTCTTGATGCGAAGCATGAGCAAGTGGATGCTCTCCGATATTTACTACTTTGTTTTGAGTTAACCTCGGGGTTGAAGATTAATTTCTCTAAAAGTTGTTTGTTTGGTGTCGCTCTTAATGATGATATCGATGGGTTTGCAAGTATGCTAGGGTGTAAAAGATCTAATTTCCCAAGTATATACCTTGGTCTACCTTTGGGTGATAAGGCTAGTGGATCACTAAAGTGGGAGAAGATTTTGGAATCTTGTGCTTCTAGACTTTCTTCGTGGAAAGGGCGGTCGATATCAAGAGGAGGTAAGTTGACTCTTATAAGAAGTGTTTTGGCTAGTTTGCCCATATATTATCTATCAATATTTCTTTCTCCGTGCTCCATAACTTACAAACTTGATAGAATAGTAAGAAATTTTTTGTGGGATGACGACTCAAACAAGAAGAGAATTCATAATATTGGTTGGTCCACGGTTGTGAAGTCTAAAAAAAGTGGAGGTCTTGGGATCTGAGTGTCTAAACATGTAAATTCGACTCTTTTCAAAAAATGGTGGTGGAGATTGGGGACGGAAAAAGACTTTTTTTGGAGAAAAATAATTGTGGAGAAATTTGGCGAAATTTCGACGGGATGGGAAACTCTTAAACCAAAAGGGACAAAAGGGTGTAGTTTGTGGCATAATATTTATAATGAACTTGAATACTTTAATAAACATGTAAGATTCAAGATTGGAGCGGGTAACGAAACTAGATTTTTGGAAGACCTTTGGATCGGAGATGTTGTCTTATGCAATAGATTTCAGTTAGCTTTTGAAGCTTCAAGAACTAAAGGGTGTGTAGTGGCTCGGTTGTATGAGATATCAAGTGACAGCATCAAATGGAAATTTATGTCCCGCGAAAGATACTCACAAGCTATAATGAGGGAGGTTGATTCTATAAAATCTTCTTTAGAATTGGTAAATATCCAAGAAGGAGTTGTAGATTCTAGATTATGGATGGTTAGGGATAATGGCAAGTTGGAGGCATATACGGTAAAGAATGGAGTTATCTCTCTAAGTGAGCCGGGTGATATAAATTTTCCAAACGAGATCATATGGAGTCGGTTATATCCTTATAAAGTCAACTTCTTTCTATGGCTTCTCTCCCACGATAAGTTGATGACGACCGATAATCTTACTAGAAGAGGTATGGGTGTGGATAGGTCTTGTCGGTTTTGTGAAGAAGAAGATGAAACAAGTTCTCATTTGTTTTATGATTGTTGGAGAATTAAAAGAATTTGGACTTACTTTGTTGAAGGATGCAATTTCCATTGGAACTACAATACTCGCATTGCCACAACTATTCAAACTTGGAGTTATGATTGAGGTGATGAGTGGCTCAACCGTATTTGGAACAATCTTCCGGTTGCGATATGGTGGTGCATTTGGAAGGAACAGAATGCAAGGATCTTCAACAACAAAAAGAGAAATTTAGCAAGCATAATTAGAGATATCAAGATTCAAGCTTATTTTTGGGACGAATCAAACACTAAGATGCTAGGTTTAACGGCTAATATGGTAGTTTGTTTATGGGACTCAAATTTCTATCGTCCTATTTGAGAGGGCATGGAGTAGCAAGAGTGTGTGTAACCTCATATACTCTTGCTCTTGTAATTTTTTCGTTCTTTTTGGTGACCGACTCCCATGTCGGTTTCCCTTTTTTGTTTCGGTTGTATTTATTGGGTTAAGGTACCCCCTTTAGTACCTTATTTTCAATGAATTCTCCTTTTGACCGATCAAAAAAAAAGAACTCATTCTTGGTTAAAATTGAATTTGATTATGGTTTTGATTTTGATTATATATGTAGGATGGAGATGGGAGATGGCATGTAGGAGCAATTTCAACACTAATTGACGTTATTGGTGCTACTGTTGCATATACTTCCTTTGGAAAACACTATGTTTCTGTTGATTTCAATATTTCTTACTTCTCCACAGCAAGTTTCAAGTATGTACGAGTTTTCCAATATTACTGGTACTGATTTGCTCCAATATTCTTGGAACTGAATTTGAGTTTGTAATTTGAATTGAAATGGATGGATAGGAAGAAACAGAGGTTGAGGATAAAGTATTGGGACACAAGGGGAATCTTTCTTCAGTGATGGTGGTGATTAAAAAGAAAGACAATGGTGATTTGGTTGGTACAGGTAAACAACGGTAAACGATAACTCTAGGTTGACTTCGGTTTGTCACCGAAGTTTTCGCCGCGTGACACAAAACAGGGGCCCCACTTCCACCCTTTCTAATCTTGATGTTGAGAATGCAACGTTTGGTCAGTGCGATCCCCTCACGGGATGAATCGAAGTGGGAAAATGAAGTGGGTCTAGCATCACTCGGTAAACAATGGATGGCTGAATTTAGTAACCATCCTAAAAGCAAGATATAACTGTAATCAACCAGGAATTATTAATCACAACTTCATTGCTAAGGTTTAATAAAGAATTATTTTATTTATTTGGAAATTGTGTTTTTTTGTCTTATTCTACTAGAAATTGGTTTTTCTTACACTAAAAACAACAATTTTTTTTGTTCCCAATCCAAATAATTACTGTTTTCAATGCAATAAAACAAGCGAATCTAGTTTCCAATGCAAGAAATTGTTGTTTTAGTGAACCTTAACATGTATACGGGTATACAAGTTAACAAGACCCTTTCTTAATTACTGTATTGCGTTGGTTGTTAAAAACTTAAAATAGAGTTTCTTATTCAATTGTCTCAATGGATCTGGGCCAATGTGCAAAAAATGATAGAGATGCAAGTACGAGACAATTTTTTAAGTTCTTGTAGCTTGAGAACGCAGATATATCCAAGCTTTACCATACTGGCTAAAATGCACGGTGAGAACCATGCTTCCAGCAAACCTACTCATTGCCCTTCTTGAGAACCATGCCTAAGCTTGGATTGCCTCGCGCTGCATCATCACAGCATCCAAAGACAAAATCTTAAAGCAAACCGAGAGACAGATTGACGATGCAAGAAATGGGAAACTGAGTCAAGAACCGATTCCCAGAGAAGTGAGAGCGACCGTTTTTATGCTGACCGTTTTTCTGTTCTGTAGTTTATTTAAGTCAGTTATTGGGTAGATTAGAGTCTGTTTCCACTTTCCACATCGGGGCTGAAGAAAGAGAAATTTACACAAGGAATAATGACGGGAAATGATGAAGAGATTAGTACAATACCGATCCAGATTGCGAGGGACTGGTTAGAAAGCACAGCTCGGGGTCAAACTGGTTGTGAGATCGATCGTCAAGCTCTTCAAAATCTCTACTCTGTTCATGTCCAGAAAGGCTTAATCCAGTGCAATTTCATAGTACCCAAAAGCTTATCTGTATTAATTCCTAACATCTCATAAAATTAGAACCAGAATTGCTTTAATAAATTATTGGTCTTGTTCTTGATTCTTAATTCTTGTACTTGATTGAATTGATTTTTTATTGTAGGATAGAGATGGGAATTGGCGTGTAGGAGCAATTGCAACTCTCATTGACTTGATTGGCGCTTCTGTTGATTTGAATATTTCATTTTTTTCAACTGTTAAGGTTCAGGTATGTTTATTCTTATTCTTATGCTTGCTTAATTGAATTACTTCCAGAAAATTTAGAAGTGAATTTGAATTTATTGAAATTGGGTTGAATAGGAGGAAGTAGAGATTGAAGCTAAAGTATTGGGAGATAAAAAGAAATTTATTTTCATTCACAGTGGTGATTAAAAAGAAAGAACATGGTGATTTAGTTTTTTTGTTTTTGTTTTTTGTTTTGATACAATCAGCTGGACTAAGAAGCCCACGTGGTGATTTAGTTGCTATTGGTAAACAATGGATTTCTTTATATGATCTCAATCATAAAAGTAAGTTGTAATTGGTTTCCATTGATGTAATGAGATGTACTTACTCGTGTTAAATCATTTCTTAATACTTTTTTGTTTGTATTTTCTTTGTCAAATTGTTTGTATTTTCTTTGTCAAAAATGACAAATAAAAACGAAGATATGCAGGGGTACTCATTTTTCTTTTGTTTAGATCGGTACTTAGGTCACTGAACTCAAATTGCCGGCCGGAATAAGAAAATTAATTGCAACCCAAAAATGAATATAGTTTGTGTTTTAAGTTGGCTTTTGCATCTGAATGCACCAACATCAACTAATATGAGTTGGCAAGTGTGCAAACCGATTAAGACAAGTCTTTTAGCAATGTGGCATACCGTGGGTGACATGACTTTTTAACGGAGATGGGGCTTAGTGTTTTATAATTGTTACTCATAATCTTACTTATTATTAGTCCATGTAATGTAATATGCAACACAGAGTCACTGCTGCTTTATCTCGTGTTGGTACTTGGTATTATTGATGTTGCATTGTTGCTAGCTGGTTTCCTCTTTTAAGACAAGTTTAACAAAACTGTGACATAGTGACAGTACCATTGGGTGACCGGTGACAGCACTGTTTTTAGGAAAATGCTTTATGTCCCCCAAAGAAATCCCCACAATCCTCCCTAACCTCACATACCACACCAGATGGGCCCTGCATTTCCCCAGCCCCACTTCCTTGTCAAATGATGGACAAAATTGATGCCACCTAATGATGGACAGATTTGGGGGATTTCTTTGGTGGAAGCTTAGCACTTTCGCTATTTTTATTAGCAGTTGGCACACTGACTAAATAGTACAGATTCTATTGAATTTTGGTGTCCCATTAAATCCCAAATATGAATATGATTAATTAGTCCATAATGCTTCAACCACAACCGAAAGAAGAAAAAACTCATAATATTGGAAATTGGGTGTCAGAGAATAAAATTCAGAGAACAGAAAAGAATGTTGTAATACCGACTTCAAGGCCCTGTAATTTTTTTCAGCAAATATTTCGACCTTTTCAAATAATTAGCGAGTATAATTGGTCAATAAAATAATGCTTTCAGGATACAATGAAGCACTAACAACGTTGTTGGATTCAAGCTCTTGACTCAACCAAGAACAGACAGTAATTAGATTCTGATGATGCTTAGAGAGAAAACAAATCAGAGATTTTGATGTATTGAAATGAGAAAAAGCCTTCGCAATTTATAGAGGGTTTCATGTCTATTGGAGATGTCTCTTCATCTCCAACAGACGCCTTCAAAAGACATCCATCAATGGTGTCACTTGGAAAAGACACCTTATGGGAAGAGACGCCTTTGTCATGCATTCTTCCCTTGGCTGCAGTAACTTTTACAACCAATTTCTCAGCAGCCACAACAACAGCAACAAATAGCCTCTGCACATTTATCTTGTTTGTGATAAAAAAAACAACACAATGTGAGCATCTTTGAGGTTTTCAAAGATACCTTATGGGAAAACCTTATTGTTTATCTCCAACAGACGCCTTCAAAATACATCCATCAATGGTGTCACTTGGAAAAGACACCTTATGGGAAGAAACGCCTTTGTTATGCATTCTTCCCTTGGCTGCAGTAGCTTTTACAACCAATTTCTCAGCAGCCACAACAGCAGCAACAAATAGCCTCTGCACATTTATCTTGTTTGTGATAAAAAACAACACAATGTGAGCATCTTTGAGGTTTTCAACTATACTCAACTGGAACCTTAATCTGCACCTTACCAACCAATGCATCAATTTGACTTGGAGAATCAGAATCCAAAACCACTTCAACACAAACCCTTGCATAGGTCATTTTCGGTCTAGTAACAATTTGTTTATCTAGCATCAAAGGGATACCTATAAAACTAGCAAGTTTTCCCAAGATTCTAGCATTCCGCAGATGGAGAGGAACATCTCAAAAATTAATCCAGATAGGAATATTTTTAGTTTATATAATTCATGTTCAATCAACAAAGGTGTAACAACAAACAACTGACCAGGCATGAAGAAAGAGCCATGCTCCGAAGCAATAACCCTATCTTCGATATTATCAAACTAAAAAACAAAAACATTATTACCATGGATAGTCATCTTAAACTCCCCATTAATCTTCCAAACTCTTTGAATAACATTCTTAACCAATGGTGGCATCCCCACCAGATGTGTTCGACCTTCCCATAAGACAGTGGCATAGCTTGAATTTTTTTCTGCTTTTGAATTTGAAAACCTAATTCGGTTATAGTTAACTTAGAATGAAGTTAGTGAAAATATGGATGTGTTGGTTCCTGGGGGTAAGGAGAAACATGATTTGAATTCTAGTGAAGGAGGTGCTAGTGATGGAGAAAGGATGGAGGTTGTTATTCTTATTGATAATGTTCCATCTAAAGTAGTGAACTCTTCAAAATCCGATGGTGATGATATGAGATATGTATTAACTCAGGTTGAGAAGTTGGATGAATATGTTGGTGGTAGAACACATCCCCCCCCCCCCCCCCCGCGCACCCCACCCACCTACACACAGAAACACACAAACACCACCACCACCACCACAAAATGGTTGATATGCTGAAGATTGGGTGTTGGAATGTAAGGGGTTTAAATGACTCTTTTTAAACAGAATGAGCTAGGTATATATATATATTCCAAATAAGCTCGTTATTTTTGGTGTTGTTGAAAGTCATTTGCTAGAAACTAATAAGAATAGAATTACGTATAATATATGCCCCCTTCTTGGCTGTTTGTTGATAATTATGTTACTGATCCCTGTGGAGAATTTGGGTTGAGTGGAATTCTGAGGTGATGTCTGTCTTTTTCCTTCATACTTCTTCTCAAGCTATCTTCTTAAATGTTACTTCTCAAAATGAGAATTTTATGGTGAATTTTGTGTACGGTAATATTGATGTTATCTAGAGAAGACATCTTTGGAATGATTTGATTGATTTTGCTGGTTCTAATAAGAGTCCTTGGATTTTGCTGGGCAATTTTAACTCATTGCTCTCTGTGGGTGGAACAGTAGGAGGTGCTAAAGTTTCTGATTCTCATTATAGAGATTTTTGGGATTGTGCTCAAGAGATTCAAGTTTTTGATTTGAGGTTTCCTGGCAGCTTTTATACTTGGAGTAACAAACAAGATGGTTATAGCTGAATTGCTTCAAAGATTGATAGAGTGATGATAAATATGGAATGGCTCGAATACTTTGTTGAGTCTGGTGATGATTTTTTAATGCCTGGTATTTCAAACAACAATCCTGTTGTTGTTAGTGTCGTTGAGGGGAGATTCCATGACCCTCTTCCTTATAAGTTATGCGGTTTCTAGGATGATGTACCTGATTTTTTGGATATTATTTGACTCTCTTGGAAATACCCTATTAGGGAAAATCCAATGATGGTTCTTGTTACTAAATTGAGAATATTAAATGTTAAGTGGTCTGATTGGAAGAATGAGAGATTTAAGAAGTTGTATGAGTAGTTTAGTTGTACAAAGGAGCAAATATATAAGTTCCATAAGCAACTTCAGGTTTAACCTTTGAAAGGTGTTATTTCTAAGAAGGATAAGGAGGTTGTAAAGTCGTATACTAAACTTGCAAAGTGTGAAGATTCTATAGCTAAAGAGAAGTCTAAGGTTAAATGGATGGAGGTGGGGTACTCGGATACTGCTAGTTTCTTTCCATTCTTCTTTGAGAGAAAGAAGATTCAGAAATAACATCTTGACTCTCACTTCTTGGGAAAATATTAAATTGGAGGATGATAAGGAGATAGCTGCTCAGTGTGCGGATTTTTTTAAATTCTTTATTTAATAAGGAGACTGATGTTAAGGAAGCTAGGGATGTGATTGAGGATTTGAATTTCAAAATGATGGTTTCTCATGGGGATGCTTGTGAACTTGTTAATAATGTGACCAGAGGTGAGATTGTTCAATCTCTTTTCTCTATCCACTCTTCCAAGGATCCTAGATTAGATGGTTACAAGTTATTTCTTCAAAGTTGCTTGGTCCATTGTTGGAGATGACTTTGTGGCTTCTATAAGTAATTTCTTCAAATCTGGTAAGTTGCTGAAAGAAGTCAACGATACCTTTATTATTTTAGTTGCAAAGTGTGAAAATCCTTCTTCAATTGGTGATTTTAGGCTAATTTCTTGTTATAATGTAGTTTACAAATGTATAACTAAAATTATTTCTCCTTAAATGAAGTTTGTTCTTAAGGGCTTAGTGAGTTCAAATCAGTCAGCTGTTATCTCAGGTAGATCCATAAAAGATAATATTCTACTTGCTCATGAGATTGTGAGGAATTATCTGGTACCCCTAGATGTTCTCTCAAGATTGACTTGCAAAAGGCCTATGATACTGTCAGTTGGGATGCAATTAATGTTGTTATGAAGAAATTGGGTTTTCCTGATGTGTTTATTACTTGGATCAGTTCGTGCATTTTCTTTACAGGTTTTCTGTGATGATTAATGGGTCTCCAAATATATTTTTTTGGGGACTAAAGGAGGTTTGAGACAAGGCTTCCCCATGTTTTTTTATATCTTTGTTATGGCCATGGAGGTTCTTAGTGCGTTGCTGCAAAGACAAGTTGTTTCCGGGGCTTATGGTTTCCATCCAAAGTGTAAGATCTCTTATGTTCTGCAGATGATGTCCTTGTTTTCTTTAAAGGTTATGTCAAAGCTGCTCAAGTTCTTGCTCATGTGTTGGTAGATTTTAGTAATTTTTTTGGTCTTGTTGTCAATTATAATAAGACTTCCCTTTTTTCTTCTGTTGTGGACACTCCCCAAAATATTGTTGATCGCTTACATTGTTCCATTGAGACTCTTACTGTGAGATATTTAGGTGTGCCATTAATTTTTACCATGCTCTCTTATAAAGATTGCTTGCCTCTCCTTAATAAGGTTACCAAGAGGGTAAAGTCTTGGAAGGATAGACATTTATCTTTTACTGGGAGATTGATGCTGATTAAAAATATGCTTAGTAGAATGGTATATTTATTGTTCTCTTGTTGTTTGCTTCCAAAATAAGTTACTAAAGAGTTTAACACTATTTTTATGAGGTTTTTATGGTCCGGTACTGACCTTGGGAAGAAACACATGCAATCATATTAGTTGGAGTCATATTTATACTTATATGAAGTTTGGGGGGCTTGGTGTTAGGAATCTTGAGAGAAAAAATGATGCTGCTAACCTAAGACACATTTGGGACATTATCTCTGGGAAAGTGACTATTTGGACTCAGTGGATTCATTTAAATCTGCTTAAGCATAGGAATTTTTGGTTTATTTCTGTTCCTCGATATTGTTCTTGGAGTTGGGAAAGGATTCTTGGGTTTAGAAGTATTGCTTATCAATTTATGGGAGATTGTATTGGTAATGGAGAAAATACTAGTTTTTATATGATTTTTTGCACCTAAATGGTAGGGTATGTGATTGGATGCCTGAGGAGTGTATTCAAAGTATTCGTCCTGAAAAAAGTATGACTTTATCTGGGTTTAATGATAGTGACCAATGGAGTTTTCCTAAGTGCAGGCATAGTACTTCTTGTTCTTCTTCAGATCAATTGTAGGGAGTGGAGTTTGATACTATAGATGAAGATTTAGTTGTTTATAAGGCTAAAAATTTAGGTGAATTTTCTATGAAATATACTTATAAATCTTTAGCTGACAATTATGTTAAAGTTGATTTTTTGTTTGGTTCAAAAATAATATCCCAAGACATTCTTTTATTTTCTGATTGGCTTGTTGGGGGAGACTGAAGTATAGAGCTAAGCTGCTAAGATGGGGCTTGCTTGAAAGTGCTAGCTGTCTATAATGTGATAATGGACATGATCATGAGGACCATTTGTTTAGCTTTCCTTTTTGCTAATCTGATTTGGAGAGGTCTATTAATCAAGATGGATTATTTCAGAGAGCCTCTTAATTCTTAGGACGCTGAGTTGAGATGGTGTCAATCTGAATTCAAGGGCGATGGTGTTGTCACCACTGTGAAGAAGCTCTGACTTAATAATTTTGTTCACTACCTAAGGAAAAAGTAAAACAAAAGGGTAATCTCTACCTAGAGTTTGAGTATTGATGTAGTTAGTCATCTTATTGTGAGTGATATTAGATGATTAAAGTGTGCTGCTGTTAGTATTTCTGATGTGGATAAGCCTTATGTTAGAAGCTTCATGTATGGTTGGGTTATTGATTGTATTTTTAAGATTAAGAAGGTTATTGCTTGCAACTGGTTATTTCCTAGAGAAGTAATGATAAACATAGATGGCGTTAGGAAGAATGACTTTGGGGTAGCGGTGCTATTATCAGGACTCATTTGGGTATTCCTCTTGTTGCTGCTAGTGGTGGTTCTGTGTCTACCACAGTGGTGGGTCATGAATTGCAGGGTGCGGAATTAGGTTTTAAGATAGCAAAATTAAAGGGTTTCAAGAGGGTGCATCTCTGTACAGATTATATAATTGTGTTTCAGTTGCTATCTGGAATAAATGTTATGCATGGTTGGAGCGTGAGACACATCTGGAGAAGAATTTTTCATTTGAGGGAAGAATTTAAGACTATTCAATATACTCATGTTTATAGGGAGACTAATTGGGCAACTGACCATTTGGCAGGTATATTCATCCTAGTGGTAGCTTTGTTCAGGTGTATCCTGATAGTTTTGATAGTACTTTAAGAATTTATGTTGAGGAGGATAGTAACCACAAGAAGGGATTTCCATGGGGCGGGTATGCCAATCCCCGTCACTGCCCCATTTGTAAATAAGAAATCATACCCTCCCTGTTACGTACCCACATAAATTGGGGCGGGTAGGGTATGGGGAATACCCGTACGGGCGGATTATTTTATGGGTTATCCATGCATAATATTAAGTTAATATATGATATAAACGCCAACAATAACCTAAAAACAACATATTGGAAAATCTTAAATTTAGAATTTTTCTTTAAGACGAGCAAAGAAAATAATTGTTTTATATGCTACTATCAGTAGTCTTTTTACTTCTTAAATCCTCATTATTAAGCATTTTCCATCACGTTAACCGTCTCATCATCTATTTCAATTTTTTCCTGTTAACTTATAGATAATGTGTTTGATCGGTTATCAATACAAAGAAGTGAAAGTGATGAATTAAAAAGGACAATCAAGAATTCAATAAATGAAAGAATAACTCGGCTAAGTGATAAAAATATCTTATCTTGATACGATTACACAATCAAGAGAAACAACATACATCACCATATGATTCAAAATATGATTGACTATTAAAAATCTATGATCACTTTAGAATTATAGAGAAATGCTTTATTTATTGGAACACTTAATGAACACTAACAAACACTACATAAATACGATACAAATTCTTATATAAAATTCCAAATTCTAAAATATGAAAGCTACGGGGCGGGGACCTCGAATCTCATCCCCACCCCATCTCTGAAACAAGAAGGTATTACGCATACCCTAATTTACCCGCACAAACGGGGTGGGTACTTATGGGGATTGGTTCGGGTGGGACAAATGGCCATCCCTAACCGCAAGTTCAGTGGATTGTGTCAAAACAAAAACAAAAAAAACAAAATATCCGATTTGTAAATCGAATTACAAAATTAGAGCCACCGCAATTGCATAATATAAGTTGCGAACACATCTTTTAGATTTATGTCGTGCGCAAGTTACGACTATACTAGTACTTCTCAGAATCTGAGGTACTACGCAGAACTAGTCATAGAGTGTTGGATACTAATAGTTTGTTTGGATACACATCGATCAGAAATAGTTTTTTTGAAAAACAATTTGCTTTACAATAAATTAAATTTTTTGATTTCCACAAGTCATTTTGAAATCATGTATCCGATCAAATTTCTCACTTATTTGCTTATAGAATTTGAAAAGTCATTTCATTTCTGGCATTCCAAATAGTCTATTAATAAACTAAATTTTTATTTATCTTTATCCCTACAAAGTGATTTCTTTTACCTCCTGCTTTTTCAAGATCGGCTACATCTACCGCTAATTTTTTTTTAAAACAATATATATATATATGCCTCGTTCTTTGATTGGTAATTACCCAAGCAAATTGGTGGATATGTAGCAGCAGTATACGTTTTGATTTTAGGCTCCTGTTTCGGTAATTTGATGTAACTACAGGAGACTAATTAATCCAGAAATGGTGTCATCGAGACATTGTGGTTCTCAAACTTTCAAATCCCTATGATAGCAAAAATCCTAAAATAATGTACTTTGGTTTGTTTTTAGGGACCAATGTTCTATCCTATATATAAAAAATAATAATAATAAATAAAATAAAATAAAATAAAGTCACGATCCTGTTAGCCATTATCAAGTCAAGCACGTTTATCAAGTCAAACATGTCTATATAATAGAATCTGTAATAGAATTGTCAATCCAGACACACAACTCCCTTCCCTCTCTCTAATTACATTCTTTTTTTCTTTCTTTCCTTCTTTCTAACTTTCTTTTTGAAACCCATTTTTGTTTGTTGGTCATCGACCGTTGAAGCAAGATTTGTTGTATTTTCGGAGGCAGTTTGTTGTGATCAAGTCCGGGCAACAAACAAACAAGAAGTGGGGAGCGTGCCTCAAAGCATATCAAATTTGTAATTGTTTCTTGGTTTTGCATGTTCGAACCTGTATATGAAACACAAAATGTCAGCGCTTGATTCACTGTTCTTCTTTGGACGATCCAGCGCCGCAAACTCCTCCAAAAGCTCGACGACCCATCAGCGATTGGCTTTAGTAATTCTCTGTAATGACCGGCCACGCAAGAGTACCACACTGAAAATGGTCCGATGCGGAAGATCATCACATGCTAGATCGTCCCATTCGGAAAACCATGATCAACGAAGTAAAAATACAATTAGTACCGTCGGGTCAAGAGATGGAAGAATATTGTTGGTGGAGCCTAAGCCTAAAAAGGGATTTGCTTCTCAGTTCTTTGATGTTGTTGAGAAGTTAATAGTCAAGCTCATGCATGATAAACAGCCAAGCAGCCAATACTTGGCCGGGCCTGGGATGTTCGCTCCGGTGCATGAAGAAACTCCGCCTCATCCAAATCTCCCTGTCAATGGGTATCTTCCGGTAAAAAAGAATAATCCTCATTCCACACACGTAAACATGCGGTATACCAGTATATATCATATACGTACAAATATACATATAGATGTCACTTTTAACTGTTCTTTTTATGTGATGCTCTATATACAGGAAGGATTAAATGGAGAGTTTTTGATGGTTGGGCCAAATCCTAAGTTCATGCCTGTGGCTGGATATCACTGGCAAGTTAGACAAAACTCAAATAATTAGTCGAGCTTTTGTGGTTGTGAATCAACGTAATAGTTGAATGATTGCTAAAATTCAAAAACCAAATACAAACGAAAGCACTGCTGTAATGGTTGAAATCGATGTGGGCTAACATACGTTTACTTATTGCGTGCAGGTATGATGGAGATGGGTACGTGTATCTATTCCTATTATTATTTTCACTTCTTAGTAAAAGCCTGTGCGAAGTACATTCGGTTTTCTCAGTAAAGAACAGGAACCACAATTTTCACTTCTTAGCAATAGACTAAGAGCGCCAGTGGAAAGTACATTCTGTTTTCTAAGTAAAGAACAACCACAGTAATATGCTAAAAGCACAAGTGCATTATGTTTCGTAAGTAAAATGTTGAAAGTCCTCCCTAAACGTGAGTTTATTTACACAAACCCATCATCTCTGACAAGCAAAACTGCATCTTGTATAGCTGCAACCTACGAAGCACGAAACACCGGTATTGATTCCGTGTCAGGCGCACGTCGGACACAGAACACGCGTGGGACACCAACACGACACACTTTTGGAATATATACATTTTAATAGTTGGGTAATCTAGTGTGTCAAGAAGATTAGTATAATAATTAATTTTTCTACATGTGGGCTAACCTAATGGCGTAAAATTGAGTTTTTTTCTTCATGTATTTGATATACTATAACACTATAATTTTAGTATATAAAAATTATTTTATTGATATATATATATATATAAACGTCCATGTCCTCATGATTTTGTAGTTTGCGAGGTCCCAGTGTCCGTGTCGTTTCGTATCCATGTCCCATGCCCGTGCTTCCCAGCTGCAACCCAAAGCCATCAACAAACAAATAATTATAGGACCCAAAGACAAAATAACTTTTAGACTATTCTGTTCATGTACACAACGGTCTTACAAAAATTAACAGTCACGAAATTTAAATCGTAGATGCGACAAATGCTTGCATCGCGTGCTGTAGTTTCCAGTTTTTTTTTATTTTTTATAAGCGCTCTAGTTTCCAGTTAATAAGAGTTACGCTATGCTGCAGAATGGTTCATGGTTTGCGTATTAAAGATGGAAAAGCAACATATTTTTCCCGCTATGTAAGGACATCTCGTCTTAAACAGGAAGAATATTTCGGTGCCGCAAAATTTCTTAAGGTATATACTACATACTATTAAGTATTTGTTGGTTGTTCGGGTCTTAGATTATGGTATGTCTGGTGGTTAACCACAAACCAATCATAGTAATACGGATGCTTACAGTGGAAAAATGCAAACAATAAATCAATTATGGACGCAACTAAGTCCATAGATGAAATGAAAATCCAACCAGTTTAAATACCAAATCCCATTGTTGTTCCTTGTATTTCATTTAGAGGTGTAAATTGGGTTGTGCCAGCACGGGCACAGCCCAACCCAGCATGCTAAAATTTGAGCACAGCCCAGCCCAGCACGACACAACACGTTAGTTTTATGGGACATGCGGGGTTTGACTAATCGGCACAGTAGCCCAGCACAACACGCGACAAGGATAAATGCGTGGCACGATACAACACATCACGTTAAGAAAGCACATCACAATATGTATAAAATACTATACAACATGGCACAATACATCACATTTTGTTTATATTTCACAAAAAAAACATTATTCTAGCCGATTGTTAACATTTTATTATTGTTATGTTGAATTATTTTCATAATAACACATATAATACCTAAATATTTGGAAAACATTTATATTGGAAAATATAAAATAATTGTTCCCGGCACAGCACAACACGAAACATCACGTTTATTTTTCTGGCACTGCCCAGCACAACAAGCCTTCTAACACGGCACATCACAGCACGACACGTCATAATCTCCGGCACAGCCAGCACGACACATAGCACGCTAAGCACGTGATTTTATGGACTGGACTGTGTTGGGTCGGCACGTTTTACACCTCCAATTTCATTCGTCTCAATTTGAATCATGATTTATCACCGCCAGGCACCACCTAGCCTTTGACACTGTCATATATCCAACCATCGCTAGGATAACTCTAGGAATTATTATAATTTATAAGGTTAATAAGGTAATAATTTACTTCTATTACACAAATTATAACTTTGTTTGTCCATAATTTGACTTGACAACGGATGACGAGTCCAGGAACCAATCCTTAATTTCTAAAATGTAGGGTATCAAAATTAGGTACCAACGTTTAAATAGTCCATTTCTAAGCTCATTTTCTTGATTATGCATATTTTCAGCACATATCTACTTGTGTATATATGTTGTACAAATTATGGAATCAAAAAGGAGTATAAAGAACCAAAAGAGAGTTGTTCTTTTTTAGCTACTATAATGATGTATATACTATAATATAAATAATTAATGAAGGTTAAGTTTTCATTAAGAAAAAAAAAGAAGAAGGTTAATTAACACCGTGGATAATAACTGCACATCAAAAAAACATTTTGGATAATTGCTGCACACTAAAACAAAATATTGTCGATAATATTTGCATTTTAAAAAAGTTGTGGATAATAGCTGCACAATATAAAATAGGAAGAAAAAAAATTCATTTATAGAATATTTTTTTTTTTGGAAAAACAAAAATTTGATATTCGTATTTACGATCGCTGTGTAGGTTTTTCAAAAAGCTTTCCAACTATATAAAATTTATAATTCCTACGTATCATTTGTAAGATATAATATATTTAAGTTGGTTTGACGATGATACCCCAACAAGATAGAGTTTATATCAATTTTTATTATGCTTTTACACATATGGTTATTTTGGCGACTAATTTTCTTTTGTTTAATGACACCATCAAACATCTTTATTAATATGACCCTCATTCTTTCTTAAGGATTGTTTCAACAAAGTAGGTAATGAATTTTAAGTCAAAGGCCATTTGAGTAAGAGAGTAAGGAGAGGGCCAAACACTTAGTTCTCATTATATTTTATGATATAAAAAAATAATAAAAATACTACTTTTAGTTTTGTCCCCATGAGTGGATTATCATTATCCCCTCTTATCTCGATCATGGCCTATGTCTGCATCCATGTAACACTAGGGGTGAGCATTTGGCCAAGGTTTTTTCGAGACCAACAGTACTTTTGTGGCAGATTGTCCGGACCATTCGTTAAAGGGTTGGATGTGGCTATGATTTTTCAAATCCAACCGGTTAATTATAGATTGGGCCAGATACAACCCTGAAAATCCGCTGGACATCCAGACCTATTAGTATATTTGTTGTTTTCCAAATAAGATATTCCTTTCATATTATACTTTGATGAGCTTACAAGATACAAAAACAATATATGCATAGGTGGACAGCTTGATCCCAAAGTACACCAAAAATATCTTATTTCAAAGAGGTCGAGTTTTGCTACCTCTTCAAATTTTGAGTAACTTCAAAGCGTTACACTTAAATCCAATGTTAACCTTAAATAATATATAGATTTATTTCTAAAATCATCCATAAACTTGTTGCCTTTATTTCTCTATTATAAACTTTAATTATAAAAGAAATCCACTAATTATCTGCATCCAATCTGTCCATCCATGCACCCATTGGATGCAAATCCGTTAGATGCCGGATTAGATGCAGATATCAATTTATAAATCCGTAATTAATGTATTGAATTGGATGCGGATGATGTGAAAACCGGTTCATACCCGCTCATGCTCACCCATGTACGTAATACTAACTGAGTCTGTTATTAATCTCATAATTTTTTGCTTACTGACTACTACCTTATCAGTCCTAACTTAACATGGTATGTGCCTTTAGGGTCAAGAACCACTTCATATATCGGCTCTACCACTGCTATACATATCAATCAACCCTCATATATAGTTTTTTATGTCATTCACAGGTTGGAGATCTTGAGGGACTATCTGGAGTGTTCATGGCCATCTTACATATTCTTCGATCCAAATTTGAAATACTGGATATTTCATTTGGAAGTGGAACATGTAAGTTTTTCGCTTTCAGTCTTAGATACTCATTTATTGTTAAATGAAAAGGGTTTTATGTATCTTTTTACAAAAGTCGGGAAGATAAATCTGAAAAATGAACAAAAAAAGCTTCTCACGTATTTAAAGTTTTTTTTAATCCATTTTTATTTGATCGCCAAAGTTGTTTTTCCATTATAAACTACTAAATCTTCAAACTTCATATTAGAAAGTTCAAAACATTATCTCCACCGGCACCAAATTACAGTGTACGGAACTAGTGACCAAACTCTTTTGCACCTTGTATTCGGCTCTACCAAGTGTCATCTTCCTTCCTTCAAATTGCTTAGAGCTTTTATCCTATGGCATGAGTATATACCAAATTTTCGTTGAAACTCATTTTCTATAGAGCGTGCAACACATACTTTTTTGAAGACTGGGAGTTGTGTATTTTCATTACTTCATAGCAAACTCGGAATAATTAAATTTTTTTATTGAGTTATCTATGTAAAGCTTAATATTATATTAACATATCATCTTTAGTTTGGTTAAATTTTGTACGTTCACGTTTTGGACTTGTGCCAACAGGTAATACTAGTCTCACATATCACCATGGAAAACTCTTGGCTCTTGGAGAAATGGATAAACCTTGTAAGTAATGTTGATGAACTCATCTATACATATGTATATGTTGTGTTGCAGTTGTTATACTAATGCTACTTTTTGTAGATAGTTATTCCAGACCATTATTTATAGTGTCATTCATGTTTCTCCTTTTTTTATAATTTTCCAGATGTTCTTAGAATTTTGGAAGATGGAGATCTGCAGACAGTTGGAATGTTAGATTATGACAAACGATTGGAGCATTCCTTTACTGCACATCCAAAGATTGATTCATTTACTGGTAAAGAATAACTTTACATATAGTTTGGAAATTATTATGAACTAATATCATTTCTTTAATTTAACATAAATATTAATGATGATGGAAGGCGAGATGTTTACATTTGGGTATGCACTCACGCCACCTTACTGTACATATCGGGTCATTTCTAAAGATGGTTACATGCTTGATCCCGTGCCAATCACATTATCAGAGCCTACCATGATGCATGACTTTGCCATTACAGAAAATTTTGCAATTTTCATGGATCTGCCTCTAAACTTTCGACCAATGGTATAATGCTGGTAGTCTTTTTGAGCTATATATATGTTTTTATTCATTACTACTATTTTTACGAGAATTTTGTGTGTCTACAATGTGGTTCACTGGAACCCCGAGCTGGCATACTATAAACATTTACTAACAAACTTGTTTTCTCACATAGCATAATAAAAAAAATTATTTTCTGCAAATAAGCTTCACTTGTATTTCAGAATTTGGTGACGAGAGAGCAAATTCTTGCGTTTGATGCAACAAAGAAAGCTCGATTTGGTGTTCTTCCACGATATTCAACAGATGAGATTCATATGAAATGGTTCGAACTTCCTAACTGTTTTATATTTCACAACGGTAAGCCATATGTTTATTTATTCCATCATCTGGAGCACGGAATCCATAGATAAAGAAAATTACCTCATTTTTCTGATCAATTACTACACCAATTAATATTTTTGAGTCGTTGGCACATGTTTTTATCAACTAGGAAAAGCGAGGGTGAAAATCGTTGTGTACTAGTATCTTCTTGGCACTCTCATGATAACCATGCGAATATATAGCGTATCACAACCGATAAAATAATCATAACCAATATGACAAGGTTTAAGATCCATACTCGCCAAGTAACATATTAGGTTTCTGCATAATATCTTCGTTTTATCACTTCAACAATTACATGTGTGGCCTAAGCTAATCACTTGTGTGAAAAATAATTATTTTAGTTTAGTTTCTTTTATTTATTTATTTTTTTGTTCTGATATTTTGTCCAATGATTAGCCAATGCTTGGGAAGACGGAGACGAAGTAGTTTTGATTACTTGTCGCCTTGAGAGAACAGATTCGATGAGCATAGTCAACTGGATTGCAAATCCTTTTGATTTCACAAGTGAACTGTAAGACGTTTTTGACTATTAAGTATGAAACAATCTGTTCAGTAGGGTTTTTCCAACAACTCTTCTATTTTCAACCAGGTATGAGATGAGATTCAATATGAAAAACGGTTTAGCATCACAAAAAAAATTGTCACTACCATCTGTCGATTTTCCTCGGGTTAATAACAATTACATCGGCAGGTAAGTTTCATCTTTTTTTTTTAATTCTTGTCGATGTTATGTTTACATTAATAGTTCCTGATTTTGTTAATATGCATAATCTATACTTCAGGAGACAAAGGTTTGTGTATGCAACTATAGTTGGAAAAAGGACAGGGATTATTAAATTTGATTTGCATGCTGAACCATTGCTAGGAAGGAAAAAGTTTGAGGTGGGAGGAAATATTAAAGGAATATTTAACTTGGAACCTGGAAAGTTTTGCAGTGACACAGTTTTTGTTTCTCGTGAGTCAGGAATAACATCTGAAGAAGACGATGGATACTTAATATTCTTCGTATGCGATGAGAACACTGGGTAACTTGTTTCATAATTTTTGATTTATCATGCTTATTTGACAAGAATCCTTTTTCGGTACTATCCAAAGGTTTCATATAGCCATTTGATCCTGATTAGAGAATAAATAAGACAATGACATTCGCAAATGTTTCCTCAAGTCCTCAGCCATATACATGTATTTTTGGTTATTCTATATTTGAGCATATAACTATGTGGGGTTTGGTTTTACCATGAAGTTGAATATACAACCATTCGAGTTTGATACATTGTGAATGCCAACAATATCAGTATACATAAGTTCTTAAGTACCACATGGTTCACTTGGTCTAAATTTTGTTTCACAAAGATTTTATTTTATTTCGCTTCAGCTTTTCTGTGAATTGCTAGGACCAAATTAGACTGCTGTTGATTTATTTTTTTAGTTTTTCTCTGATCAACTAACGAAAATCAGTATGTAAACTGGTGCAGAAAATCAACAGTGAATGTAATTGATGCCAAAACAATGTCAGTTGATCCAGTTGCAGTTGTTGAACTACCTAAAAGAGTTCCTTTCGGATTTCATTCTTTCTTCGCGACGGAGGTCAGTTTTTAATCAAATTTAAACCTTTAAATTTTCTTATTAATTTTACCAGGTCTATTACTTGCTTCAAGTATTTTGTAGATAAGGCAAGCCGGGTCTAAATTTACTTAAACTTAGCATAATACTTAAGTTTAGGATTTTAAGTAGAGTCATGTTCCGTAGGAAGGATACTCAATTTGTTAGCCGACCAAGCTAGGTGGTATACATATTACCCATGAGAAGAACTTGATCTGTAATTTCTTCTTTGCATTGGGTACCTAAAGAATTTTGTGTCCCGTGAATTGACTTGATCTTAGCAATAATTAAATTACTATTATGCGGTTGTGGAAAGTTTCCACTGGTTTAGAGCAGTTTCTAGTACTATCTTTTCTTTAGCCTCTTCAAAGTTTTAATTGAGTCTATGTGGAATTATGAACAGGAGCAACTCAAAGCACAAACAAATTTTTGAACAACCAAATGCTTCATATGTGGACAAATATCAATCTATGAGTGTTTTGAACAACCAAATGCTCCTGGTGCAGGCAAATATCAAACCCAGGTCATTGGTATCATCACTCAGTAAGTTTACCACTCTACTACAATGACATCGGCAGCAGACACATCATTTTATCGCCCCTTAATTTTTCATGCGTAAAAAAATACTTTCGAGGATATATTTTAAGTTCTAATGAAATTTAATTAGAACTTTTTATGAAGCGTCGAACTAAACTATTTGTTTTTTAATTTTAGAATCATACTAGTGGTTTCCCACTACTCTTCTGTGTTGTTTTCGTAAATTAGCTTCCACTATAAGATTTTCTTTCAGGTGTACTGCCTCCGCCAGGCCAAACAATTACGAAGATTTTACTTTGACCGGGATAAATTTCGTGTTTATCACCGGGTGCATGGAGATCCAATTGATGATTTAGAATGACTATATCATCTGGATTGATAATGGACTTTCCTCGGGTTGAATTTCAATAAAATAAAAATCATCAGCTGCATTCTCATCAATCATATTTTTTGTTTTCAGGTTATTAACAACTGAAAATCGATACAATTTTGATATGATTCACTCTCTTCCTATGGAATCATTCCCATTTGAATGAATGAGATATGTTTTGAGTTTATATTAGTTGATTCAAAGACAAACATCTGACTTGTAATTCGTTTGACATTGATTATCAGATATGCTAAGTAATTTACAAAATTCAATTTCAAGACAAATTTGTTATATTTTGGAATTCGGTCGACCACATTGGATCTCACAATATTTAATTAAAGGTTACACATGCCAATTTAAAGAACAATTCATATGATTTTGGTATTCGTTTGATCTCATTGGATCCCATTGTATATTTTTGATTTCTCTCACCAATAGCGGGAGATCTGACGCTCGCTAATTATGAAAAAACCAATGCTCACTAATTATTACTTTTGTCCTTGGGTTCGGATGCCCAAATCTTGCTCGAGTTTAATGAGCTCCACTCAACTCCAGTTTTCACAACAACAAAAGATAACAATTATCTTTTAGTATGACCTACAAAACCTAATTCAATGATAAAACCCCAAATCATAATTTTTTAAAGAAAATTCTTCAATAATTCATATTGAAAGGGTATTAGGTAGGATGGATACTATACGGTTTCCACCAGTGGTTCTCCAAACAACACATCAATGTTTTATTTATATATATATATTTTCTGCAAGTAGTTCTCCAGAGTGATAGAGCAAGATTTCACACAATTTTCGTTGTTATTAGCTTGTGTGTCATCCATATATGAGCATCGTTATAGTTAAGGTGATACGTAGCTCTCCCCAAGCTAGTATTATTGTTGTTGAGGTGATACGTAGATCTCCCCCAAGCAAGCATCAACATAGTTGTGCTACTTATATCCTTTAAGAGAGCATTGTTTTGAGACTGTATCAATTTCTTGGTTTAAATCTCTATTTATTATTAAATCAACCTTATTCGAGGCTATATCATTTGATTTGGTTTCACCGTAAATTCATAGTTATTTGTGGAGATTCTTGTTTGCTCAGTTTGGTTCATCTTCCCAAGGTTGTTGCATTCATAATCTCTCTTGCATTGATAAAAGGTTGAAATAATTCAGTTTTATAGACTTCCGTGCCTCCATATGATTCAAATTAATGCAAATTTGACCCATCTAAGTTTCCAGGTTTTTTATGATTAGGTATTTTTTTTTTGCATATTATGTAAGAGCATGTCCTTTAGTTCTTATATCATATCTAGTAATTGTCTTATCTTTTGTAAAGCAATCTTAATTTTGAGATTGTTGGTTTTTTTTAGAAATTGAAAACCGCTTATGCTTGTAGCTGGGTTATGCGCTATTGTTCACTGATTAGTATAACTAAAATTATGGTGATTCCCCCATCTTGCGTTTTAAATATTAAAATATGGGTTAGATTTTTTCCTCTAAGAGCCTCATATAACATATTAGATTTTCAAGTTATTGGAACTTGGAACAATAAAATTATTAATTTATGCGATGTATCATAAATGTCATTTGCCTATTTGATCTTGTATATCTGACCCACTAAGTTTTGGTACCTATAATATAAAATTGTTGCGTATTTGTAGCCGTGCTACTATCAAGTTGTAGCTTAATTGCAACATCCTTTTAGTATCTGAAGAAAACAATCCAGTGGAGTTTTAGTTGCTTTACATGTTGTTGTTGGTAGAGGCTTCAACTAATTAATATTGTAATTGCTTTAAACCTGGTCCTTAGATCTCATTTCACGTATTACAAAGCCAAAACCTTAGACTGTTCATGATATAGCCATCTTTTCATGGAAGTACCGTATTTTTCGTCGTTTCATTACAAATTTATTTCCACAAATTGTGGACCTATTTACAGAAAAAAACATGGTCTAAGTCTTTCCTTGCCTCCCCATAATTGATTCCATGAAATACGCTTTCCATTGGATTGTTTCATTTCCCTATTACCAAACATACCCTTAAATACCACACTTTTTTTTATTGAATAGGCTCACAATACGATGAAATTCGATTTGTTATCAAACGAAAGAAAACATAACGTTAGCCTAAAATAAATTTCCAAAGATGGTTTCGCATTAGGAAATAAACGAATAAACTTTGGAATTTAAAATATTTGATATTTATGCAGAAGAATTTTGATTCACATCAAACAAGCAATTTAAAGTTTTTTTGTTACCCAGAAAAGGAGGAGCGGAAATAAAAGAATTCAAACAGGACAAACATGGACCCCCTCTGTGGGCGAGCCCATCCTGCCTTCACAGCCCAAATCCAATTTTCAGAAAGTAACGTCTCCAAAATCACTCGTTCAAAATTTTAGAAACAAGGGTTCCTAAACATAGAAAGCACCGCCTTAGATTCAAATTTGGAAACCGACATAATTACGGTAAGCAAGAGTTTCATAAAAATGGAAACTTCTGATTAGATTTAGGAGTATCCCATAAGTTATCATCTACTATATAAACAGAGGTAGTAGTAGATGTATTCTCAAACTCAATTATAACTTTGCTAAATCGATTGCACTAGCTATACCGCCAATATTCTCTCTGAATCTCTGCAGTTCTTAACCTTTTTGTTACAGAAATTACAACAAATTTTCGAAGAATCATGGGTAAAAGGAAGATAGAGATAGTAAAGATTGTTGATCCAAAAAAGAGAATAGTAACTTTTTCGAAAAGAAGAGATGGTATCAAGAATAAAGCTACTGAACTATGCAGGTTATTTGCAGATATTATTGTCTGCATATATCGTATTCTCTCCTGCTGGAAAGCCTTTTACCTTAACAAATTCTCCAGTGGGTGTGTAAAATGGTTCAACGGTTCCTGGAAGAACAGAGGAAAGATAAGAAACAAGAAAGTGAGAATGTTCATAAAGATAAGAATTCATCAACTCATGTTCATCAATACGGAAACAAGGCTGGTGTTGGGAGTGAGAGTGGTAGCTTTTGGTGGGATAATATAGACAATGAAGAACTCCATTCTGTGGAAAAGCTAAAGTCTGTGAGACGATCTTTGGAAAAATTAAAACAAAATTTGTATGCAAGAAAAGAGGAGCTTACTGTATCATCTTCGGCATCATCGTCTTCAACTATTGTAGACTTGATCATAGATGAAGACTGTATCATTGAAGACAGAATTGTGGAAGATGCCGCAACAAGTATTACTCAAAAGCATGAAGCTAGGGAGACATGTTGCAAAGATCAGCCTAATCTTGATCTTAGCCTTAATCTTGGGTGGTAGCTTAATGAATAGGCAACTGTCATTGACCCTTTTGCTGAAAAGGAATTCTCTTCATCTCGTCGAACCTTGTCAAAGTCACCCCCCTCACACAATTGACATTGTAATATTTTGTTTTAGAAGTTTTCTTTTCATCATGCAAATATAGTAGCAACTACAATTAGTGTGATTCTGACTGAGTATACAATTTTTTTTCTTTATTAGTTGATGATCTTCATACATCTCTGTAAGCTCAATTTCAATAGAAAAAAAAAAAAATTCCTACTAATGCAAGGGTTGTACGTCTTCGGTTTCTTCAGTGTAAAACAACAAAACTTACGATGTTCATTGTTAGAAACCTACTTTATCACCTTATAAATCTAATATTACTAAGCGAGAATTGTTAAATTAGTTCCTCATCACCTGAATAACCTTGGCTTTTGATCTTTCTAAGATCCCGTCAGTGCTTCCTTTGTAAGTTGGCAATTGATGAGAGCTAAGTCCATATTTATACTTAAGTGACCTGGGGTTCTGCTATATAGTTTGGAAACTCTTAATTGCAAAGCCTGTCATAATGAAAGCATGGCAGTTGCGGACTTCTGCAACAAAATTTGAAATATGTACCTGCTAGCAGGTCCACTGATCAGGTTTCCCTCTACAGCATTCTCTTCTTGGGCCTCAACCTTACAAATCTAATATTACTAAGCGAGTATTGTTAAAATAGTTCTTCATCACCTGAACAGCCTTGGCTTTTGATCTTTCTAAAATTCTGTCGGTGCTTCCTTGTTAAGCTGTGAGAGCTAGATCCATAATTACCCAAGTATGGCAGTTGCAGACTTCTGCATCAAGCGCTGCCTCTTCAGCATCTCCTCTTGGCCTCAACATTACCCTCCTTCAGTAACAATGCACATGAAACATGTGTTACAATGATAGTTGCAGAGATCTGAATTATTAAATAAAATAAAATAAAAAGACAGTTAGTATCATCCAAAACCATTTCAAGAGTCAATATAGGTAAAACAATAAGCTCCCTCATATTGTAAGCTTATACTCGTCTTGATTTAGATCTTGAACCAGGCATATGGCAGTAAATTATCAGTAGAAGTTTTATCCTGCTACCAATTGTCACGAACACAATATACTGCATTTTTGAAAATGATAATTCTAAGAATGCATCACTAAACGAAAATAAGCTGAGCACTGACAAGGATAGAAAATGCATGAGCAAGTGACAACTTTTGGGAACACGGAGAGCATTATCTTAAGTAACCTGAGGGACCTGCATAACAAAGAAATGATAGAAGCCACCATGGGTTACTCTATCAACTATAATTTACAAGTGCACCAAGAGCTGAAAGACAAAATTCAATAAAGAAAATCACCTGCAGAGTGTCGGAGTATATAAAATAGGATTACGAATTACATAGACAAAATTCCAACTAAAAATACACAGATAAAAAGCATAGTGGTGAAGGAAGCTAATAAGCCATGACTGGTGGAAAGGCAATATTTATCGCCTAACTACATGGCCTAGGGATCCAGTAAATCGAGAAGACTCCAGTCAGCAAGGGGAGGATGCTCCTACATCGTACTCCCTGCCTGAGAAGTCTCAACTTGGGAATCTCACTTTGACCCAATTTAGTAAAGGGTGACTGGATCGCTGAAAAGCCATGACTTACGGGAATAGACAAAACCTATCCAGCCTACACAATACTGGTTGCTTCTGACAAGTATACAAGAACCAGTAAAAGGAAAAGATACCAATACATAGCAAACAGCAAGAGTTAAAGCTAAAAGTTCCCCGAACCTATGTCACAAGGACTTAACTGCAGAACTATCTAAAATTCATCACAACAAAAGTCCACAATAGTTGCCTAAACAAACCTTAACCGAGTTTCTCTATACCAACCTCACTGTTAAGTGGCAACATGTTATATGCTTCACAAATTTCTAAACAGAAATCAATTTCCTATCCCTCTGGTTAAACCAAAAAGATGCAAGAGAATTAAGGAAAAAACCTGGTTCCACCTGGTCCAACAATGAAGTCCTATCATTTAACCTACCAAAAGAACAGGATGTAAGAAACAAAAAGAATAAGCCTTGATGTCATGGTATAAAAGCCTAGTTTCACTACAAATCCAATTCAAGCAATTTTTCCAATAAAAATTGGTATAAAAGCCTTGACGTAGAATAGGTATCTCCTCCACACAGTCTCCAAGAATTTGTTTCCGAGGAGTAAATCTCAATCTTATAGTTACGATTCGTCCCTCTTCCAACTCTCCAAATGCAGACAATTTAGTGGATCAAAAGCTAAACTAACATAAGAGAACGAAACCGGTATGAATCCAGACATTGAATTCCCCAAAATAGAGGTGGAGGTATTATCCTTTAACCTTTAGTTGAATGATTGTAAATATAATCAGTTCGAAATTCAATGTCGCTATAAGAAGCTGAACTACAACAAAGTAAAAGACCACTACAAGATTGTACAATTTCTATTGGGTCAGTCATAGAGCCTTCAGTTTCAATGCATTTACCAAAATTGACAAAATCATATTCTGGATTTCTAACTGATGATGATTGGTTCATGATCAATCCAGATACTTTTGGGGGATTATGAATAAAATTTTGGATGAAGTGTGAATCAGAGATGAGTGATAACCATCATTTTGATACAGATTTGAAAACAAGAAGAGATTTGAGTGGTAAACACAGTAGAATCTGAACTAAAATATCAGTTTTATTAAATACTAGTAAAGATGATGAGGATGATAAGTTATCACCTGAAAATCTTAGGGTTTTTGAAACCATCCTGGAAGAATCAAAGCTTCATCTGAAGACAATAATTTGAGAGGAGAGGATTTTGTTTCTGGAATTGAGTCTAGGTCGGAATTCGGAAACTCCGTCTTAAACAATAATTTGCGCGGCGCTGTTGTAACTCTGATTTTTTCAATTTTCCTAAACAGTGTGAAAATCGCTCGTGAGGATTTTTAACAGTTTCCCCAACATTTCATCCGTTTTATCAAAACACGAGTACATATTTTATTACTCTTCTCCTCCACGTCATCATCCGGTCAGTGTTGAGTGTTCCATTAATTCGTACCCACTTCCAAGCATCCTGTGTAATTATCAATCGTGAATTACGTGCTTCTAAGTATAAGTTCAGACTGTAAAAGTTGCACGATTATTGGCGGGTGATACCAATTGAGCGAGTTGACGGTCAGAATCTGTTAATATTTAATACTGGTATCCCCTTTATAAATCATGAAAAGTTGAGTGTGTAAATTCCGAGACATGAAGTCAACTTTTCTGACTGTGCATCTGTTTTTGTTCCAAAGTTGGCCAACGCCGCAGCTCCCGCTCTTGACACCTATGCACTCTCTCATAAAGTCCAAGATAGATAGAATCACAAATTAAAGCATACTTTCTAAAATTGTTATGGGGTGTAC
>JAJJMB010008749.1:0-94900 GCA_023531105.1 Papaver atlanticum
ACACATTGCTTAGTGCCTTGCCAAGAGCCTTCCAACACACCCAATACTTCACAAGCACTCCATGCAAGTCCATAATCTTTTCCTTTATCTTCCTTGGCTTCAAACTATAACCATCATTTCTTACATCCTGTTCTATTACTGAAGCAATCCAAGTTGAATTGACCAATTTGTTCTTCTTAGACATATCCCTGTTTACACAAGTGTGTGTATGCACATACTTAGTGACCTTGATTTTGCTTCCATCTTTTTGCCTGCACACATTAACAACATATATTAGGAACACAAATACTATGCATGTATGAAATAAGACAATAACACATGTATAAGTTCACTTACAGATTCCCATTAAGTCTGAATGAACATTTGGGGTCTTTGCACCTGCACCTTAATCTATCCTTGTCATCCTTTGTCTTTGTAATTTCCATGGTATTGGCTATACAAAACCTTGTCACAAATGCCTTGTACTCTTTCATAGTTGGCCAAGTCATACCAATTGCTAGTTCATCTGTCTCACATGTCCATGGCATATGGTCTTCACTTTCTTTATCTGCATACATATCATCATACTTGTCTGCAACCTTCCTATATTCTCCATATCTATATGGCTCAGCTGTCTCTTCTTCTTCATCTAAGTCAGTTTCACAGTCAGATTCTTCATCTGGTTAACTATCTGAACTAAGTGACTGACTACTGTGGTAATCATCTTCAACTGGTAAATCATGAATGTCATGATAATCCAGATTAGTGCACTCAGGAAGTACATCCAACTCTTCTTCATCAAACCCTTCATCATTTAATTCATCTAACTCATCACCATTTGATGTCTTCTTCTTACTTACAGGTTCAGCTGTACTGTTATCATCCACAGTAGCTCTTTTCTGTGGTGTAAGTTTCTTAGAAGCCACTTTCTTTGAACCAAACAAGTTCCTTCTAGGTGTATCTGGTGGCTGCTGACTCACATGCTCATGTGGATGCTGACTTGTCTGCTCATGTGGCTGCTGACTCGTCTGCTCATGTGGATGCTGACTTGTCTGGTCATGTGGCTGCCGACTTTTCTGCTCATGTGGCTGCTGACTCGTCTGCTCATGTGGCTGCTAAGGGACTACCACATCATCATAGTCATCAATATAAACAATTACTGGTCCTTCACTCTGAGACTGTGTTGAGGGACCAACAACATCAACTTCAGGCACCACTCGCGGAACATACGGCTGAACCACCCCCATATCTTGACTTATAGGATCAGCATGAATCATAAACAAATGTACTTCAAGAATGCCTTCTTCTTGATCTGAATCAGTCCAAAACCTCAGCAAGTCTGGTTCATCATCTATGTCCAATAAAAAACCATCATCCAAATATTGAAAAGTAATCACCCCTCCCAGACCATTCAATCTGTCTCCCATACCAGCAATAAGATTTATCATACTCAAACAGTCACCATCAAAATTCTTATAACGAAATTCACGACCATTCATATAGTCGAAGAAGTGCAAACCCTCAATTGGTTGGTCAGGTGGCCAACGTCCACCATAATGAATCACCAGATCATTCAAACCATAATCTTTACTAGCACTACAAACATACACAAACACAAAATGAAAATTTCAGTTTCATTATCAAAACAATAACATCAAAAAGAACGACTTTATATTTCCAACAACTAACTACACATCAATCGAAAGTATACTAATCATAATTGAAGCACATAATCAACAGTTTAAAAAAATATTTGAAACCCTAATTTTTTATAAAACATAGTAACAACAAAAGTTGAAAATAACTTCGAATCTATCATGATAATAACCATTATTAACTACCCAAGTAACAAAAAACCCAAAATCAAACAAACCCTAACCAAAATCGATAAAACCCTAAAACATAATCGGAAGAAAAAAACTTACATTTTTTATAATCAAACTGAGATATATCATAATCATAACCATTATTAATAACCCAAAGAACAAAAACCCAAAATAAAACAAACCCTAACACATAATCGACTAAACCCTAACACAGAATCGAAAGAAAAAAACTTACAACTTCTTAGGGAATTGCATGTCCAAACCCTTCTTCAAAACCCACTGTTCTTTCCTTGATCTTCTTCTCTATCTCTTTCTCTAATTAAGATTTGCAGAAACAAGGGTGGAATCGAAGAGAAAACGATTTCTCTCTCTGTCTCTCGAAACGTCTGTAAAATGGAAGAGAATGGAATGGTTTCTCTCCTGCCTCGTATCTAATCAGTTAGGGTACGTGTAACAAATCTAAGCCCAAATCTTGTATAAACCGTTGATTTTCTAAAGGGTAATTTTGGGTTTTAATTTTCAGATATTTTTTTCTAACACGCATGTGAACTGCACGTGCTGTACTAAACTGCTCGGTTACGGCACATCCAAGTTAAAGGGGGTTTTTCCTATTATCAATCTCTAGGGGGGTATTGCAAATTAGCTATCTTTTTTCAGGGGGAAACGCAAAATCCCCCTAAAATCATTCATCTCATAAGTTTCAAGTAGATCAATGCATATGAAATTAATGAGTTTAGAAAATAAAATCAAATAGAGAATTAGGGTTATAAAACTTACAAGTTTTAGTGCATAATTTCATTTCCCATGTTGTGAAATTGATTGGATAAAAAACCCTAGTTCTCGCAGTTTTTAAATTTGAGAAATTTAATGGCAATAGAACATATAAATAATGAATTTTCTTCTCCGTAAATCAGTCATCCCGTTTCTTCCATTGTTAAAAAAATGAGGTGGTGTTTTTTGAATGTAAGTTTTGATCTGCTTTTTTTCCCCTTTTATAAAACAGAACATATAAATAATTAATTTCATATATTTTGTCCGGATTACTAATCTTTAACGAATTTGATGTTTTCTCGGATTCGATCATCATTTTGTGTTCTTAGAAATTAGTGCTTTACAATAAAAATAATAATATTCACATTGGCATATTTATAGTTATTCAATAGTGACCTTTGGAACAATGGTTGCAACTCTTTATTTCGGATGAGTTGGCAAAGTTTGGTGGTGACATGGACTAATCTGCTGACATGGACCAAAAATTAGATTGATTATAGACACGACATGTGGCACTTTGGGGGTCTCATATTATAAAGAAAGATTATTAGTGATTTTGTGTGGACCGCCTAAATGAACTAGGCAAAAACCGCCTCCTCACATGGGGTGAGCTCCGCTCAAATGAGATTAACATGGAGGTCATTTTTAGGCCCCACCATTTGAAAATTTGCGAAGGTGCGGTTTTTACCTAGTCTAACTAGGCGGTTTATATAGATTTTTTGTCTAATTATTATACATGGATTAGTTTACATGTATCACATATATATTTGGGTTAATTTTCGAAATCTTGTGTTTGGTTTCTAACATTTTATGTACTAAGTCTAACTGGTATGTATTTATATCAGTTGACACTGATTTAAGATCTTTAGTTTATTTGCATTATGGGTATCAATTTAGTATTGGGTTTGCATATATTGTATGGTGATGTATCGGCAAGATACTAACTGATTTAGATCCTAGTTAGTAATTCGTCGAATTATTTGTGAATTTTTACGAACTAGTCGGGAACAAACAATAACCATGTTCAATTGAAACCACGTACTAGGTTCGCGTGTTTTCTGGCCTCCTCGAATAATGTGCGTATTATACGCGTTCGCGAATAAGTCGGAGCTATAATCCGGTTGCCCTATTATTAGCTGGAACGGACATAGTTGGCCCAGTTTTGTTACTCCAGGCTGTTTTTCCAAAACTTATTTTCCTAAGGGTTGATCCCGCGACCTCCTTCAAGGAAGAGTAGACAAGATTGATCTACCAAGATGAGTATGTCGGTACATATTCATATATATGTTATAAGTCATGGCTGTAGTAGGAATTGAAGCTACATGTTTGTGCTTGATATTTATCTAATCTAATTAATTGAATATGTACCGTAGTTCCTAATTTATCTTGCTGAAGCAGTGAGGAGATATGGCAAGTAACAACACTATCTCCTGAACTATCAAAGTGAATGTAGTTCTTGTAGAGTATTGTAACTGAAACGGAAACACAAAAAGAAATTTGCCTCAGTTATGTGATCTTAATTTGGCTCAGCGAAAATAGTTCTTGTACACAATTATGCTATTTGGAAATGGCAGCTTATCTACAAAAAGTTGTCATCCCGTATGCAAATAATAACTTACCAGCTATTTTCTCTCATTGAGGTGCGACTGCCTAAACCCGTTGCTTAAGCATGATGTGACCTATGTGAACTTGTTGGTGCCGTAGGTGAATTTTGGGTCTTCAACAGAACTGCTTGTGAAAGTCGTCAAAGCCTTCATCTGGTTGCTTACGAAATCCTGGGTTGGGACGTCCGTAAAACCGTTTTAATGTTCGATAATATAGCACTCAATAATTAATTGAATGATGCATGAAGCTTTTCATGGGCGGTTCAATTAAAAATGAAGTTCTCATGATATTTATACTTTCATTTTGAAAGAACGCTTCATGCAATTTTTTAATCCACGTACATTTTGGTGTTAGCAATTAAGAACCCAGTCTTCCAAGAGACGATGTAACTTATAACATGGTTAAAATATGAAAATAGTATTTGTCAAGCATAGTGGAAAGTTTCGAACAAAAATAGAAAAGAAAAATGTAAGATGCAAATACCACAAAAGAGAAATACCCACAGCAACAATTTGATTGACACAAAAAACTTGATTTATTATTCAGAACGATCACCAGACACGATATGATCCCATAGTCTTATTTAATAACATATAAATAAGCATAATAGTGCAGGAATAAGCGTACACGTACAGCAAGTTAAACGACTAAGTACCGACGTCCATTTGTACGTGCATACGTACACCCAGCAATATATGAAGTTCAGAGATGTTTTACACAGAAGCGCAGATGTGAGAATTCATGTCTACAATGTTCTGATGGAAGAATTTCAGATGATCAAAGGGAGTTGGAGTATCCTCACTCATCTTCTTATACACAAGAGATACAGTCACAATGCTTCCATGTCCATCAGGCTTTGGTTTAGTTTCACAGATCGGATGGTACTTCTTGTAATCATTCATCAAATCTCCTTCAATTACGCGGTGTATTAAGGTCCTTGTTTCATCATCATGTGTTGTTTCCTCCACAGCGGTCACTTCCTTACCCTCTACATGCACAAAATAAACAAATGTAAAGTTAGTAAGTTACGTTTTACAAAGTGTAAATCAATTCTAAGCGCGTTAATAATATTAAGAATGGGAGCGATTGCAATAATATTGTGTCTATAATACCAATAATGAAATTCCACTCCTTAGTACAGCCAGAACGGGTTGCTTCTCCATTGATAACTTTGACGCCAGTGTAAAAGTGAGGAATTGCCTTTGGGACATCTTCTTGGTGCTTCCAAATTTTATTCGCAGTTGACCTCCAATTGAGTTACGAGTTTCCCAACTAGACCTGAAATACCATGATGAGCCATTGGTATTTTTGCTCTGTAGAAGTTTGCTCAAGGCTATGGAAGGCTGGAGCAGTTGATAATGCAAATAAATGCTGGTTGATCGAGTTTATATAGAAAAACAAGCATTTGTTAATTTTATGACAAAAGTAGCCTTTGGTAAGTTTGTTAAGAAGGGTAAACTTCCGGTCAAAAGATCAATAGTTCAGGGATACATAAGGAATGACATACTTCTTTTTCTTGCTTTTGCGTTTGTGGATGGAATTCCCTGAGATTGTCGTAATTGCAGATTATAGGTAGGAAACTGCAACATTTGGGAGCAGCTACAAAGACTGGCTGGTAAAAATGAAAAAGCAATCCTATATTCTTCTGTAGGCAAATTATGTCTTGTAGCGGAAAACTTTGGACTACAATGGCAAGTCACGAGTTTAGGATCACAATGCGAATTTTGTGATTTTGGTTCACATAACAAATTTTAAAGCAATGAGTTAGATTCTGGGCCACCAATTAAGTAAAATTTGTGTCATGTTAAATTGAGCATATACATTAACGGATTTGTTTTTTGCAATTTCTCTAAGAAAAAATTGAAGTCACTACTACGTTCTTGAGGAGGTGGAGAAAATTGAAATGGAAATTTAGAAAGTTATCAAGCTGAACATTCATGGGCTAGACATTGCACATGGAGAAAGTCTTCTTGCGCAAGCTCTCTTGTTATATTCAATAACTCCTTAGAATTTAACCCGATGTGTACTCGAGGATGTCTTATCATTCAGCCATTCTTCACCATACAACTCTCCTTCTTGATCTGTTTTTTCATTTGCTTTGTAAGAACTATAAAAGCCTTTCGGCTCTTCTCTCCAATACTTAATTTCTCTCACAAGAGGGTCTGTAGTTAGGCAGGCCCAGAGAAATGCAATATTGGGAAGGGGATTTTTCCGCTTTTACACTTAAGTGATCTTTTAGAAAATGAAGCTTCCATTTTTTTTTGCAAACAGGTATACCAGTAGATCTCCCTTTAATTCCACTCCTGCAACTCAAGATGCCATGGTGGAATTGAAGAAAATGTTGATTTACTCTAGGCCATGTTTTACTCATTTTGTATAGATCCGCACACAGATAAATATCAGGCCCATAGCAATTGAAGGTGCCGTGTCTGTAAGTTAAGTGTTACAATCCAAACTCTTGCCTTAAGGCTACCTAAAAGAATTCTAGCTCTTGTAATAGAATAAAAGGAATATTTCGTTGCGAGTACCCTAATGTTAAAACAATAAAACTTGATAGTAGACAACCAGGAATGGAATCTCTCATTCATCAGCCACAAGTTTTCTCCATCTGTAAAAACATATTGTATTTACATCTAAACCTCTTCATTATCCACACTCGACCTTGTAACAGGTATCGACCACCTCCCTAAATGAGCAGTATAATTTACGCATCGTATAACACCTTTTCCACTAGGTCCATCAGGGAAATCTATAACACTAATGCTACCAGCATTGAGATGAAATGATCTCATCCATTCTTTGGTCAAATTCAGACATTGTCCAATCAAAGCAATGTGTACTGCAGGATGTCCAACAACCACCAGATTTCTTTCTCCCTCGGATTCATCAGATAAGTCATCTAGTAAAGATTTCCATGCTTTCCCTGATTGATTCCATATATCCGTTGTTACTTGATTCTCGAAACTGTTTAACCAACCGGGCTGAAGAAATGAAGACTCGGTTGGATCCTGTATGATTATCTAAGGTTGTTACTGAACTTACCAAAGATTTAGCTCAAGGTTTTTAAGCCATACTAAAATTTCAAAGTAGACACTCAGTTTCTGAATTTACCGTTTTTAATTGCTGAAAAATGGACTCAACTTCTAGTTCGTTCAGTTGCTTCATCTCCACTAAACGGGGTACAGTGTCAGCACCCAAACAAACAGCACCTTCTTGAACCTACAAATCAAGTCTGCCTAGTTACAATAGATATTGAATTATACATGTTTTTGAAAAGTATACAAGCATTGAATTTCTACGACAAGAGAATTGTGGTCAAACTGAACTCACAGACTTATAAGGGAAATGGTATACACCTTGGAGATGGTCGTGGCAGTATCAACGGACGCTATTCGAGGGCTGCAAACTACAGATGATACCTTTAAGTCTAGAAGAAGCTCAGCAGTTTTCTGGGACTGTTACATGAGTAATCAAGACACAAGATATCAGATTAAGGAAGCTTTGTTCCTTGGTTATCAAGGCTACTCATAAAGACGGATGACCTGTATAACCCCTAGAATGTTCATTGGTGCATCAGGAGAATTTGGGGATGTAGCCTGTCCAACATTAAGAAGAATTTGTTATGTCCCGAAACAACCCAAATGACTATAATTAAGGATATTAAGAAAGCACAAATTCTAACTCTTTGAATGATGAACTTGTCTCATACCTCAACATTTCCATGGCACGCAAGAATTAGTTGTTTACTGCTTTTTCTACCGGCAGAACTTGTTGATGCTATAGGCGACTTGGGTGTCTACAGGGAAACCATATAAGATGATTTACCATTAAGAAATGCATTAGTCAAGAATTTACATGAATAACAATAAGTAGAGGAGATAAACTCAAAATAGAGCTTTAACTTGTTATATGTACCTGATTCAAACGGTTAAGGCAGATGTGAGGAGATTCACTGTCATCCACAGGGGTGAAATCCAAAACACTTGCACCACAATTACTTTGAAGTAGAACCCTGAAGTACTCCGTACCCAATCCTTATCAACACAAACAAACATGTTTCAGACTGAATACTAGAAAACTCCATTAACTCAACAAAAGATTAAAAAGAGGAAGAACTAAGCACCCATAGCAGTAGCAACAAGAGCTTGATTAATAGCATTATGAGCAACAACAAGCACAGACTCCCCTTCATGAGAAAGAATTTTATCCCAACAATTTCTAGCACGAACCCACAATTCTCTCACCGGGTAATGACCATCAATCTCAAAATTTGGCGCATCCTTTTGCCATCGCCTATACTCTTCACCATACTTCTCTATCCCTTCATTTTTCAGAAGTCCCTAAAAAGAAATCCACAATTTTACAAAAATCTCCTCTTAGACAAACTCTCAAACACTTAAGCTACATTGATAAATTTCAACTAACTAACCTGAAAAGAATAAAGATCGATTTCCCGTAAATCAAATTCTGGTATCATACCCTCCTTACGAGCATCCCATATGATTTCTGCAGTCCTCTTCGATCGATTCAACGGGCTGGAAAGAATACACAACATTTTCAGTCAATGGGTAGCACTACTAAGGAACTGAATTATCTACACCTAATCAGAAGAGTTGGAACTCAAATTATTACCTGTTAAAACAGACATCAAACGTATCATTAGCTAACATTTGCCGAGATGTTTCAGCTTGAGATTCACCTTTCTTTGTAAGAACAGAGTAATTAGAACTACCTTGAATTCGTCCTTCTTCATTCCATGTACTCTGTCCATGTCTTACTAATACAACTCTTTTAGCTGATTTTATTGGAGGAAATGGGTTTTCACTCTTTTCTGATGATGATTTGATTATAACAAAATGTGGGTTTCTTCTTTTGAATTGATTAAACCTGGGAGATTTATTTGGGAATGAACATTCATGGCTGAGTAATCCAGGAGTAGTGAGGCAGATCATTTCTCTGTTTTCTTTGGGGATTTTCTCACTCTATTTCTGTCATTTATTTCGCGCTAAGTTGGATAATATTTCTCCTCCACAGGCTCCACTGGTTAGATGGTAAGTACCATATGACTATTACTCGTAGATGGGAGCAAATATTTTCGCTGACGGCAGGGGCAAATGCCCCTTTCCCTAATTAGTTCTGACGTTAAGTGCCGAAGCTACTACTTATCGGACATGTTTATTTTTATTTATTTATTATTTATATTTTTTCGGAAAGGAGGTTAAACATCAATACACATATTGATAAAACCGATTTAGGAGATCGAAAACCTTAAGCAATTTTCAAGATCATAAAGTAGTCATACAATTTATAATATCTCTACCAATTCTTGCCTAACAATTCTATTCCTTTAAAACTAAGAACAAATTCAGAAGACCTTCTTCTCTCTCGCAAAGGAGAGGAACTAACGATAACGACTCGGGCCAAACTAGTTTTTAAAACAAATCTAGTGTGCATCAATGCACAAAGCAAAGACTGGATCAGATCCTACCCATTGTTCTTCAGGACATGTAAATAACATGAACTGGAAGTTTTTAAATTTAGATTGCCTAACACAAACAGGGTAACACAGACCCAAGTAACAGTAGCCAGTAACAGTAAATAGGTAACAGTAGCAGTGGTAGTCTGAAAAGGTCTTTAAGTGTCTGAATCGGAACAAATCGGGCTGACTCGGTTTTGGAACAGTTGTAGCAGTAGTTGTAAAAGAACTTGAAGATGATCTTGATCTTTTTTTTATGTCATTGTTTCCGTCAAAAAACAAAAAACAACATGCTTATAGATCAAGTCCAAAGGTATGATCCTAAGATTACAAATTACAGGGACTAAATAAGAAAATGTAAAAAATATCATACACCTAAATCTATCATCTGAAAATAACGATCTCAACTTTGCTTGCTCTGTGAAACAAACTAAAATCTTTAGATTACATACAAATAAAACAATATTCCATTCTAATATCCGATTAACATCCCAAAAAGAGAAAAACCCCAATCTGCAAGGATTAGGAATAGGAGATACAGAAGGTACCACTGATGTAGTTGTTGTTCCATTTTGCTCACAGATTTGCACAGAAGAAGCAGACAACATATCCTGATTTCTTTGTTGTGATAGATCACAACCAATAGATGCTCTAGCAGGCACAAACCCAAGCAGAAAAAACATGAAAACAAACATTAACATCAGTACCGAAAATAAAACCATAAAGGTCACTAAATCTAAATTAACTAGTCACACTAGGGAGATCAGCAGAAACTAGAGTGAATGATGATGGTCGTTCTGCTCCGATCTAAGCAAAAAGAGAAGTCATTGAGTGAAAAGTTATTTGGAGAGAGAGAGAGAGGAGAGAGAGTTTGTGCGGTGGTTAATGGTTTTATTTGGAAGCGGCTAGACACCGACCAATTTGGCTAGTCCAAATGTAGATTGTAGACCATTAGGGGTTTGTAACTCTATTTTGTCCCCCAGTTAATGTTTTCATTTACGATTTTACTGTTTTGCGGGCATAGTAATACTAATAGTGTCATATTAATATCTTAATATCTTATACTAGTACGTCGTGTAACTATGAAATTAAGGGTTTTTTTTTTTCTTTTTTGGAACTATGAAATTAATTGTAAGATTGCTGATAGCGGTACTAAATTATTTGGGAGTTCCCAAATTCTACATGAGGCAAAGCATTCTTTACCTTTGGAATGGTCCACCCCCGAGCAAATTAATACCTCTTATTAGTGCATAGTTGGTTAGAATCCGGGCTTAAAATGAACTGTAATATTTTTAGTTGGTTTATCTTACAGCATTACCAAATTATTCTTAAAAGTACTCAATGGGGTTAGCTAAATTTAGAATACGTTGTCCTAGGCATTAGGTAAGCTGTGGGGAATGGGAAACTTGTCTCTCATGGGATTTTCAATATGACCCTTCTCTGGAAAAAAATTCCATAATTGTCACAATTTTTGGATTTTTTTCTCCATGTGTCACATTTTTCTTCAAAAATTTCTACACAAATTGATCACAATATCACATTGGTTAATCCTTTTGAATATGTTGCTTTGAGGAAAGCATAATATACAGTTAGAAACAAACTTAGGAGAAAATTTAACTGGTTTCCAAGTATTTTATTCTACTATATATCTTGATAAGATTTATGTTTCACTCTTAAATGTCATTCACCCGTTGAGATGAGGGAGAAAACTGAAACCTAAAAAATGCAAACATTACAATGTGGTGTTGGGAAAAGAAAAGAAATGTTATCTTGGTAATACGGTTCGATGGGATTTGGATGTTGACTCTTCCATATATTACTCATAACATTAGTCATGTGGAAAGAAAGAAAAGTTCATCTTTCTACAACGAAGATAACTGATGTACATGATATTTATATTCTTGGTTTCACATATGAAATGATGCTTTTGTTTTGGATTTGTTGTGAATTTTCAAGAAAAGAAAGACTAATTTCTTCTACCAAGCCATTGTAACTTCAATTTGCTTACAATGCATACATGGAGGCCATATGGAAGTATATTTGCTTTCATTATGTATTTTTATTATTTATTTTTAATTATATCATTTCATTGTACAAGGTCAATATTTAGTCCAACTTGAATTCAGTTATATCAGCTCTTTCAGCTTGTAAGCTTGTGCTTATATTTAAAGGGCGTGTTTAGGTACCTGAAGCAAAGACAATCACATAAGTCATAATAATTAGCGAAAAAGTTGCTTCGCAAATAGTAGTTTTTTATTTATTTAAGTAGTTGTTTTCAAATTATGTTCTCTACCAAACTTCTAATATTTTTTCTTTTAAAAGTCGAACATTATAACGGTGTATCCAAGCATCATCTCAGACTTAGTTTGGAAGTCACTGAATCTAATTGTAATAGTACATTAATTCAATGTGAAATGCGGATTGCATTTTTATTTCCATCCCCACCTATATCACTAATGGAAAAAGGCCTTTTTAAGATAGTTAGAAATTATCGTATAAGCGAGTTATAAGACACTTTGTAATTTTTGTTGAAAGTGTCGTAGATTAAGTGTCTTTTTCTGGAACGACACTTTCAAGTTGACTTAAATTTATGATACTTTCAGGTTGTCGCTAGGTTCGACACGTGGACTGCGTCGTAGATTTAATTTATATTAATATAAAAAAAGAATCAGATCAGGCTGACTGTTTACAGTTGGTCTTACTGGGCTGAAATAATTCTGATTCAAACTCGATTACACTGGAATTCAAATGAGAATTCAAAACTAAAATGAAGCACAAATATTAAAACCCGATTCATCCATATAAAATACCATTCCATTACATTGAATTGTATTCATAAATATTGTTCAAAATCATACAAAAAAGGATTCAATTCCTGGATTCACACTAATACGAGTCCTGATTAATAAGTTCAAAATTACTTAAAGAGAAGTACTACAAGTAATAACAAGTACAAGGTTTCTTAAACACAAGTTCTAACCAGAAAAATGATAAACAACCTGATGAGGGACTAAGGCCACGCACTTCCGATTGGTGCACTGATGGCCGTCGTGAGCACAAAAAATTAATAAATATATTTCCCACTAATTAACTAGTAATATAGCGGTAGTAAGAGATCGTTCCCACAAAGAGCTGTGTAATTGATAGGTTATTTGTATCAGCAAAATAAAGCAAATAACAAAGGGGGATTGGTTTTAAGATAAATAAAGAGACAATAAGAAGAAAGGGATGATCAGGGAATCCTTCGCCGTTACCAAGTGATAGGATTCCGGAGAATACCTATTTAAATAACCACAATTGCACGGTGTCTAACTAGTAGACAGAGGAAAGTACAGGTCGAACCCACAGGGAGCGGTGGAAATACCGATAATTAATATCTCTAATCATTAACAGTATTTTTGGATTTTTGGAATTGAAAATAAAATAACAAAATTAAACTAAATTACAGTAAAAACAATGAGAGAGAATCAGTAACCAGGGTTTATAGTATCCACCACGATTTCTATTCAAAAACTGAAATGAAACATAATTCATGAGTTATTTATCGTTCGTTCTATTGACATCACCTATTATATGTATTAGATTCGCAAATATCACTGGGACGCCCTAAGCATGGCACATCAAAAGACTAAACCCAAGCATGCACCATCAAATTGCATTAGTGAAAATTATAGGAAACTAAATATAGGTTCACAAATTCTATATGGCGTTTCTAAGCATAACCCATCAAAGTAATTACCGAAGCATGGATCATCAAATAATAAGACAAACATATATATTTGTAAAACTATCAATTACGCACATAAGTTTCAAAACCTGTGAAGCAACATCTTATTTTTACCATTAAATCGATATATAAAATCATGGAATTAATTTATTCGATTCAAGATAGCCTCAAAACCATATGTATTTCAAATTAAAGTTATCTAATGCTCAAGAGTGGTTTCTACCATAAAACCCTAGTTATATTATCTAGCAATACATGGAAATGGATTTCTTAAAACCCATAAAAATAATAATCAAAAGAAAAACGATCAAAGCAAAGTGTCTTCGTCGTCTCTTTTTCTTATGCTCCAAAACACTATGCGGACGCCTCCTTTCGTTCTCAAGTTTCTGTCACCAACCTTCCAAGAAATCTCAGCCGCGCCTCCCCTCTCTATTCTCTGCTGATATCAATACATATCAATGTTGCTGCGAGGGTTTCCAAAGTACCCAATACCCTCTATTGGATAATAGAAGCCTCCAAAGCCCAGTCAGTTTCAGTCCAATACGAACTCCAATTTCTAAATCCGGGCCATTACGTACCAATACCACACTCAGCTACAGCTAGCTGTTCCCATTCATTCACTTTCTATATTCAGTCTATCCAGCCACCGGCCACAGCACCTTCAATCCCAGTTTACATTTGACCACAACATTCTTTCTCCTCTGACCGTCCAATAACCATCTTCATTGTCTAGTTGCCGTGAACATCATCTCTATCGAACTGCAATCAGTTCAACATAGGCACCACTCCTTAGCACAGCTTCATCTTCTCACCGTTCAACTTCAACTCCTTGCCAAATTCAGGAGATAACAAACTGCAGTACCACTGCTCGCAAGCTATCGATACATCTTGATAATTTCGGCCACAATAATCAATACCCATTTCTTCTTTTGATTACACTACCAGTTCGAGCTCAACACTTTTGTTGTTGATGTTGTTCTATCTAAGTTACGGCCACCATTTCTCCACTGAGAATCAATTCAACCTTGCACCTTCTCCCGTTGCAAACAAGCACCAATCATCTTCATGCACATGTGAGCTTCATCGACACCTTCACAACCAGCACCACTGCTGGTTATTATTTCAGGCATCACGAACCAACACCAGCAGCCACCAACTGCCGTCACTTCTCATCTTCATTTCGTACTTCTCTGCCATTTCGTTTCTCCATCACGTCACCCATTGGCTGCAAATGAATAACCACGATATCACCAGCACCATCTCACTCCATCTCAGTCACGTCCAACTGTCCATTACTTTACTTGCCAACCACCGGCAGCAACAGCTTGAGTAATTCTTTGCATATATATTCACTCACTCGAACCAAGCCCTGGACTCCATCTCGGCATCTTCAAAGTCCTTTCATTGCCTATTTCGGTACCTCCGACTCTCTTCGCGGCTTATCCACAAACCAGCATAAAACATCCTTATCTTCTTTACTCCATCGGCTGCACAGAAACTCCATCAATCCCAAAACCAGCAGCATCATACTAGTCGAAAGCACCACAGTTCTTGGCCATCACCAACAGTTACATTGAATCAGCAGCCATCATACAGTCCTTCTCAACACCCAACTCCACTTGTTTGAACACCATATTCGGGTCCATCTAGATTACTGATTAATGACTTTCTGATAAGAGTATAAGAAGTCTGTTTTATAAGAAATGAGATGTGGAGAACACTTATGAACACGTCCCACTCACTCTTAGCCCATTAATGGGATTCACATGCTTCAATAAACAAAGCAATCCTTTGTTTTCATTTGTATTACTCCCTGGCAGTGAATGTGAAATGTAGCCATGCAGGTGGTCGGATATTCATTCCCATTGTCTTTGGTGCCGTGAGTAGGAGCATAAGAGCTTTTAGTCGCAAACACCATATTAGCTTTCATTTAGCCATTTATTTACTGGATGATCGGAATTGTGTGTACTTGCTACAAAAGCACTAAAATAGTGTTATTAGCCAAAATATCGAGTCCTAACTAAATATAAATATGGGTATAAAATGTAGCATTTGCGTTCTTATCACCAAGAGTTAACAGGATTAAAATACTTATCTATCTTCTGTTAGAACCATTCATCACCAACCGTAGAATAGCAGCTAGCTCAGTGCTGTCCCCAAAACTCCTTTTACCACGGATTCGGAAGCTCTCCAATATCAGATTCTATTCAACCGAACCACCAAGTAGTAGCTCACTCAAGGTGTAATCCAATCGAACGCTTTAGGCTTTGTGAATTAGGTTAATCCCAGTAGTTAAACTCTTAGCTCAAGGTTTACTTGATGGTGTTGTTTTTACACATGATTGCTCCACAGAATCCCTCTGCGAGTACTCACATTCTCTACTTGTGTAGAGAGTTAATCGACGATTACTTATCTCATAACTTCTACTAGCAATAGAACGATCAATAGATCAATCTAGCGTGCACTCCAAATCAATCTAAGAATCACTCTTAAACCCTAGATATGGTAAAAACAAATGATGATGACAAAAACTCTCAATAGATTTGTATTAATAATAAAGCTTCACGCTTAGAACATTGAATTCATCCTTAATCAACAGAGGATCTTGCTACTCATATTATAAAGAAGATGAATAATAGTGGTTCTCCCCTATAGGGGTAAACCCTAGGTTTTTGATGTAGAACTTGTGATATGAGATTCTATTGATGAAAGGACTAATACCTATTTATATAGGTTTACATTGCTTGGCCTTCAAGTATCTAGTTCGGTTCAAGAACCCGACCCGAAATTACGAAACACTACACCAAAATCAGGATTTTATCACAGTGTAACCTGTCACAGTTTATTTTTCAGTCACTAATACACCTGTAATAAGTCTTGTAACAATTATAACTGTTAATAAAAAAATTATTTGTGATAATTATTAGGAATATTTTTTTTTTTTATTAGTAACAATAATATTTGTTGACAATTATCCAGACAATTATAATCTAAAATGATGTTTCCACCCAAAAAATTTAACGCGCCATTGGGGGATTTGAAAACTAATTGGGGAATAGAGGAAAAAGACAAAAACTGGATTTAAATATCAAATCAGGGTCACCCCTTATCTAAGTATTTTCTATAATTCCAAATCTACCCCTCATTAATCAGGTTTAGTGGTTAATAATAATTAGTTTTGTTAATTGATTAGTTTGAAATTGATTTATAGAAATCTTTATCATTTTGTAGAGATTAGAAGTATGAATGTTGGGTTCAAAATTTTTGGTTGAGATGAGTGACCATAGTGACCAAAGAGATGTCTCTGAGTCTTCAAAATTTATGTTGAATCTTCTCCAGATGTAACTTTGGATTCACCATGGCTGCACCTGCAAAACATCCTGCCGGCATTGATATAACTATGAATACCATGACAGAGCAACTAAAACCGGCATGGTATTCCTAGTTATATCAATGCTAGCACACCAACACAGTGTGTCGGCGTTGTTGTCGATCATTCATCCATGCCGGCATTTGTTGGAAATTTTTATAAATGTTTGCCGCTATCCGGAGGGGTCCGGGGGGTGGGGGCATAGCCCCTCCCGGCTGTGTTCGACCTGACAGGTCAGGTCGCGGGGGTCTAGGGGGCTGCGCCCCCTATTAGAGTGTGAGATAGCGTCTCGTAGAAGAAAAAAAATTGTTTTGAAATTCAAAACTTATTTCGTTTTGAAATTTTTTCTGGTTTTAATCAGTCCACTGCCGGCACAGTCAGTTGATTCTCGAGCATGCCGGCACTGCTAACGGCATAATATGTTGCTTGAATTTTTTGCCGTCACATGATGTAAAGTATCCAGAAAATTGAATTTTTTTTCACTTGAGTTACGACATTGAAATGTTAGTTACCAAGCATGCCGACACCATTTTTCGGCATGGTCTTCATCAATTCCGGCATGGTCTTCATCACTTCCGGTGATGTAAAAAAAATATATTTCCGACATGGTCTTCATCACTACCGGCATGGTATTCATCACTTCCGGCATGGTCTTCATCACTTCTAGCATGGTCTTCGTCACTACCGGCATGGTATTCATCACTTCCGGCATGGTATTCATCACTACCGGCATGGTCTTCATCACTTCCGGCATGGTCTTCATCACTTCCGAATGTAAAAAAAAAAAAAATCGTTTTCAAAGTGGAGAATATTTAGGTTTCAAATCCTTAACCCTAACGAGAATGCCGGCAGTGAAGATGGAAATGGGGGATATGATTTTGTTTTTTGATTTTAAGTTATTAGATTTTTATTTTGAGGGAAGGGTATTTTAGTATTTTTACCCCCCAAAGACACCCCTTAGCAAACACTATTGGTTGGGGGAAGTAATTTATATCCCCCAATTAGTTTTCATATCCCCTAATTGCGCGTTCAAAAATTTCACCACATCTAAAACAACCCCAAATTAATAACTCTTAGGATTTTTCTTGTCACTACTTTCGCAACATTTATACAAAATAACAATTTTATTTAATTTCTAAAAATCAATATTTATTAATTTTTCTTTTTAATTTTCTTTGTATTAGAAAACAAGTTCTCTCGATTTTGTCGACAAAACCACAATAGAAATATCTGCTTTTTCCGAAGACTATGAAAATTACCAGACTACCCTTATAGGAATAAGTGCAATAAAAATTCCGAAGATTGTGAAAATGGAAGATTATACCCTTACCGGAAATAAGTGCAATGAATATTCCGGAGACTGTGAAAATGACCAGACTACGCTTATCGAAAATAAGTAAAGTAAATATTACATATTGAGAAATTGACCACATTACCCTTACTAGAAATAAGTGCAATAAATATTATGGAGACTGTGAAAATGACCAGACTACCCTTATCGAAAATAAGTAAATAGTAAATTTTATAGACTATGAAAATGGCCATATTACCCTTACTGGAAATAAGTGCAATAAATATTATGGAGACTGTGAAAATGACAAGACTACCCTTATCGGAAATAAGTAAAGTAAATAAACTGTGAAAATGACCAAATTACCTTTACGGGAAATAAGTGCAATAAAATATTTTGGAGACTGTGAAAATGACCAGACTGCCCTTATCGAAAATAAGTAAAGTAAATATTACAGACTATTAAAATGACCATATTACCCTTATTGGAAATAAGTGCAATAAACAATATGGAGACTGTGAAAATGACCATACTACCCTTAATGGAAATTAGAGCAATAAATATTATGGAGACTGTAAAAATGACCACACTACCCTTATCGGAAATAAGTAGAGTAAATATTACATACTGTGAAAATGACCATAATACCCTTATTGGAAATTAGTGCAATAAATATTATGGAGACGGTCAAAATGACTAGACAACCTTTATCAGAAATAAGTAAAGTAAATATTACAGACTGTGAAAATGACCATATTACCCTTAATGGAAATAAGTGCAATAAATATTATGGAGACAGTGAAAATGACCAGACTACCCTTATCGAAAATAAAAATAGTAAATATTATAGACTATGAAAAGGAACATATTACCCTTACTGGAAATAAGTGCAATAAATATTATGGAGACTGTGAAAATGACCAGGCTACCCTTATCGGAAATAAGTAAAGTAAATAAACTGTGAAAATGACCGAATTACCTTTACGGGAAATAAGTGCAATAAAATATTCTGGAGACTGTGAAAATGACCAGACTGCCCTTATCGAAAATAAGTAAAGTAAATATTACATACTATTAAAATGACCATATTACCCTTATTGGAAATAAGTGCAATAAATAATATGGAGACTGTGAAAATGACCATACTACCCTTAATGGAAATTAGTGCAATAAATATTATGGAGACTGTAAAAATGACCACACTACCCTTATCGGAAATAAGTAGAGTAAATATTACATACTGTGAAAATGACCATAATACCCTTACTGGAAATTAGTGCAATAAATATTATGGAGACGGTCAAAATGACTAGACAACCTTTATCAGAAATAAGTAAAGTAAATATTACAGACTGTGAAAATGACCATATTACCCTTAATGGAAATAAGTGCAATAAATATTTTCGAGACTGTGAAAATGACCAGACTACCCTTATCGGAAATAAATAAATATTACAGATTGTAACATAATCATATTACCCTTACTGGAAATAAGTGTAATAAATATTATGGAGACTGTGAAAATGACTAGACTACCCTTATCGGAAATAAGTAAAGTGAATATTACAGACTGTGAAAATGACCACATTATCCTTACTGGAAATAAGTGTAATAAATTATATGGAGTGAAAATGACAGCCTGTAGTATGGTCATTTTCACAGTCCATAATATTTACTTTACTTATTTCTTATAAGGTTGGTTTGGTCATTTTCGCAGTGTCCAATCTCTAACCTTTATTTTTAGTAAGGGTAATATGGTCATTTCACAGTCTGAAATATTTATTTTACTTATTTCTGATAAGGGTAGTCTGGTAATTTTCAAAGTCTCCATAATATTTATTACACTTATTTCCAGTAAGGGTAATATGGTCATTTTCAATGTCTGTAATATTTACTTTAATTATTTCCGATAAGGGTAGTCTGGTCATATTCACAGTCTCCATAATATTTATTGCATTAATTTCAATTAAGGGTAGTATGGTCATTTTCATAATCTGTAAAATTTACTTCACTTATTTCTTATAAGGGTAGTTTGGTCATTTTCATAGTCTCCATAATATTTATTGCACTTATTTCAAGTAAGGGTAATATGGTCATTTTTGAAATGTGTAATATTTACTTAATTTATTTCCAATAAGGGTAGTCTGGTAATTTTCACAATCTCCATAATATTAATTGCACTTATTTCCAGTAAGGGTAATATAGTCATTTTCAATGTTTGTAATATTTACTTTACTTATTTCCGATAAGGGTAGTCTTGTCATTTTCACAATCTCCATAATATTTATTACACTCATTTCCAGTAAGGGTAGTACGGCCATTTTCACAGTCTGCAATATTTACTTTAATTATTTCTGATAAGGATACTCTGGTCATTTTCACAGTCTTCATGATATTTATTATACCAATTTCCATTAAGGGTAGAATGGTCATTTTCACAGTCTGTAATATTTACTTTACTTATTTTCGATAAGGGTAGTCTGGTAATTTTCATAGTCTCCATAATATTTATTGCACTAATTTTCATTATGGGTAGTATGGTCATTTTCATAGTCTGTAATATTTACTTTACTTACTTTCGATAAGGGTAGTCTGGTCAGTTTCACAGTCTCCATAATTTTTATTGCACTTATTTCCAGTAAAGGTAATATGGTCATTTTCAAAGTCTGTAATATTTACTTTGATTATTTCTTATAAGGTTAGTCTTGTCATTTTCATAGTCTCCATAATTTTTATTGCACTAATTTCCATTATGGGTAGTATGGTCATTTCACAGTCGGTAATATTTACTTTACTTATTTTCGATAAGGGTAGTCTGGTCATTTCACAGTCTCCATAATATTTATTACACTCAGGTCTAACTCTAGTAATCTGATAAATTTCATCTCCAGTTCATCCGAATGATAAACTCATGTCTAACTCTAGTAATCTTTGAACCTGGGATGTTCAAATCTGATATATTTCATCTCCAGTTCATCCGAATGAGAAACTCAGGTCTAACTCTAGTAATCTTAGAACCTGGGATGTTCAAATCTGATAAATTTCATCTCCAGTTCATCCGAATGAGAAACTCAGGTCTAACTCTAGTAATCTTCAAACCTGGGATGTTGAAATCGGATATATTTCATATTTAGTTCATCCGATTTAGAAACTCAGGTCTAGCTCTAGGAATCTTCAAACCTGGGATGTTCAAATCTGATAAATTTCGTCTTCAGTTCATCCGAAGGAGAAACTCAGGTCTAACTCAAACAATCTTCAAACCTGGGATGTTCAAATATTACCTTGCAGCTAGGTCTTCTAATATTTCATTTCCACTAAAATCCGTAAGAGAATGCCTTAGTGGATTGTTATAATTAATTGTATGACGAAAGGTTTCATTTTTGTTTGGTATAGAAAGGATTTCATGGCGATAAATAAGTATTATATCTAATAGCTTGTTAAATTTAGTGGTGGTCTAACTAAGTAGATGTCTTTTAGCATGACATGTTGGTTAAGTGTTTTGTTACCTCTAAATTACTGGACTTAATTAACTTACGTCTGAAATGTTATCTAGCCTAAATTTTGAGCTATATACTTAAATTATTAGGGTCATTCAACTACTATGTACTTGTGCTGAATTATGTGGTTGCATTTCATTTTTAGATAACAATTTTTGATTTCTCATTCCCTTGATCATGTATGTACTGAACACCATGGATGGTGTTAGAGCACTGCTCGGTCGAACTCGAAAGTGTTGATATCTCAAGTTTGTTTGTCAAGTTTAGTTGCCAAAACTATAAGTCTTGATTTCTAGTCTACTTATAGCTAAGTCTCGGACTAGGATAGAAAGTATAGTTGAGCTCTAGACTCCACGGCGTTCATTATACAAAGACGAAGAACTACTCAAGGAACTGGTGGAACTTCATCGACTAAAAGGTATGTGGAGATTTGAACTTATCTATCACTCAAAAAGTCTATCTACTCTATCTCCTATCTTGAGACAAAAGTCGTATTGCTATATAGACTTCGATTATACACATTTGCTATTTCGAGCCGAGTTTATCTCGCTTATCTATTTCTCGAAATATGTGTTGGTAAACTTTGGCTTTGGCCAAGTTCATCTTTACAAGTGACAAAAGTCATGTTGATTATTTCATTATCTTGAAAATCGCTTTGATAAAAAATAGTGTGTGAATAACCTCTATTTAATATCTCTAAGAATGTTTCAGTGATTGAAATGAGAGTTTAGAATATATAACCTTGAATGGATATAAACATTGTATGTGAACTCATACGTGCGTAAGTCCAAAATCCTTGAACCAAAGTATGCGTACTTTGCTGCTCAGGATAACCGGAACTAAAGTCCTCGTACCTGTACGCGTACTGCCGGAAGTTCACGTCCCATGAATTTCTGCTAGAGTTTGTGAACTGAAAAAAAACTCAATCCGGGTACTTAAGTATGCGTACCGGTATGCGTACTTGAGTGGGTTATTTTCTAAAAACGGTTTATTCGTGAACTTAAACTTATATAAACTAAGGAATGCATATTTGCAAACCATGGCTATAAAGTTCATGAATCGATTCGAGTGAATAAAAATCGTTTTTGCTTCGATTGTGTCTTGTATACTTCTATGAGATCTAAGCAATTGGACAACTCTCTAACTAGTTCTTTTGAGTCATTTGAACTAGTTATGGTGAAGATGAATATGGTTGATATGAAAGTGCTCATATGGCTTACCATTTGGTTAACTATTGTTGAACCAACTAGGTGTACACGTTTAGGTACGGTTACACAAACCTAAATGAACGTGCATTTCATTTGTGTATAACAAGCTAAGTTTGATCTAACGGTTTAAAGATATTAGCTTAAATCTAATCAGGTTTTCATCTAACGTGAATATTGAATGCTTTGTTACCAAGGTAACTTAGATTTCAAACCCTGATTTGGAGACTATATAAAGGAGAACTCTAGCAACTGGGAAACCTAATCCCCACACCTCCTGTGTGATACTAGTTGTATAATATAGAGTTGATTCTCCTTTAACCTTAGGTTTCTACCGAGACCCTGTAGGTTAATGACTTGAAGACTTCATTGGGATTTTGAAGCCAGACCCAACTATTTTCTCTGTAGTTGCGTGATCTGATCTTGTTCTTTCTATCGTGATTGAGTTTAATCGTAAGATTGGCTTGAGAATAATTTCTCCGATAGGCAAGATATAAAAGTAGTCACAAACATCTTCGTCTCATCGTTTGTGATTCCGCAATATCTTGTTTCGCTAGTCGATTAAGATTATTGTGAGGTGATTGATAATTCTAGGCTGTTCTTCGGGAATATAAGTCCGGGTTATCGATTGGTTCCTATTCACCTTGATTTATCAAAAGACGGAACAAAACTCGTAGGTATTTCTGTGGGAGACATATTTATCTATTCCTTTAGACTTTTCTGTGCGATACAGATTTTTTTATTAAAGTCTTCGACTTTGGGTCGTAGAAACTCTTAGTTGTGAGTGAGATCAGCCAAGGGAATCAAGTGCGTAGTATCCTGCTGGGATCAGAGACATAAGGAGCGCAACTGTACCTTGGATCAGTGTGAGATTGATTGGGGTTCAACTACAGTCCAGATCGAAGTTAGTTTGTAGTAGGCTAGTGTCTGCAGCGGCTTAATACAGTGTGTGTTCAATCTGGACTAGGTCCCGGGGTTTTTCGCATTTGCTGTTTCCTCGTTAACAAAACTTCTGGTGTCTGTGTCATTTCTTTTCCGAATTATATTTTGTTATATAATTGAAATATCACAGGTTGTGCGTTGAATCGATCAATTGGTAAATCCGACCCTTGGTTGTTGATTTAAATTGATTGATCATTGAATATTGATCTTTGGTACCGTTCAAGTTAATTTCTCTTGTATTCAATTAGACTCGCAGATTTCTATTTGCTTGAGTAAGTATTGAATCGAGAAATTGAGATATAACTCCTTGATATACTTTTTATTAAGATTGAGTCTGACTGTCTAGTTGATTCTCTTAAAAGTATATTGGAGTTAGTCCATACAGATTGCTAAGCGAATTATTGGGTGAGGTTGTTGTACCCCATTTTTTCTATTGGTGATAATTTAAGTAATAAATATAGGTCGATACTTGTTCTAATAAGTCCATGCGACTGTACGCTCAAGGATTTAGTCTGTTAATGGATGAAAGTACGAAACTTGTTGCTAATATGTTGCTTGCCAAATACCATCCACTTATTTTTAATATTGGAACTGGTCACCCAATTTTTGACATAGACGATTATGTGTCTATATCTTCTAAGGCTTTGGTCGATGCTCATCTATGTGGAGCCTACACTTTAATTGACATATCTATTTGGCATATGAAGTTCTTTCATTTGTGCCACCAAACTTGTAATTGTTATTTAAATGAACTCTCTGGACTAAATAATTTCTATATGAGTTTGTAAATCTAAGATTTGCATTAATAGCTAGCTAGTGGTGATCTTTGCCTAATTCGTATTTATGGTTCAGGAAAGCGAAGAAAAGTGGATCTTATATATTAGTTCATTTCCATAGCTTATAGATCTCGTTAATTTGATTTAGACCGTGAACGTCTTAATATAGATTTTTACTATCCGTTTAGAGTTCTACTTGCGCACTTTTATATTTTCATAAGTGGAATGGGTAGTGGAGATGTCGTTAAGTGCTTCTATTAAGTTTATGACTACCGGACTTAAGTAAATTAGTCTTTTTGGATTTATGTCGTAAGCAAGTATATATCTCTATACCGTATCTGCAGTCCCCCAGTATTATGAAAGTAGTATAGCTAGCGGTCATTGTTTGAGTGTTCTGTTATATGTGTACTTAGTGAGTCTTCTCTACTTTGTATGCATTACCTTAATTTTGGATTGATGTTATACTAAGTCATGGAATTTCCTTAGATCCCGATCGAACCAATATCACCATGTGCTTATGTGTGTAGTGCAAAGCTGAAGTTGGATCCCATTTAATTAATAGTGGACACATGGGCAGTAAGTATCAGACACCACAGTTTTCTTTTTAGTTAGTAGCTAACTATTAAGGTACCGTGACTATTTTGTGTTAAGTGGAGAATGTACATTTTATGCAAGATTGTATGCATCTTTCATTTCTTTAATGTGCAATATTAATCTGAGTTAACTAGCATTTCAATTCAGCCTATGATTCGGTTCTGTACGTTTTGTGACTATGGTAGTATGGCTTCTAAATTCCTTTGGATTATCATCTGATATAGAAATTATGAATATATTTTGAGTCATCTCCTTTAGCTAATAAAAGTAATTCACCGGTAGGAGTGTGGTTGGATCTTATTAATATGAGTAGTTTTGATATCGTTAAATACTCGATGTTAAATTTATTGGATTAAATTGTATCAGTTGTGTTGAATTTATGGAACTTTTAAATGTAAATGTGTGGAGACATATCATGCAATTCCTTGTATGGTATTCGCTGCACTCTTCTGCTATTAACCATTACATTGTCATCTAGTTATCACATATTGAACCATACGGTTATTAGCTATTTTGCTTATGCAATTTTGTATGTATAACCTATTTTACAATAATGCTCATGTCCTAGAGTACTGAATGAGATTGAATTGTTTTTTTGGATAAATTTCATTATGAAGTTCTTGTTTACATTGCAAGTCATATAAGTAATTCTTTTAAGTACAAAAAGTTAGGCAAATTAATCGTGTTGACTCATATGACCACTTAACTAATATTGTTCCTGCTATATGTAGAACTGAAGTGTTGAATTAGTTTTAGTCTTTCTCGTTTACAGGACGTGATGAACCGTAGGTGTTAATGTTGAGTCTGTTTACCTACACTTTAGGAAGTGGTAGCCGTGGGAAGTAGACTGCCACTTAGTCTATGATTTGCTTTATATAGCTAAGCTGTAGTTCTTTATATTTCTTTATTCTGTTTTTCTTTCTACTTCTCTCTCAACCCATGAAACTCCAACACTTGTGTCATTAACATGTTCAATTTTTATTATTGGACAGGTCATGCGTATTTGATGGCAACGCTGGAATTACTTGAAATGATAACTGTCTATGCTCGCGTTATATGGTATGATGCCAAATCATATTGATTAATTTGTATATTTTTACTCTCTTGCAACTTCTTATCTCATTGTGTTCTGTAATTATATTTATTGAGAAGTTATGCTTGTTTTTATTTGGGCGTAGCAGCTCACGAGTGTTGGCTTTGAATTCTGCTTGGTTAAAGTTCATAATGAATAGAACTATTTTTTGTTTTCGGTTAAATATCATAATGAATAGACTTTTGTACTTGTGTTTCCGCAATGTATGTATGAGTGTTAAAATGTGGATAGTTTGCGGATTGAGAAATGGCAGGCATGTATTTCAGGTTTCATTGTATTACAGGCCTGTGTTTCTGGATAAATTGCGTTGCGGGCCTGTAAACTGGAAGTCCAGGCCCGTGATAATGGACCTGGACTATCCATTTTATTTAATTGTATAAAGAATTGTCACTGAAATAATTGTAACAAAAAGTGTTAGTTAAAAAGAACGTTAGAGAATGACATGTGTCATTCAAAGATTTGTTAAAAGCAATAGGTAACACTTATAGGTGTTACCTATAACCGTCACAAAAAGGGACATGTGTCCTCTACTGAATCGTTGCAAAATTCACACACACCTAAAACTGTTGGAATTATTCTGACAAATTAGACACATGTCGCCACCTTAAAATTAGGTCAATCGTTGCTGTTTAATTGTGTAACGGTTACTAAGTGTTACTTGAATTAATAATTGTCACAGAGAAAACCGTTGCAACAAATTACAACCATTATTATACCAGCGTTTCGCAACGGCGTATATGTGTTACAAATTTAATCAGTAACAAATATGCTCTGTGACAAAAACCTGGATTTGGTGTAGTGAAATAAGGACCCTAACCGTGAGTTTTGGCCTTCCATGGTATGCATACCCGTATGCATACCTAAATTTCAGGTAAATCCGGGGGAAATAAGTATGCATACTCGTTTGCATACCTAAAATCAGTTCGCATACCCGTATGCATACTTGCTTGTCTTCGGTATTCGATAAAAAACTTGTTTTTCCCACAACTTCTTCGTCCGAACTCGGAATGACCTCATTCTTTTTGCATTCTTTTCCTCTTTCAATTCTCTTTAAGATGGTGATTATAAATCCTTAATTTGATAGAGTTAATCCCGGTCTTTAGCCCGTCTCTTGATTTTGAGCGTTTTGCTCTTTTTCGTCGCACTTCTTCAACTTATCTTGGACTTGGGCACTTGGATACTTGGCATACTTCTCTTCCTAGATCTTTTCAGCACTTTGTAGCTATTTTTTGGATGATTCACCTAATAGAGGCAAATAAGAGAAAATAAAAGTAATAATACGAAAACATGCAAGAATAATAGCTAAACAAGTATGGAATGGACAATAAAATCATATGAATTATGCACTTATCAAATTCCCCCACACTTATCTTTTGCTAGTCCTTGAGAAAACTAAAAGAAAACTAATCCTAAATACAACAACTCCATGTCGTCGAGAAAACAATTGCACTTAGCTAATGCAACATGCCTTTAAACCCCTAGGTGTCTCTAGTGGACGAGTTATAGTCTCGTGAGGGTTTACAAGAGGTATACCCACAAAACCTACTCCAACTTATCGCCTTGGAAGAACCACTAAGGATAGACACAAAGCAGAAAGCCAAATAATTAGCTTGCATAAGTTCTTTAGCTGCAAAAATCCCACATACATTCCAATCATCACACATAAGAAATTACTTACGTGTGACATTCAACCTGATTGCAAAACTCTACTAAGATAGTCATCGTACTTGTTGCAACGTTTGCCACAACACTCGCATACTGAAATCACATGGATAGATAAGAGAATGGAAATAGAAAAGTGAAGTGTGCAAATGTTGACTAAAGTGAAAGATGTTACCCACAATACTTGTATGAATGTCATCAAAGGATTCTTGTTTATAGTGCAACAGTTGAGAGAAGCACCCATTTAACTCGGCCACATGATTAGATACTCTAAGCGCATGTTCCTTTTCAGCATGTGATAGTTTCCTTGGATCCTGCGTTCCACGCTTGTTTAGGCGACGGAGACAGGGACAACGTTTCACACATACTGCTATCCAAGTGTCGAGAACCTCATCAATATTCTTTCTGACTTGCTATATAATGATGATATGGTTTTTTTCATCGACTACATGATTAGTCCGCAATTCCGGACCTATCACAGAATTATTAATGTCGATAAATGAAGAGGAGCCTTATATATATATATATATATATTTTTGTTCGGCTCACTCTTTCTGAGTGTAAGACAATTGTCTATGGGGTTTTTATATACTCAACCAATGAGTACCTTTCTACAACATCCACAGCAGTATTAGGATCCCACCAAATCACTTTAGAGAAACATATAACTGCAAAAATAAAAAGAAAGTGATTCGGTAATGATTAATTGCAAGGATGAATCTTTCAAACGACTACCATGCCGTTTCTAGCATCTGAGTTTCGCATTCAATAATGAACGTATATATTTAAGGATTTTAGAAAGATAAAGTGGAACTCAATCTATAGTTGTAAGAACCGTTTCAACCTAAAATGGTTTAGAGTTTCATCCTAAATAGCTCATAATTTACTCCAAAAAATGAGTCTCAAGAATGCAAAAAATCAAAGAGTATTATTTTATTTTTTTGTATATATGCATATAGTATGATACTAAATGCTCCCCCACACTTAAACTCAACATTATCCTCAATGTTCAAAACCGAAAATCCTGATTTCTGACATAACAGCCCTGAAAAACTTTAAAACTGTACAAATGGGTAGGGAACTAGGAAAAACATCCTAAACGAAAGTTGTTCGCCTAGGTCTTTTCTATGGGGTTTCAAAAGGGCACAGTTTTTCGATAAATGGTCTGACTTTTATGGCCTCCGGACTGACTGACATGCAATCTGAAAAAGTTCTGGAAAAATACCGAAACTTAAATGTCCAGGCCTATCGATCCAACTTAACAGACTCTGAATTCAGATTTTCTTTTTGTAAAAGAAACATGGTTCTGTCCTCTTTAAAATTTGGGGACAACCACTCAAATCGGACTCCGAATTAAGTCTCGAGAGTTGTTTTTGTGACAAGTGCGCAGTCAGAAATTTCTGACGAGAATTCGTCAAAACTTTTATTATAGATATAGGACTTTGTAAAATCTAAGATGGGTTGCATCCCATATAGCGCTTGGTTTAACGTCGTCATCCCGACGCTATTGTTATCGTCCGTATACCAATAATCTGAAAATTTGGTAATCCTTCCAAATAACAATCTGCAAATCAAATAACAGCTTCACAAAAACATTAGCAAAAATTTATATATTGAAGCTATCACTTTATTGAAGTTTCCCCCACACTTAATCCTTTCTACACTCGAAAGTGGATAGAGAATATAGAATTCGGAAACTTCAAAGGGTTCCTCAGCTTGGTGAACTTGCACAATACTCGAATCAAACACATCAAGTGGTGGATACTTAGAAGAAAAATAATTCGTTAAAACTTTTGAAGCACACAACTCCAATTCTAAGTGATGTAGATCAAAATATTTAGAAATATGCAAAGGATTAGACAAACCTTCCACAATCTCTTGTATTACGGGATCCTCATCATTCTTAAAGAATTGCAATGAATTATTTACCTCATATGTATCGTGGTCCTCTATCAAACTATTTAGCCATTCTTCATCTTCTTCAACCGTAATCTCAGCATCATTATAATCCTTGGCAAGCTCAATTGGGTCTTCCACGACTTTAATCAATTTGGTTTCATTCTCAATCTCAATCTCTTCAACAATCTCATCATCGGAATCAGAATCTTCTCCAAAAAAGTCTAGTTCATTGATGCAACTCGTAATATGTCCGTTTGAGTACGTTACACCATTTATAACAATAGATATGTCATACCCAACCTCCACCTTTTGAATAGGCGAATGGTCATTATAAAGATCCGGAGTTGGAATAATCATATCATTGTTACAAGAACTTTCCAAAGGTTGCTCATCCTCATCGGAATCTCCGTCAATTTCATCGTCTTCCATATCCCAACGACGTTGAAGTTCGGTTCGTATGGCTCTATCAATTTCTTGAAGAGTCTCTTCTGATGCACCATCTTCTTCCAGTTGATTGTATCTCTTATAGAGTTTTATGATGTTTACACGTTTTCTACCATTACTCACAGTAGAGTACCTAGACCGCAACTCTTCCCTTTGAATGGGAGAAATATGATCAATATGAGTGGGTTTGAATACACTACCATAAGTTTTAAGTTCAAAACTCTCTGTTATCTGCGCATTACTAGAAAACAACTGATTATAAGTATAACTATCCTTCCATCCTCGTGATTGTTCCCTTACATGCCCGTCATAAGGTTGTTGACATGTATGAGAATATTCATAAGGTTCCGTGGGATATTGATCATAGCCAAAAGATTGGTTTTGATTATACCCATCGGATGATTGGTAGTTGTCATAATATTGAGATTGAAAACCATATTGATTACAAAAATTATATGTCTGATCTTGTGCTCCGTACATGTTATTTCCGTAAGGAAACATGACGACTCACAAGAACAAAATGGAAAATCTAAAAAATAAAATAAAAACAAGCTAAACAAATAACAAATTAATTAGCAACTGCTCCCAGGCAGCGGCGCCAAAATTTGATGGCCGTCGTGAGCACAACAAATTAATAAATATATTTCCCACTAATTAACTGGTAATATAGCGGTAGTAAGAGGTCGTTCCCACAGAGAGCTGTGTAATTGATAGGTTATTTGTATCAGCAAAATAAAGCAAATAACAAAGGGGGATTGGTTTTAAGATAAATAAAGAGACAATAAGAAGAAAGGGATGATCGAGGAATCCTTCGCCGTTACCAAGCGTTAACAGGATTAAAATACTTATCTATCTTCTGTTAGAATCATTCATCACCAACTATAAAATAACAGCTAGCTCAGTGCTATCCCCAAAACTCCTTTTACCACGGATAAGGAAGCTCTCCAATATCAGATTCTATTCAACCGAACCACCAAGTAGTAGCTCACTCAAGGTGTAATCCAATCGAACACTTTAGGCTTTGTGAATTAACCATAGTTAAACTCTTAGCTCAAGGTTTACTTGCTGGTGTTGTTTTTACACACGATTCCTCCACAGAATCCCTTTGCGAGTTCTCACGTTCTCTACTTGTGTAGAGAGTTAATCGACGATTACTTATCTCATAACTTTTACTAGTAATAGAACGATCAATAGATTAATCTAGCGTGCACTCCAAATCAATCTAAGAATCACTCTTAAACCCTAGATATGGTAAAAAAATGATGATGAAAAAAACTCTCAATAGATTTGTATTAATAATTAAGCTTCACGCTTAGAACATTGAATTCATCCTTAATCAACAAAGGATCTAGCTACTCATATTACAAAGAAGATGAATAATGGTGGTTTCCCCCTAAAGGGGTAAACCCTAGGTTTTTGACGTAGAACTTGTGATATGAGATTCTATTGATGAAAGGCCTAATACCTATTTATATAGGTATACATTGCTTGGCCTTCAAGTATCTAGTTCGGTTCAAGAACCCGACCCGAAAATACGAAATAAGGACCCTAACCGTGAGTTTTGGCCTCCCATGGTATGCATACCTAAATTTCAGTTAAATCCAGGGTAAATAAGTATGCATACCCGTTTCCATACCTAAAATCAGTTCGCATACCCGTATGCATACTTGCTTGTCTTCGGTATTCGATAAAAAACTTGTTTTGCCCACAACTTCTTCGTCCGAACTCGGAATGACCTCATTCTTTTTGCATTATTTTCCTATTTCAAATCTCTTCACGATGGTGATAAGAAATCCTTAATTTGAATGAGTTAATCTCGGTTTATGGCCCATCTCTTGATTTTGAGCGTTTTGCTCCTTTTCGTCGCACTTCTTCAACTTCTCTTGGACTTGGGCACTTGGATACTTGGCATACTTCTCTTCCTATCTCTTTTCAACACTTTGTAGCTCTTTTTTGGATGATTCACCTAATAGAGGCAAATAATAAAAAAAAAGAAGTAATAATACGAAAACATGCAAGAATAATAGCTAAACAAGTATGGAATGAACACTAAAATCATATGAATTATGCACTTATCATGCACCTGCACCAAAAATAAGATATCGACATCAATTAACCAAAAAAAACTTGGACAATATGATGGAATTTAAAAAAACTGTAAGCTGGTAAAAGTAGAAGCTTCAATCACAATGAAAGATTTTTATTTGTAGCTACAAGTGAACTATACTTTACTCCGTTGAATAAAAGAGGAGACAACATGAGATGAAGGTTAGTCAATTTCTGACAGAAACTATGGACAAAAAATTTCTCTATCAACAACAATCAAGCCTAGATGCCCTGACAGAAACCATGGTCCATTGCAAGCATGGCAGAACCCATATTGGTGTGGCAAAAGGTATATAAAATGGATTCATTTTCCTATACAACAACCTTATATTTCTGTCATTTATTTCCCGCTAACTTGGATAATATTTCTCCTCCACTGATTAGATAGTCGGAAGTATTGTATGACTGTCACTTGACTATCCATACATAGGGAGCAAATACCCCTTTCAGGTTTCTCACCCTAACTAGTTCCGTCACTGCAGATATTCAAGTGCCGAAGCTACTAATCGCTAATCCGACATGCTTACATTTGGAAGCGGCTAGATCCGGGCCAATTTGGCTAGTCCAAGTATAGACCATTAGGGCCATCTAGCATAATTGGTCTAAATCAAGACCTAAAACAAATTATTCTATTTTTTGTTGGTTCCATTTTGCCGCATTACCAAATTTTTCTTAAAAGTGATCAGTGGGGTTAGCTTGAATATATTGTCCTCAGCATCATGTCATCTGTGGGAAATGAGAGCTTGTCTCTCATGAGATTCTTGATGTGACCCTTTTCTGTTTTATTTTCCCGAATTGTCACAAGCTTTGAGTCTTTTTTCTAATGTGTCACACTTTTCTTTCATTCTTTTATATGTACATTGATCACACTGTTTAATCCCGTTGAACATTTTTCTTTGAGGAAAGGAAACCATACATATACAGGTGGAAACGAACTTAGGAGACAATTAAGGGGTTCGAAAATATTTTATTTTACTACATATATTGATTTGATTTGTCTATAGGACTGGTAAATGTCATACACTCTTTTGAGATGGGGGAGAAAACTAAACACTAGAAAAAAGCAAATACTAGGACCTTGTTTCGAGGAAGGAAAGGAAAAGAAAAAGATTATCATTGTAATATGTTGCAAAGTTGTTTGGATTTTAGTTCATCCATTACAACATAACTTTAGGTCATATGGAAAAGAGAGAAAATTTCAACTTTGTACAAAGAAAATAATATGATACTGTATTCTTGAATTCAATGTTGGAATGGCGTGTTTTTTTTTTTTTTTTTTTTTTTTTCCGGGATGAATTCTAAAGAATATAAGAGCTTGTTTCGTCTTCTGAGCCTCTATAACTCCAACTTGTGTGCATAAGCTATTTCTATATTTTGCTAAACATAGAGGCCATATGGAAGTATATTTGCTTAATTTCATTTCATTTTTTTTCCTTTGATAAATACTGTTTCATTCATACATTGTAAAAATCATAGTCTAATTCAGTTGATACCAGCTCTTTCAGTTTTAACTCTTTCCTTATATTTAGATTTAGAAGGCGTATTTGATACTAGTAGCACTAGTGGAAAAAGGGCTATCTAAGACATAATGAAACGACATAAATAAAATATAGAGAAAAAACTACATATCAAAAGTCTCGCTGACTAATGTCAAGATGTTGTTGTAGTAGGACTTTGGTTAACTTCTACAACAACACACTCAAGATGTACTTGACTTAAGTCAAAGTTGTCGTTGTAGTATGACTTTGGTTGACTTCTACAACGACATATGAATAGTAACCTTCCTCTGATAGATATTTTTGAGGAGATATAATTGTTTATTATACGTTCTCGTTCAGTGTCGGTTTATCTTCTCTCTTTTTCCTCTCCACACTAGAAACCTTTTCTTCTTCTCTTATTTTCTTTTTCAGAATCTTTTCTTACCTAAGTTTTGTTACAGATCATTCATGGCTTCAAGAAAGAAGGTGAGAAGGTTATTGTATGATTGTTTTGAAAAACGGAAATCATTAGAGTCCCTTCGTTTTTTCCTGAAAACTCTAAATCTTGAATCTAAAACCTCAAAACTATTTTCTTATTCAACCATTTTTCTTTGATGTTAGGGTCGTAATCATTTATTGTTTTAATAATTCGTTGTTTTCAGTTTCTTCAACTTCATAAGATAAAGTTAGGTATGAATTTTTTTTTTCTTTTCCAACTTCTGTCTTTGCAATTTGTTCATTTGTTTGTTGTTAGGGTTTCATAACTGTTTTGATTTTTTTTGCAGGAGTAATTAAAAGACCAATCGTTAATCAGTGATGGTTCACAAGGTAAATCTTCTAATTCCTAACTTATTCTTTTTATTTTTATGTCCATTTTTTCTTAGATCTGTTGGTATATGTTTCGTATGACAAAATTGATGTCGGGGTTTTGGCCTGATTGTGGATTTTAGGGGTTCTCACCCCCTTGATTCAACTAATAAGTATCGCGTTTTATTTTTTATTTTTTTTGCTTATCTAGATTTTTCTTATAAAAGGATTTGATTTATTGAAGATCTGATGATGGGTTTTGTTATGATTTTATAGATTGTGAAAGAAGGTTTATTGGAATTGAATGAGAAAGATGGATCTAGTTCCTATATAATAGCTCCCTATTTGATTATTTCGAACTTTTTGAAAATGAGATATCGTTCGTCTTTAACTTATTCTTTTCTTTTGAGCAGACAGAGGAGAAGTACCGCCACTATGTAAATGTATTAACATAACGCATACAAACATGTGATGGCATCCTCGATCAGGTATAATCATGTTTGTATCACTCCTCAACTTTGCATCTTTGTTTTGTTGCAGTTACTACTGTTATAAACGAGATGCCTTGTCTTAGCTTTTTACTATTTTGTTGTGTATCATGACTTTAGGTCTTTTGAATTCATCTTATTTGTATGCGAATAGATGAAACACTCCACTTATTCAATGAACTGCAGATGATGCAACATCAAGAAGTTGCAACAAAGACGAAAACGTTATGTGCAATGTTGTTGGTTTTGTCCAGTCTGGTACTGTTGGATCAGTTTAGCCAATAGTCCTTTTGTGATATTTATCGATCATTAGTCCACCATGCTGACAACCAACATGTAACTAAGCTTTCTAGTTCTAGGCTTCTATATATTATTTTCCTGTCTGCGAATTTTGTAGCTGTTTTGAATATGAGAAGGCGGAAACTGCAGCTCTTAGTATATATGAAGTCTAATGTTTTATTTTTTATTTTTCTTGTTTTCAATTTTCCAGGTTATAATCACAAGAGGTTCACCATATATGATAGGGTACTATTATAAAAACATCAGGTTCTTCTTGGTTGATGAAGCTCCAGACCTGATACCAACTCTTATATTTGGCTTTGCAAAGATAACATTCTATGAGGGGGTCTGTTGGTTCCATCTACAAGGCCCTGTTCAATGATGTCCAGGTAAATTTTACAGATTTATGATATTAGAACAAGATGATACTTACAAGTTCATATGAATAATACCCAAATGATGAGACGTCAGTGTTAGTTTTACACATATTTTTGTTGTAGTTTGTATTTTTTGATGAAGTAATCTTTCATAGTATTTTTATTTAGGTTATGATAGTTTTACGTATTGGCAATATTACTGAGCTTAAGGAAAGTACCTAATTATAGTTTTCTTGATTTCCTTTCTTTATCTGTACCTAGCTATGTTTTTGCAACTTGAGATTTGGAACTACCGAAATAAGGTGGCAACCTAAAGTTTGTTAACTGTTGTAAACTGCACTTGGGTGTCGATTCTAGCTCCATTTATTTCCATTGATTTCTGGATAAGCTAAATGTAAAGATAGCTGTCTACTAGATCTCGAGACTCCAAAAATGTCTTAGCGTTACTGAAAATTGAGCTCCAGATGCACTTGTTTCTTAAAGACTGAAGTTAGTAATTGATTGACAGGCGGGACGAAGGAATAAACTTTGCACTCAGATCAGGTGGATTGTTTCCAAGGTTCTCGCAATTGAGGTACATAGTTCACCTTTTTTTTCCTAACTTTATATATGGTTTAGAAAATGTAAAAAATCAAGTAATAAGTTTCACTCATGGTCATTTCAAATTTGTTCCATATCTGTGTGTTATCAATGCAAGTCTTGCATGCATTCGCAACTGAAATAAAATGCCATGTATGAAAGTTCACAAGATATTGAACTCTTCAAGTCTTTGGACTTAATCCATCTTTTTTTATATAAAATGTCTGAGATACAAAAGTCTCTTCAGATATTACTCTGGTTATCTGTAGTTTTAACTTCATGAGTTTGAATTTCATCACATGCCCTTGATTATGTCGAGCTTGTGCAAGGAGGTTGACACCAAGGGCTTTGCTGATAGCAATTATGTAAGTCTTGCAATTGCAGCTCCTGCATATGGGTGAAAATTCCATGTGGTTGTTCCAGATGCTAATGTTCATATCTATTGTCCCAATTTGAGATTCTTATAACATCAATATCGCATATTTGAGATACCCGTGGCATCAGTATCGCGTATTTATGACATTGAACTAGCAAAACAGGACTCAGATTAAAATAGCAAATGCTTAGCACCCATTCATCTAATAGAGAGCATTTATTGTTGAATTCTGAGTCCTTCCTTTCCATCCTTTTGTTTCTCTTATATATTATATGATGATATGATATATTCAATTATGTATTTGGCTGCTTCAGCCGCCTTTCCTTTCTTCGTTATACCCATTTTTGTTAATGTGAATTTTTGACCAGCTTTACTCATTTTATTCTTCATGGTGTATGCAGAATTGTAACTGTATTTTCTTTGAGTGTTGTTTTCAATTTATTTCTTCTCATCCATGCTTCCAATTACGTTTGATTCGTCTTGGTTTTGTTATGCATCTAGATACAAGTGATTGAACGAGTAAATATGAAAGTGGCTAAGCACTTGATGAACACGAACGGTGAGTCCTTCAACATCTAGATGCTGGTGCAATCCGAGACAATCTCTTCAGTTTCTTTAACTTGTTGAAAGTAAAGACGGAGGTTATGTACTTCGTGCTGATGAAGATGTGGGTAGGGAAGGTCTACTTGGTGCAGTTGGATTCCTTAAAGATCTACAGGTATACCATCTCCATCACTTTTACATGATTTAAATTCCAGGTGTTGTTACTTTGTTATTAATGTAGTTCTTAGACTTTTTTTTTATTATCTATTCGTGTTTCTCTTATATCATTGACATACTGAAATCACTTTTATTTATTTCATCACTTCACTAGATTATGGTTGCTGCTGCATTGGTGTTATTGTGTACCAAATGGCTGGAAGTTGCTGCATTTAAACAAGTACTATGCTACTGCTTGTACCTGCAATATTACTTGGTAGAGGTGAATACCTTGTCCTTGACTTGTAGAGTCTAAAGTTCTGCAAGTTCTGTGTCTTGTGACCATGTAATTGACATTTTATATGAAATGAATTATTATTTGATTTCATCTGAATTTGAATTGTCATTTGAGTTTCAATTTAGTGCACTTTGAGTTTGAATCAGGATTTTTTCAGCCTAGTCAGATCTGTTGAAATCAGGCAGCCAGATCTGAATTTTATTTTTTATTTCAAAATAAATTAAATAAACGACGTAATCCAGATATCGTGCTTAGTGGCATCTAAGAAGCATCGTAATTCAGAGGCAACTTGAAAGTGTCGTTCCAGAAAAAGACACTAAATCTAAGACACTTTCAGCGGAAACTCCAAAGGGTCTTATTTCTCTCTAATACGACACTTATCAACTATCTTAAAACGGTTTTTTTCCACTAGTGTGTTTAAAAACAAATTTCCATATAAACCGATTCTGGATAAAAACAAATTTCAAAAAATTTATATATGTTTTTAAAGTTACACTCGGTTGGGAAAAAGGGCAATTACCTCCGACATTGTGAAAATTTTAACGGTCAAAAAACTGTGGAGCAAACGATAACTAATCAGTCCAGGAGAAATATCATCCAACTTAGCGGTAAATGACAGAAATAAAGAAAAAATCCATCAAGAGATGTAGAAATTTCTCCCACTACTCCTAGACTCAGCCAAGAACGTCAATCGGCCAATGAATCCCGCAGGTTTAATCAATTTAAAAGAAGAAACCCGTAATCTGTTATAACCACACCAATTATATTAGGTACAAAGGGGGAATGTACCGAGTGTTAATGGATGAATAACTACGATTTGTTCAATTGATGGAGCTCATCGCTTTGATTCCCAAGAATTTCTTCCTCTTTTAGTTTAGGCTTTTTGGTTTTGTATTTGTGGAAGAGAACCAAAGATTGGTCTAGTTTAGGTAAAATCTTAAACTAAGAGTGGCTCCCCGTCGGGCGATCACAATCTCTCATAGGTCATTAAAATGTTCCCTTGTGTTTTCCTACGGGACTTGCTGGGATGGAAATAAATGTAACAAATAAAAAGAGGATTTCATATGGAATTAATGTACCATTATAATTAGATGCAGTGGACATCAATCTAAACCGGTTAATGAGGTTCTTATGGAAACCATATTATTGTTTAGGCTGGAAACAACATTTGAGAATAAAATTTGGAAGTAAAAAGGTTGACCTTTCACGAAGATTTTTTTTTTCTTGCTTATGAATTATGGGATTAATAAGTTTGCAATAAAACTAAAATTCATTCTAATCCATATATATATGCTAATGAGTATGAAATCGTACTCATTTTATATATATGCTAATGAGTATGAAATCGTACTCATTTTCAGATCGTTTGAGAAGTCATACTCATTTTCAGTGCGGGTATAAAATCATACTCGTTTTCAATGTGGGTGTAAAATCATACTCATTTTCAAATTGGGGTATAAAACTATTTTCATTCCAGAGTATACAATTTGTACTCGGACGAGTATGATTTCATACTCATTTTGTGATCGAGTATTAACTGAAAAAAAATGGGTTAACCAGAATCGTTCTTTATATGAAATATACAATCGGTTTATGTGGACATTCACATAATCCGATTCTAGCAAAAAAAAAAAAAAAAAAACTTGGTATTTCTTCCGTACCAGAATCGGGGGATATGGGCATGAACATCAACTGATTCTGGTTAAATGTTCTTTAACAAGAAAACACATACGGAACAATCGGTTGACGTGGTCATCATGAACATAGAACGATTATCATAGGAATCGGTACATATGGACATGGACGTCAACCGATTATGGTCAAAACACGGAAACCCAAGATTGTTTTTTTCGATTTTGAATGGATAAATCAATCTCAAGTATAATTAAGAGTAATGGGTTGCAATTAACGATGTTTAAATTGACTATTTTTTATAAAAGTGAATGATGAAATTTCCTTTAAATCGATCGATCTCGTTAGAATCGTTTGATGAAGTTAGATTTTAATTTTAGTTTTTGAGAAAAATGATTTGAGTAGGTTTTAGTTTTGAAAGGATTTGATTATGTTTGGATTTTAGAAGGATATGCTTAGGATTGAATTTTAACGGTGAGGGTAACTTGGTAAATTTCCCTTTTCCTATGTTGGGTGAGGAAATTGATAGGCCTCAAATAATTCACCTAGGCTCCAATCTAACCAGGTTTATTTAAAGCGTATCATTTCATTTATACACGACAAATATCATAGTCCCACTGGAATTCAGTTGTTATCGGCTCTTTCAGCTTTTAACTTTGTGCTTATATTCGAAGGGTGTGCTTGGCTTGGGTACGAAAGGCAGATACGAAAGGTTGTTTCATAAAAGGGACTTCAGCCTTTGAGCTAGGATTTTGGAATTATCTTTGTAGATACTGGTGACGAGACTCTGAGTCTCAAACTTCCTCCAGTATTTCTTTCGTTGGAATTAAAGAAAGGTTGATTAAGTCTTCAGCCAATAAACCCATTATTTTCGAAGACTCTTCCCACCTTCATAATACATCTCCATAAATTTATAGCAATTTATAATTACACTGAATTGGAAACCATCCGGACCTGACCTGGAACTCTGTTTTGACTCAACCCTTTCAAGGAGAATAAATTTTCTTCTCTTAAACTGACTTCAATATCGGAAGCAGCTTTACTAGAATCTTGTTAAGAATAAATTTGTTTACCATATTGCCAACTTAGTCTTAATAAGTGATCAATGTAATTAGCTAATTTATTGAACATGTTTAACTTGCTCAACATCATGTAAATTGCGGGGTAATGTGAAGCAGGTCTCTCATGCAATATTCTTAGTTATGCCTATATTATTTAAGGTGCCCTATTGTTTTATCCTCTTGAATCTCTGCTTCGAGGAAAGCGTAAACTTTAATAGGGTTCTTAAATGGATTCGAATATTTAATTCACTCCAAACTTTAAATAGATTTATCTATTCTGGTATTTAAATGTCATATACTCTTAAGATGGTGGGGAAAACTGAAAACCCAAAAATATTAACATAACAACGCTGTTTGAAAAGGAAACATGAATGGGTTGTCATTGTAATATGTTGCAAAGTGAGTTGGACTTTGATTTTTCTAGTTCGACAAACATTTGCTCATACGGAAAGAAAGGAACCATTCAGTTATCTACAAAGAAGTTTCCTGATGTAGACAATATTACCCTCGGCATCATTATTGGAGTGCTTTCGTTTGGGATCCTTAGTGAATTTTCAAGAACAAAGGAGTTTGTCTCCCCTTCCAAGCTTCTATAAGACAATAACACTTGTCTCCACAAGTGATTTTTGATTTTTTATACATTTTTTTTTTTTTTTTTTTTTGAAGCATGAATTTATTTCATTACTAATAGACTATGACATGAGAGTATATAATACCCCAAGATTCATAAATTACAATCAGATCGGTAAGCCATGAATCTACAGTAACATGATATTGATGAAAAATAGCAGTCTTTGGATCGGAGTTGCACCGATGGAGGATGTCGGAGTTAAAGGTCGAAAGGCCTTCGGTCAATGCTTTCCACAAGAACAACTGTATTTTTGGTGGACACAACGGTGTCCACAGGAACTCAATCGGTGGCGAAGGTGTCCGATGCAGTTGATTGAAGTTGCTAGTTTGGATGTTGTGGTGGATTGCTCGATACAAATATGTCTACTCATTTGTTTTTCCGCTTGATCCATACCTTTAATTTGAGCCTTTAGCTCTGAGTGAGTCTTGAAGTAGTTTAATCTCTGCCCTTGAAGATTAGTGCAAATAGTGCTAATAAGCTATTACAAAGTTACTATAAACGGAAACAAAGATGCAAGACGAATTACAGACTCGACCTATTACAAAGATACTAAAAACTGAAACAAAGCTACAAGACAAATTACAGACTCGACTATACTAAACGAAGGTAATTAAAACTATAAGAAGGGATACAAATTTTGCTTGAAACGTAAAATGCAAGAAACTAAAGAAAAGTTGTAAAGGAGTTCATCGTTCACCGGCCCATTCGCATATCAATTAGAGTTTTGCTTGCTGTTGTGAAGAGGTAAAACTGAAGTTGTGAAACAATCCTAAGAATTCAGTACCCATGGTCTAGACAAGAAGATAAGATGTTTATGCTCTCGGCTAAAATAGAGTAGGGCTATTTTGCGTTTCTTCCACTGTAAAGATCGCTAATTAGCGTTTCCTCTCCGAATAGATTGAAATTAGTGTTTCCTCCCATCGTCATTTCCATCCACCTTCCAGTTAGCTGAGTCAGCAAGGATATATGCGTGGCAAAAATATACACGTGTCGAACAAACTTACCAGAATACCCTCATCTATTTCGGTAAATTAAATTGATTTACATCTTCTTCCCTGATCGTCTGCATCTTCAATGGCAACACAGTATCACCGAAAACCACCTTTTAACTCAGAACACCCATTAATCGTAGCAGCACAATCTCATCTCCACCAGCCTCATCTCTTTCTCTGCTCGATTCAACAAACCCTAATTATCCATCTGTAACTGACCAGCAACATCAATCAAACCCAGACCCACTCTCTAAATTCATCTAATTCAACTCAAAATCACCAGATCCATCTTCTACCAACCCTACATCATCATTCATCGATTCACTAGATTCAATTTCTTGACCTCCAATTCGAATCAAGCCCTAGACAGAATCATCAGACCCAGATACTCAAATCAATCTCAGTACCAAACCCTATATTCTTCATCTGCAACTTCATGTAACAATCCAATCAAAAGAAATTAAGAGTGGGTTTGATCCGAATCTTAATTTGGAAGCAACATGGTGACGAGATTACAAGAAGTTGATGATGTCGTTAAATTAATGGGTTTTGGTGGTTGATTTAGATTGCGGAGATGGGTGTTGGTTAAGCATTGAAGAGATGGATTGACATAAAATGAAGTTAGGGTTTGAATTAGTGTCCTGAATTGGGGATTTGCCACTGTTGATGGTAAGTTTCAATGAGTACTGATGGTGTTTGGAATCTGAGATGAGACAGATGAATATGAATTCAGAGTTGCTAGAGATGAAGCTACAACAATGGAGATCGGGTTTACAGAGAATAAGGAAGAAGGGTTTTTGGTTGAATATGAACACCAGCAGCTCGAGGATGTAGATTGTGAAATTAGGGTTCTATGAAAGGAATGAGAAATGGAATTGAGGGTCGTGTTGGAGAAGAACAATGGATTTAATGGGTTTACTGGGGTATTGTTATACTGGTAAAGATACAGTGGTGTTTGAGAATATGGAGAAGAGCTTTTGTGTTGATGATAGAGCTGCTGGTAAATGAAGGTGATGAGAATCGATAAACTAGTTCAGATCAGAAGGTGGTGGTTGCGGCTACTTATGTTGGTTCTTAGTGGAGAGTATTTTGGGAAGGTCACGAAACACGTGTACAGTTTATGCCATGCGTGCACAGGTGCTGACTCAGCTAACCGAGCAATAGATGGAATTCTTAACGATAGGAGGAAACACTAATTTCAATCTATTTGGGGAGGAAACGCTAATTAGCGATCTTGGAAGTGAGGAAACATAAAAAAGCCCAATAGAATATCACTTTGGTCTAAGACAATACGGCTGAGACTAAAATCCAGTAGTGACCAAGGTGATTTTTTTTTATTTTTTTTATAACAAGGCTTGAGGCTTCACCACCAATGCACCATGAAAGGCGCAAGTGCTAAAGGAGGACATCCTTCCCAGCAAAATATGGGTACCAAAGATCAAAGGCTGGGTATCCCGAATTAAGGCACAAGCGATTATGCTGAAAAAAGAAAGCCAATATGCAATTGTTTGGTTGCACATATCAAAGCTCAAAACAGGTACCCAAAGGACTAAATGATCAAACCAAATCGAGGATATCTTCTAAAGGGACTTAAATCCTGAGCATACGAACAAATCCAAGGATAACAAGTTCCTTGGGGTACAAAACTAATCACAAAAAGATAGAAACAAATCTTAGCAATTAAATAAGAAACAGGATTTCTAAATAGCACACACACAACGAACACTGCAATAACTGCAGTACAAACCAATGGAAAACAAGGCAAGGAACCAGAGTAAGACACCACCAACAAAACCAAACCAAACTGTAAGCTCAAACCAGACTGGTGGTTGATAACAAGCCTTCACTTCTAATCAAAACAGGTTTTTTTTTAGTAGGCAGTACTTTGTAGACAATACTTTTTTTTTTTTTTTATTTGAATTGATTTTTTTTTTCCCAAGGAAAACAAAACAGAGAGGTAATCCACAAAATTTAAAAAAAAAAACAGATCGATTGCAAAAACGGGATAAAAATTAAGGATTAAAAAAACTTAGACAACTTTGGATAGTCCTGTGAGCTAGATTTGGCAATCAGAAGGGTACTTAGGGATTAAGATAGATTTAAAAATCTCCTGGTAAAGCCTGAAAAAGATTTACCTCACATACTAAGATTGAGGTGATTACTGCAGATGGATCAGGCCGATAAGGATCGTCGATGAAGATTAGCGCCGAAAAAATTCTACTAAGAACCAAGATTTTAGCAGCAGCATAACGGAGATTTAGGGTGAAATCTTCATGAATAAAGGATGGGTATCACAAATTGGTAGCAGCAAACGATTTAATTGAATCCGATGGGCCGGTGAATCGAGATTAGCCGATGAGATAAGCTGAAATCATGACAAAAGATTTAGGGTTTGACGAAGATGGTGATTGAACTGTGGTTTAGGGTTGCTGTTTCTCTTTCTTTAGGATTCACTGTCGACTAATCTAATCTAAGCTAATGGTTTGATGATTTAAAACTATTACTGCTCAGGTCAGTAAAGGGTGCCGGAAATTTTCTGTTTCTCTATGCCAGAAATCGTCAGTTTAGAGAGGAGAGAAAATTTTCCATAGTGGTAGTAGATAAAGTCAAGCAATTTTTTATACAGTTCAGAGACAAATCCTTCTCAAGAACAGTTCAGAAGAACTGGATGGTCCTGAGGACTATATCATATTCAAAGCTGGTCTGCATCAACCCATAGGTGAAGAAATCCCAACAACAAACAGTGAAGTCATAGCTTGCCAAAAAAAAGCATAGGAAAATCATTGAAAGCAGCAGGATTAGGGACAAAATGTTGAAGAAAAGAGGCACCACCATCAAAGCTGCTGCTAGGAAATACCAACATATTCCTGAAAATGGGCTGGAAAATGATATCAATCCTAAAACTATTTTCCCAAAAATTATTACAAGCAACAACCCTCCTAGTACTAATAATCCTACTCACAATCCCTTTGAATCCTCCCCTTCTTTATCTGAAATTCAAAAGCAAATCAATGAAGAATTCAACAACCAGAAGAAGATTCTTTGGGAAAGGAGAAAGAAGGAGTTCAAAGAAAACTCTATATCCCCTTAACTGAAAATCTTCTACATCATTGGGACCAAACTCAACCAACCAAGAAAAGCAACACTCAGGTCATGCATATGGAGGAAGATCAGCAGACTGACTTGACTACTGGCAACCTTGAGGGATCAAACCCATTCCAAACACCCAAGGTACAAAACTCTACACAATACTCTCCCCTTATTAAGCTAAATACAATCTATATCATGCTCATTCTAGTTATCATTCCTACTCTCGTGCATAACTATTTTACCATCAGAATAACAATGCTCCACAAAAATCATTGCTTAGGCTATATCATCATAAGTTTCTCTTATCCTAATGTCTCTTATTTTTGGAAATTCTCTCTATCATAACTTGGAACTGTCAAGGCATAGGAAAACTAAATACTAGTAGACAACTGAATAATATGTTAAATAAGCATTATCCTGACATATTCTTCTTATCTGAAACTAAACAACAATCTAAGAACCTGAAAGCTATCCTTAGCAACATAGGAGTCACTAATTTCTGGTTTGTAGAACCTAGAGGAAAAGCTAAAACTGCTGGAGGCTTTACTCTAGCTTGGAAAACCAATTTAGATGTCACTATACAAGATTTCTCTAATAACCATATTAGTGCCATTGTTACACCTAGCATAGGAATCCCTTGGCTTTTCACAGGTTATTATGGAAGCCCCTACACTACTCTAGATAAACTTCACTCTTGGAAAATGATTGAAAAAACTGATAAAAACAACTCCCTTCCTTGGCTGATAATGGGTGATCTTAATTTTGTGTTGCATGATCATGAAAAGTTTAGTCAACATGCTATAAATTCCTATGAAGCTAACATCTTTTTGGAAAAGTTGGAAGAAGTTAATCTCACTAATTTGGGATACACTGAATGTCCTTTCACTTGGACTAATAGAAGAGTGGGTCCTCAGCTTACTGAACAGAGGTTAGACAGAGGCTTAGCTAATGAAGATTGGCTTGAAATCCACCCAAACTCTACCATCTCCAACCTACCTGCTATTGGTTCTGATCACAACCCCATATTTCTCAATACCAATCCCAATTGGAAGTAGGGCCATATTCCATTCAAATTCTTTGGTCCTTGGCTAGATCACAAAGATTGTAAAGACATCATAGCTGAATGTTGGAAGACAAAACATAAAGGATCTCTGGCTATCAAGATTGCTAGGAAGTTAAGGGACAATAAAATCAAACTCAAGAAATGGAATAAGGAAATATATGGTAATATCAAGACCAATCTTGAGGAAAGTCTACAACTGATGTAGGACATCTTCCTATAACGTGTTAACTATTATAGTTGATCCCTTTTCGTTTGTATCAACAATGATTGTTGATCCCTTACGTCTGTTTTAGTTTACTTGCTCTGCAAGTCCTTTACTTTCCTAGTTTAGGTAGAATTCTCTTTTCTTTCTTTTAGTCGGTTCTTGTAGAACCTATATAAAGGCTATGCCTTCTTGTTTAGATTATACAATCTTTATCAATCAATTATCAATATTATTATTATCATTATCAAACCCTAAAGTATTGATCCTAGAATCATATTTTATTAAGTTTCTGACGGAACTTAAACTCTATCCTCATCCCCAGCAACTAGTTTGCTTTCACCCTTATCTGTGCTACACTAGTTGGTATCAGATACAGGTTATGGCCTGCCGAGATGATATTTGACGAGGAAGATCTTTCTTTAGTTCAGAATGATGCTGACGATATTTCCACTACACCACTTGGCAGAGAAGATACGAAAGCTACTTCTCAACAGGAAGAAGTAAAACATAAGGTCCATGAGGTTCCGTTTGTTCCATTTGTTATTGAAGTTACTTCTAGAAAGAGCGAAAAAGACCAAGAAGATTCATCTTCAACATCAATTGGTGAGGAAGAGATGAAAACTACTTCTCAAACAGACGAAGTAAATCATGCTCATAAGGAAGGAAATCAAGTCAGCATGGTCCTTCATGTATCGCATGATTTGTCTGAGCGTAATGGTAAGTCTTTGGATCTTAGCTTAATAGCTTCTGATGTTGATATGCCTGTTTTATCTAGGGATGAACATAATCATGTTATTGATCAACTGGATACACGCATAGTATTGCATACACACCCTAGTAAGGCTCAACTCGTTGGGATAACCAATGAGAATTCGTTTGTGTCTCCTTATAATCCTATAGATTTGTTGGTATGTCGATCTCCAGCTGATATATCTATAGAAAATAACATTAGTAGACAATCCATAGTTGAAAAACTACCATGGAATTTTGAGAACATCTTGTGCGCAACATATCGAAATTTTGATATTCACATTGAAGAGATGTATGTAGCATGGTCTATACCAAAAGGTATTGGATGGAGTTTTCCTAAAGTTCCGTCTACCACAGTGACCACGTCACTGTATGATGTTCAACGAAATACACATGACATTGGATTTCATGTTCGTGATGCTTTTGTACGTGCTAATTTTGATCAATCGAATAAGCCTATAGTTTCTGATATACCACATAACAAGGAAGAGCTTGTTGATTTATCATCTGGTAATTCTTCTGTGTCGTTATAAATCTGTTAATGATTGTGAATGTGATACCACTATTGAAAATTATGCTGGAAGAATTCGTGGTCGAGTTTTGTCAAATAAAGAAAAATTGATTATGGCAGAAAATGTGTTTGTGGTCGAGTTTTGTGCGTACAAGAAGAATGCTTTTGTGATGTTCCCGACAACAAGAAGTAATAGACGTACAGCTGCACATCTAACTTCTGCCGTTTCGTATGACTTTCTTCCATCTCATTTTAAGCCGGAGCTAGTGACACCAATTGATGGATATGGTGCTGACACTATACTGAGTTTGACTATAATCAAGTCCCAAGAAACCACTAGGACCGAAGCAACTGATTTATCTAGTGCAGTTAATGGAACAGCATGTGTGATGCTTAATGTAGTAGTGTTGATTTCTGTTGAAAAACCAGGCACTATAGTTCGAGACGATCCGAATTGGCCTTTGATGAAAATTCAAGTTGTTTTTGAGTCTTGGCATGGCGACTGCAACATCTTTTCTTTGAGACTTCATGGAGAGTTTCTTTGGATAATTTCTGTTCCTTCTTTGAGTTCGCATAATTATTTCTTTGGAGAGTTTCCGGAAGGAGAAACATCGAGTAAACCCTTGTTCGAAAATTCTGGACATACCGATGATCGTATGAATTTGCTTCATGGTGTTGCCATCTTAACATCTGTTTTGGAACTGAATCTTTTACTTCCAAGTAAATTTGGTTCGTTGAACAGAGACTATTTGGCATTAAAGAGGCTACCCTGTAGAGAAGAGTTTGATGAAGTTCAAAAGGTATTAAAAGAGATAAGGTCATGTAAGTTAACTCCTAATGGCTTGACGTACTGGACTTCGATGAATGCATATTCAAATGAGGCTATGAAGATATTTAGAGTCTTTAAGAAAGCACGTATGAAAGATGCAGTTTTACTGTATACTTCATGGGCTGTTTTCTTTTGCAAAAATGGTACGGGGGAATTTATTGAGTCCTTACTATGTGAATTAACAACCGAAGTTTCTCGATTCTACATTGTCACTTATAATTCAGTGACTGCTAGCAGTAGAGTTTCGAATGGAGATGCACTGATAATGGGTCCATGGTGCCAAGATGACTTTCATACCGAGTTCAAGGAAGTTGACATTTTGCTGCCACAGAAGTTAGTAGTTTTTAATACTTTTGACTACTATGATCATGTGGACAGCCTCTCAGTTTTTCAAAACTGTGATCTGGTTATTACTCTTCTTGCGCATGAACTTACCATCCGTATTGGAAAGGGTTATTGGTCTTTTGCTTATACAACAATTACGAGAACTGGAATTGTTATGATCCATGGCGCAAGGTTAAAAGTCACCAGGGAATTATTCGACACAACTGGATCGGTTATGTTTGATTCTCTCTTGTTGCCTGGAGCACTACAAAAGGTTTATACTAAAGAGAAGATATATAACGGTAGTTTACTGTTTACAAAGATTTCAAACAATGACACAGTTCTACTCGATTTTGCTTCTCCGGGTACTTTCAGTTATTATTTTGAGAGAGGCAAAGTAGTATCCAATGTGATTAAAAAAAACTCTTTTACTGGTAGTCAGTCAGTCATGGTGGAAGTTCAAAAATTGTTAGTAAATCTTCTTGGAGATGTTGTGCACGTGAACGACGTTGTTGCTTATTACGATGAAGAATTTTACAAGGAAAGTTTTTGCAGTTACACGAATGTGCTGGTGGAAGCCAACAAGGTTGGTCGTGGAAACCTGGTAGTGGACATGCATTCCGTACTCTATTTTACATTTTGGACAGGTGATAACAAAGATATTTTTGGAGTTTCAATTTGTTCAGTACGTAGAGAGACTTTAATAATAAATTCTGGAGGTCCGTATGAATGTCATGCAAGGTTCAAGGAGATTGCCATCTTACTTCCAAAGAAGTTGGTGATTTTTAATACTTTTCACTGGGAAGAAGAATTCTTTTGTGCTGCTGCTTGGGGAGACAAATTTTTCACCATAACTAATGGAGACAAATTTTTGTGCTGCTGCATGGGTATTCATAACTATATTCTCCGGAAAAAAATTACTTGGATGGACTCCAAAGGAATATCGGCCGCTTACACTTGAAAATTTGAATATAAATGCAACTACTAAGTCATCTTTGCCTCAAACCGGAGTCCTTTGTAGTCTTCTAAAAGATGGTGATTTTCTATTTTCGAAAAGTATTCAAGCAACTCTACCCGACTTCGCTTTTACGGATCATTGCAGTAATTACTTCGAGAGAGGTAAAGAAATATTTCAGTTCACCGATCTATGCAACTCATTTGTGCAGTATCTCAGCTCAACAAAGGTGATCATATTTTATTTTGTACAACAACTTTGGTCAGAAAATATTGGACGGTGCATAGATGCAGCAAGTGTTAACCAAAGTTATACAAAACTACTGGGAGTTCATACTATGGTTTTTGATCGTGGCAAATCAACACGAACTGTATATGACGATAAGCTTGACAAAGAAGTGTTTTGGGTCAACCGAGTTGAAAGAGGAGAAAGGAAATTATTAGTCACTACTAACATGTTTGACACGGATACCATATTCTTTTCATCTTTAACTGCTGCATCGTTGGTCGTGACTCTTTTAGATAATACAATTGACGCCAGACGATACGTAGAAGACAGAAGACTTGGTTGGTGGATTTTATACCAAAACAGAAATTTAGAAAGTGAAAAATTTCATTTCTTGGATCAACAGCGGAACGCGTCAATGGAAAACATACTCGTGGAAGTCGTTGCTGGCATGATTCTTATTACCAACAATAGTGGCGTGAATTTTGTCTTTGATCGTGGGAAATTTAAACATAACTCTTATAATGCTTTGAGACACATTTTTTGGATGTTTCGATTTATCTCTAGAGCTACGAGTTTTGTGTTTGATCGTAGTAAACTGGTAAAGGTGATATCTACATTTTTCATGGAGGAAAAGAACTCGTAGTCTTTGATGGCAGCTCAAAGTCTAGAGCAATATATGGAGAGAATGAAGTTTTTTCTTATTAGCTAACTCGAGGGCGAGTTTCTCTCAAGAAGGGGGGACTGATGTAGGACATCTTCCTATAACGTGTCAACTATTATAGTTGATCCCTTTTCGTTTGTATCAACAATGATTGTTGATCCCTTACGTCTTTTTTAGTTTACTTGCTCTGCAAGTCCTTTACTTTCCTAGTTTAGGTAGAATTCTCTTTTCTTTTTTTTAGTCGGTTCTTGTAGAACCTATATAAAGGCTATGCCTTCTTGTTTAGATTATACAATCTTTTATCAATCAATTATCAATACTATTATTATCATTATCAAACCCTAAAGTCTTGATTCTATAATCAGATTTTATTTAGTTTCTTACGGAACCTAAACTCTATCCTCATCCCCAGCAACTAGTTTGCTTTCACCCTTATCTGTGCTACACTAACAACACTTGGAATGGATCACAAAAAATCAGTTCACTATCAATAGAGGTCATGAAATCAGAGAGGCTAAAAAGATGGTTGAACACTGGCAGAATGTGCAAGAATGTTTGGAAGACCAAAAGTAGAGATCAACTCATCAAGCTTGGGGACAAAAATACCAGTTTTTTTCACATCTCAGCAAAAAAAGATACAGAAGAAATAAAATTGTCTCAATCCAAAGAGATGATGGTACCTGGCTCCACAATAGTAAAGAGATTGCCCTCTGCTTCACTAATCATTTTGCCAACATGACCACTGCTGAACCAATATCCATTAATCAATCTATCATAGACCTCATGCCTTCTACCATGACCAATACTGAAAACATCAACCTTCTAAAAGATACCCGATGTTGTGGAAATCAAAGCTATTCTCTTCAGCATGGCAAGGGACAAAGCTCCAGGTCCTAATGGTTTCCCACCAAATTTCTTTCAAGCTAATTGGGAGATAGTGGGAGATGATATCATCAACATGGTACAAAACTTTTTCAACTCTAGGTTTCTCCTTAAAGAAATGAACTCAACATTCATTTCTCTCATTCCCAAAACTGAAAACCCCACTACTCCATCTCAATTCAGACCCATATCCCTATGCAATACCACATACAAAATCATATCCAATCTTCTTGCCCAAAGACTCAAACCCCTTCTCCCTAAGCTGATTTCTTCATTCCAATCTGCTTTCATCCATGGCAGACAAATTTCTGATAATATTGCTATAACTCATGAACTCATACACCATATGAACACCAGGAAAAGGAAAAAAAGAGCCAATGGTATGATGGGCATCAAGATTGATATGACCAAAGCCTTTGATAGAGTCAATTGGGAATTCCTCATCAGAGTCATGACTCAAATGGGATTCAGCACTCAGTGGTGCAATTTAATACATCAATGCATCTCCACCACCAACCTTGCTGTGTTAGTAAATGGTTCTCATGGAGCTTTTTTCTCTCCTTCTAGAGGTCTAAGACAAGGAGACCCTCTATCCCCTTATCTCTTCTTATTCTACATGGAAGCTCTATCCAGATATCTTATTTCTGCAGAATCCAAAGGTCTAATACATGGTACAAAGATTAGTACAGATGCTCCATCCATTAGCCACCTCCTATTTACTGATGACTGCATGATTTTCTGTAAGGCTAACCAGGAAGAATGCAACAATCTCATCAAGATTTTACAAGAATTTAGTCAATCCGCTGGGTAGTTGATAAACTTCTCAAAATATGGCATCTTCTTCAGCAAGAATACTGACTCAGATATTGCTACCAGCATAAGTAACTCTGTTCAGGTCCAAAGAATCAATATGAAAGATATTATTTGGTATCTCATCTCTTCACCAGAAGAAGTAAAATTCAAGCTTTCAAACCTTGTGTAGAAAAACTGAAGCACAGACTTGCTGGATGGAAAACTACTTTGTCTACAGCTGGAAAAGTTATAATGATCGAAACTGTCACTTCCACCTCCAACATATATCAAATGAATTGCTTCAAGATCCCAAAGGGCACTTGTAAAGAGATAAATGCTATACAAAGAGACTTCTTTTGGAACAAAGAACAAGATAAGCCAAAAGGATTATTCTACATAGCATGGGATGCTGTCAATAAACCAAAGGAACTTGGAGGTCTGGGATTCAAGAATATGGAATACTTCAATACTTTTATGATCACAAAAATTTCTTGGAGATTAATTGAAGAGCCAAACTTTCTCTGGAGCAACACCATGAAGGCAACACACTATCCTAACCAAGAAGTCATAAGAATGAACATCATCCCAAAGACTACCGATTCCTGGATTTGGAAAGGAATTTTGGAAGGCATAGCTTGTATTCAAAAGTACTATATCTGGCAGATAGGAAAAGGCATCAAAGTTCATATTTTGGAAGATAGATGGATAGAAAACTACCCAGAAATAGTTCAATAACCTCCTAATAGCCCTCCAAACCTCACTACTGTTAATCAACTTTTCAATACCTATGGAGAATGGGACTTACAACTCCTAGCTCTCTGGTTTCCTCAAGATATTCAAAACCTGATAATCCTCACTCACCACAATCCTAACACTGAAGACACCATAAGATGGAGCTTAACCCATAATAGGAAATTCACTGTCAAATCCTTATATGATAAGCAAATCACTAATAAGTATGCCAATGATATCTTGATAGCTCCTTGGAAGGATATATGGAAGCTAGACACTACACCAGCCATCCACCTTTTCATTTGGAAATGTGCTCATGGCATTCTCTTAACTAATGCCAAAACTGCCAGTATTCTGAATTATATTGATCCCATATGCACTATCTGCAAGAATGCTCATGAGGATATTACTCATGTTCCTCTGACCTGTCCACTTGCCTCAAATGTCTGGAGGAAACTCTTTGGAGATTCTCATCAATTATTCACTGCTTTTGGATCATTCCATGATTTGTTCAACAGTTGGTTCCAAAATAATAACCCTCATACAAGTTGGAATGCTACTTTGGCTACTATATGTTAGTTCATTTGGAAAGCTAGGTGTGATATGGTCTTCAGAAACATTAGCCATTCAGCAGAGAGTACTGCACTGAGCATTACTCAGCATCGATGTTCCTTTAACAGAGTGATTCATAAACCAGGGCACATTCTGAACAATCTCCATTATCAGATTTCTGATAATGATCAGAATTTGAGAACTGATAATTTGGTCAGACAGCGTAGAGAGAAATTCGGAATCACTATTAGCATGCATATCATGGAAGTGAATAATAACATGTTGATAGACGCATTTATGTGTCTATTTTCATCTCTTTTATGTATAGTGTTAGAACCCATTTTTGTACTAATTTTGGTATTTTATCCCTTGTAGGTGTTTTTGGAAAAATAGGCTTTTGCGGCAAAATTGGCTCGAAAAGTTGTTAAAGGCTCCTGGGAGGACATTTGCTATTCGGACTCTCATCTTGGATAAGGGGTAACCCATTTCCAAGCAGCTGCTAAGCACAGACCGGGTCTGGATAGGGGGAGGTCACATTTCTTCACGTTTTCAAAAACAGAAAAATGGCGGGAATTTGTTTCTTTCACAGACGATTTTGTGGATGGATTGTTGATCGATTTTTAGGGAGATTAAAGGGCTGAATTTGATTGGGTTTGTTCCTATGGACTTAACAGGCGAGGTAAGGGTGTTGGAATGGATCCAAAGTGGCTAGAACTCGAATTGGAAGCGAAAAATGGTTAAAAATATCACAGTTTATTTTGGGAAAGTTTCTTGGTTTATTTTTGGAAACTTACGTGAAGAAGAGGAAGGAAACTCTTCTTAGAGATTTGTTTCTATCACGGGAGGAGTTTGGACAGCTGAGAACACGTGAAACAGAAGAAAAAAAAGAAATATCGCAACTTGCTGTGGAGGAAAAAACCAAAGTTATTCTCGAATTTTCTTTGCTCTACTATGTATAAAAGGGTTGGTTCGAGTCCTAGGAAGGTAAGGAAGAAATTAGGGGAAGTTTAGAGCCTTAGAGAAGCCAGAAAAATCATTGGAAGAAGCCCGAGTTCTGCTGCTGCTGCTGTTGCCGGAGAAGATGAAGAACACAAACAACAGAAAAAGAAAGTCGCAGAATATGTGACCGTAACTTTCAAACTCTATAGCTTTTGTAACAATTTTTCCAACAGTTAGCTTCAGTTCGCAACAGTTCTCTGTAAAAGTAGGTTCTGTAACGATTATATTAGTTACAGAATCCGCTGCTTAGAACTTTTCACTCTTTTAATCAACTTTTGAACACCAAAGATGTATTTTGAGCAAGAGATTAATATGAGGAGCTAAACCCCTTAGCCGAGGCGACGGAGGAAGCCATTGTTCCATGAAAAGTGGTATAGTTCTATTTTAATTATTTATTGCAATTATTTTACATGATTTTTTTGCATAGAATTTAAAAGAAAAATTGGTTTTTATTGAGTAGTTGTGAAGCGTTTTGATGGGACATGCTTAGTTTTAATACTTTTGATGTTTCATGCTTCGTGCTTACAATTATTACTTCAAGAACCATATTAGAGGCAAATATTAGAGTCAACTTAAAGAAAAATATTGCATGAATATTAATTAGAGTTTATCAATTAATTGGTCAATGGTGGAATCCAAAGTCTCGGTATTTTCTTATTATTATTGAAACAATTTTATTTAATTCTCAAAAATCCTTCACAAGCCCGAGTTGAACGAACTTTACTCACCACTTTCACTACAAACTTAAAATTCACAGCACATGTCTAATAGTGATTTACCATCCTTTACTAACTTTGCGTTGGTTGCAATGTCCTTCTCAGGTCAGTGTGTGGGAGATAGAAACTACAAAGACCCTACAGTCGGACTCAGCAGAACAGACATAGCAAGCAGAGGAGCTAAACTAGCTCTGGAATGGGGCAGGGAGATGCAGAAAGCCAACATTGACTTTGAGGCAGAAGATGGGGAAATTCTACAAGCAATTCAGAAAGGATATCAAACACAAGTGCAGGAAAGATTTCAAGGAACCACAACTATCAGCTATGGGGGAAATTTTGAAGCTATTGATTTTGTGTTAGGAAACCTAATCAAGCTAGCTCCACATCAAATCACCAATATTGTTAGATTAGCTCAGTTATCTAGTCATTTTACTTTGATGCAGGATTTAAATTGGAAAGGACCCAATCTCCAATTGTTTTTGACAGCCTTACAGTCTACTCAAAACCATTTTGTTATGGATAACTGTAATAACTATTTTTCAAAACATGAAGGACCATCCTGGTGCTAGACATAGACCAGATGACCAACTGCTGTACCATTGAGTCTGTAGCCTCTTCGAGCTTCAGCTCAGTTTTTTTATATAAAAAAAACAAACTATTTTTTTATACATAGAGGAAGTAATTTATCTCTTTTTTTCAATCAACATATCATTTCACTTATAAAAAGTAACTTGGGGTTCAGTTGATATTTAATAACCATCAATATGACAATATATATTTATTTTTTTGTAAGAAAATGCGAAAAGAAATTTACATTTGATAGGTTTGGATTAATGGCCATTGAATGTAAATATTATTAGAAGTGCTGGGTTGGATTAATGGCAATTGAATGTAATTACTATTAGAAGTGTAAATTGGGTTGTGCAGGCACGAGCACAGCCCAGCACATCATGCTAAAATTTAAGCACAACCCATCTCAGCACGGCACAACACATTAGTTTCGTGGGTTGGGTTAGGATGGACTAGACTAATCAACACAGTACGCAAAACGGATAAGCAAGTGGCATATCAGAGCATGTTAAGAGCACGCAATAATATGCATAAACACTACACAATATAACACAATACATCACATTTTGTGTATATTTCACAAAAGAGTGTTTGTTCTAGCCAATTTTTTGACATTTTATCATCATTACGTAGACTTGTTTTTATAACAACACATATGATACCTGAATATTTAGAAAATATTTATTTTGGAAAATATAAAATAAATGTGACCAGCACAGCACAGCACGGCACAACACAACACAACACAGCGCGCCGCCAAACACGGCACGCCATAATCTTCGGCGAGTCCCAGGTTAACTTACCGTAAAATTTTATGAAAGTCCAAACTCAATTTGGAATTCGATTACCTAATATATTTGGACTTTTTTTTTCCAAATTAATACATAAAGGGGGGAAAAAACACATATTTTCTGCGAAAATAAAAAGAAATAAATAAATAAAATCTGCACATATTTCTTATCTTTTCTCCACCTATTTATTGCATCGAGACGGGACTGAGTACACCAAATAAAAAATGTACTGTCACGGGGTGGGGCGAAGCCCCACGCACACAAAATCAAAATTTTAGTTAAATGAAAAAAGTGCCCGATGCATATCACAGGCACTAATCTAGTCGCATTAACACTCCATGCATTCCTTTTTTTGCACCTTAAACTTGGTGCATCCTTTTGCTAGTGCCTAAAAACACTTCCCCAAATTTATATAGGGTTTTGTTTATCATCTCTCATGGGGTTTTCTATATTAATATGACCCCTCTGTGTTTTCTTTTCCTGGATTGTCACGATTTTTGAATTTTTTTTTGCCACAAGTCACACTTTTCCTTAAACCTTGGTGCTTCAAGGAAACTATACGTATATATACAGATGGAAACCAGCTCTGGAGAAAATTTAACGGTTTGAAAATATTCTATTCTACGACTGCCTTAATTTGATTTTTCTATCTGACTCGTAAATGTCATGCACTCTTTAAGATGGGGAGAAAACTAAAGTCTAGAAACTATTAACATTACAATGTGGTACCCGAAAAGAAAAGAAACATATTATAACATATTGCAAAGTTATTTAGACTTTGATTCTTCCATTAAAACAAACTTTTGGTCAAATGGAAAGAAAGGAATAATAAAGGTCTTGCAAAGAAGATTAAAAATTACGTTACATTCTTGGCTTCGCAGATGGAGTGGAGTTACGATTTGGGATCTTCTAAAAAAATTCAAGAAGAAAAGAGCTTTTTACTTTCTTCTTGCAAGCCTCTACAAATTGTGTGCATATCTGATTTCTGCTTTTATGTACATGAAGCCTCTATAATTTGTGTGCATATCTGATTTCTGCTTTTATGTACATGAAGACCATGTGGAAGTGTATGTTTGTTGCCATTTCATTTTACTTATTTAAAAAAAAAATATAAAGCACTCGTACACTTTCAAAACCATAGTCTAACTTGGTTTCAAGTAATATTATATTTTTCACCTTTTAACATTTTTTCAGCTCGGTCAACTCTATGCGTATAACCGATCAATATATGTTATTTTGGCCAAGGTTGTTAAATCATGAATCGTATCGTGAATCGTTTTTCATTTTTTAAAAATCGAATCGTATGTTGAATCGTGAATCGAAGATTCATGGTAAATCTCTAAATATATATGCATATCAGAGTTATAGATCAATAAGTTTAATTATATGTTATTAGTATTATAGATATGAATATTAAAGAATATATAACATAATTTAGTGTTCAGATCAGTGGTTGGGCACTTAATTAGGTGGACATGATACTTGAGTTCGAATCTTGTGCTCTAGTGCGAGTCAAAATGTCTCAATTTTTTTTTTAATAATAATAATCACATGGAATGAACAGTTTTCGATTTGTCTGACTTATGAATCGGTTCAAATCGCACGAGCCAAAATGTGAATCGTAAGATTCACAGTCGAACCGATTCATTGTTAAGATTTGAATCGTTTTGGAAAATTTTGAAGCGAATCGTATGATTTTAAAAACCCTGATTTTGGCTAACTAAACGAAACAATGGTTCTATATGAACCACCTAAAATAAACCAAATGAAAACCGTCATCTCACATGAAAACGGGACCCGCACATTTTGGAGTTAGGAGGGGTCATTTTTGGGCCCCACAATATAAAATATGTAAGAGGGTAGTTTTTAGGGAGTTTAATTGGGGTTTATGTAGAGTTTTTGTTTGAAAATGAAAAGAACTGCCTTGTTCACAAGCTTGAATTATAGGCCACTAAATCTAATTATTATAATAGTATATTAATTCGACCTGAAATGCTTTTTTTTTTCTTGATAAACAAATTGCTCTTTTTATAGTTTGCACTTTTATTTTTATCCCCACCTACCAAGTTCCATATCAAACACAAGGGAAGCATTTTGATGAACCAATAGAGATTTTGATTATAAAAATTGGAACCGCTCTTATCTAAACTAAACCTACCATCGTCCCCCAATTTTTCCACAAATGCAAAACCGAAAAGCATAAACTAAACAGAAAGGAAGAATAACTCTTGGGGAATGCTTCAAAAAGAGAAAAAAAAGAAAGAAACACAAATGATATGTTTACCGAATCATCTTTCGAGAGAAAATCCCGTCTCAAACATGCAACAGGCCCTACATACATCGATGTATAGTTGGACTGTCCTGTTTTTCAAAGGATATGGTTGCATTTAATCATACTTTAGTAGGTCTGAGTCCTAACAATAATATTTGTACTTGGTTAACTGATTTGTTCAATGCTAAGAATTTCTGGGAGACATCTATGTAGGTCAAAATCAGGTATATTTGTTGTGTGCTATGGAGTATTTGGAAGCAAAGATGTGTTGTTGTTTTTGATAATAAACAACTCAACTTTACTAGTTTCATCCAATTTGTGAATGAATTTATTAATGATTGTGAAAATGCAATTTTACCAGTGACAAGAACTAATGCAAGAAATGGGATAAGCATTTGGCAGGCTCCTGCTGCCCACTATCTTAAATTAAATTTTGATGCTTCATTTATATCAGTTGATCAACCAATTGGGTTTGGACTAATACTCCGTAATACTGCAGGTGTTTTCTGTGGAGCAAAAGGAGGGAATGACAAAGCAGTAGATGAGGAGCAAGCTGAAGCTGTAGCTGCTCTAGAAGCTATGAAGAGGTCTGAGGAAAAAAACATTCAACTTCTGGAATTAGAAGGAGATTGTATTAATGTGGTCAATACCATTAATGGTAGTCTAGGTACAATAAATTGGACAACAAATAATGTTGTTCAAGAATGCATTTTTATTTTTAAGAACTTTCCAAATTGGTCTTGTACTCATATTAAGAGAGATGCTAACAATGTAACTGACTGTCTAGCAAAAAAAACTCAAGATCTTATGATGGTGGAGTCTGTTATGAGTATCCTCCAGAATTCATAAAAGAAAAACTGGAAAAGGATGAAAACATTGTAACAGTTTAAAGGTTTAATTTAATTTGATTTTACTATATATAAAAAAATAAAAATTCTAGACATTTCTATCGCACTACCCTTGCTCCAGCTAGCTCCACCACTATTGACGTTCGGTTCAAGTGTTGAACCAATTTCACAACTTCCTGGGTGAACAGCTCTTGGCCTTTTAACTATCTCTGCCACTTACCGACTTTTCCGAGGACATGGTACCCTCACCATAATAGATCAAAACAATCAATCTCTAGGAAATTTATTATTATTATATAGTTTTTGGAGAAAATACTCTATTGTGGTTAAAAGCTGTATTAAGCTCAAATTCTAAAGCTTTTAGTCCCACCAGAAATATTTATACCAGTAGGAAACTTTGGTTTTTTCACACCACTTAGATTATTTCGACCCCAGTTCTCTCCCACCCTACCCGGGCTCTATCATATATCCACAAAATTCCCTCTCTACTATCCCCATTTTACAACAAACCCTAATCTGCTAATCAACAAACTCGATTTGTACTTCAGATGTCCATCCTACACCAGCTGTGTGAAGAGACCTAGCACGTTATATACTCAGCAGAAAAAGAAATCCATATAAACAACAACAAATATTTATCGATCAAGGTATTATTAGGGTTTTCGTACGGTTCGAATGCCTTCTTGGGTTTTCCTATGGTTTTCTACTTCTCTTATGTTAAGAGGATATATCATGATCCTGAGTTTTGTTAACAGTGGTCTTCCTATTTGTTTGTTTGTTTGTTTATTTTTTTTTAACCTATGAAAGATATATCAATGATCTTGGGTTTTAGTTTTTACTCTTTAACAGTGATCTTGCTGATTTTGTTTTTTACTCATTATTAACGAGAATACCGTGTCTTATTTAACAGGTGATTTTCGAAGTACCATGTTAGGTGACAGTTAATCACTCTAATAAAAGGTTTGGGGCAGATTTTTTTCTTGATTTATCTTAAAATTATCGTAGGTAAGCAAGACCAGAAAGCACGCCAATGACAAAGATGCTGAGAACAGGGTAGTGGTGGAAAGAACTGAGAATTTTTTTTTATCAGGGGGTCGAGTAGGGCAAGATATGGTTGGTGATGCTGCCGAAGCTACATAAGAAAAGGGAGAGCGAGAATGGTAAATTCACGTACACTATGGTTGATATTTTATTGCTTTTAGTATACGCGTTGCAATTATATGACTTAGATTTTACATATTGTTGTGCATGATAGTTGATTTGTATCTCAAACTCCAATTTGATAGGAGAGGTACATTCATGAGTTTGGAGTTTTATTTTCGCAACATGGGGCTATTTGATGTTGCACTTGAAGTTTTTGTACAGTTTTGACGGGTTATTTTGTATTGTGCGGTCAAGAAAAATCTTTCGTAAATTGATGTATCTGTTATGTTTTGTGATTTTCAGTAGTTAGAATAGTTTTTGTGGTATGTAAGAGTGCTACGGGATGCATTACTTTACTCTCTGCACTATGAATAATAATTAGTGTATTGAGAGTTCAAGGATAACATTTGAAATGAAAATAGTTTCTGTAATTATAGAGAGTACATTTTCGTGTAAACAGTTTATTTATTTTTTTATAACAAACAAGAAATACCATCTAAGAATTCTTGAACAGTAAAATATTTATCTGGATCATGTTATTTTCATGCAGATTCGTTGGCGGGCATATTTATTCCTTCTAATTTGAAGCTAGCATGGTTTTTGAGGTATGTAGCTCTTCAATCCTACGTTGGTTTGCAGTATCAATGGTGTCAGCTCTAACCCTCTTTTAATTATTTATTTGAGCTAAGATAATGAATATCAATGATTGTAGGCTGGATTTGGTATGTAGTGGCTAAAAATATTGGATTTCTCTATATTTAGATTTTGAGCGGTCAGATTTTACCTTAGCTGCCGGACTAATCCATGAATGAGGGCTAATTCCAGTTTAAAATGATTTAGGTGTGTTCTGAAGGGTAACCAAGCATTTTTTTTTTTTTTAGCAGTAGAGATCATGCATTAAGCGGTAACGATGGATAAGCTGATTTCGAGGCCGCCATAATGTTTTGGATCTTCAACACAACCTATTTCTTTTCTTAAGCACCCTCTAAATTCATTTTTCTAATCCTTTGTTTTTATCTTCAAACAGGTACAAACCACGTCTCCCCGAGCCGTAATAGTATTAATAATCCTTGATATCCTCTTTTCTCACAGTGCACAAGTTACCTCTATTCTTTTGGATTTGAGACTATAACTTATATATCTCCTCAGTTTAGGCAGCAGGTTAAGCAGTTGGTGGAGGACATCTATTGCATATGGTTTGTGATTTTACAATAGCTGCGAACAATGCCGTTTTAAGACGCACAAGCCCAAAGGTACTCATTTTACATCATTTTCTCTGACATTGGAAACTTAAAACTGATCATAATTTTCTATAGCTGTCAGAAGAATATACCTCGATATAATGTCACTTTAGATTAACCAAAACGTATGACAACCCCATGATTCTTATTATAAATCAGACTTATATAATTTTTTCGATGGTGAATGGTTAATGGAGGGTGGTAATTCTGTTCCTATAGAGGTATTTTTGTGGAGAATTGACGTGTTCAAGCTTTTCCAAGAATCATATAAATTTTGCAAAGTTAAGGAGGTGGACTTCATGCTGATGTCTATTTATATAGAGTAAGTAAAATGATAGGTTTAAGCAACATATGAAAGAAAGAAGACTATCAAAAATATGAATCATATGATTGATTGGTTCAGAGCAAAACAAGGAGTTAACAAAGGCCTGGTTAGAAGGAAGAAACGGTCAGTATGGCTCAGGCAGGGTATGGGAAAGGCAGAAATGAAGGAAATGTATGCTTTATACTAGATACTATGACACTTCATGGTTGGCTATATGACTTTATCGTAGAGGTATCAGTTTGTTATTGTTCTAGGGCAATACGGTGATGCCTATCTGATGTCTCTTAATTGTTGTTTTAGGGCATTTTTTTCTGGGTTACTTTTGGTGTTTATCTAAGTTTAGTGTGTAATTTGTACATACAGTTACTCAATGTATACATACTTCATGAGTTCATTTTATAGTTCTCAGGTTAATATGTACATAAGCAAACTGGATCGAACTTATCCGGGTACACATACTCTCATTTAATTCTCAAAGTGAGAACTATCTACTTGATCACTATATAAGTGTGGCGATGTTAACGTATTGAGACTATATAAAGAATTACTTAGACAACCAATCTGAGCCCGTGCAACGCACGGGCCCAACACTAGTAATATATAAAAACAATATATGGTGTGGCATAATTGAAAATTATCCTAGTTTAATTGGGGGCATCTCACTAGAGGAAAAAAAAGGTCACCCCACCCTAATTTGGGTCACCCCTTATATTTTTTTTCTTCTAAATGGCTAAAATGCCCCTAAATAATTAGTGATAATCTTAATTAATTAGTGATAATCTTACTTAATTAGAGTTTAGCTTCTATTTTTTCAAATTTTATGTTTGCAATTTATTTTTTTATTTATTTTGGGCCCAGATCTGTATGAAAAATCGTCATGGTATTGAAGTGTTTCAGTGACGACTCTAAACAGTCGTTATTTCCTATAAAAGAGTCGTTATCTTCGTCGAAGAGTCATTAATGGCGGAAATGTACGACAGTTTGGAGTCGTCATATACATAATCAATTCCCCGACGACCCTTTGAAAGAGTCGTTATTGTTTTTATTTTATATATGACGACTCCAAACAGTCGTTATTGTTTTTGAAGTGTCGTTACTGATAGTCGTTATTCTCTAAAAAGAGTCGTTATCTTTGAAGAGTTATTAATGGTAGAAATTCATTAAAGGGTCGTAATAGAAATGAATACGACCATAACCACCCTTAAAGTCGTTATTGTCTCTGAAGAGTCATTAATCTAGAGTCGTTATTTGAAGAAGAAAAAAATTAGTTAAGGGTAAAACAGTATTTTCACAATCGGATGAATACATTCCTGATAAATTTGGGGTGTAAATAAAATATCAAGGCCCCCAATCAAACGAGGAAAATTATTTATGGGGTCAAATGTAAACTAATACTAAGAGTCTAATTTTTACTTTTCTTTATTGAATTTTTACAGGACTAAAACTAAAGAAAAGAAACAAAACTGTGGCTGCGATTGTATTGTACTAGATAGTAACCCGTGGTGCGCACTGGGTGGTGGTGTTTTTATTTTTTTAGTGCCTGTGTGTTTCTATACATTCATCACCGGGCTTTGGTAATTCATTTTCTTGCTTGTTTGGTAATTCTTTTTTTTTTTTGCTTGTTTGTGCTTTGGTCTTGTACGTCAATTACTACCTGCACCGGGTAGTTATAGTTGCACCGGACCTCCTCGTTCTTTATTCAATTTTGTACTACTTTTTTTTTTTTTTTTTTTTGCGCCGGACCTCGTCGTTCGTTGTTGAATTTTGTACTTGGCTGGTGCCGCTATTTTTTTTGTACCGGACCTTTTCGTTCGTTATTTAAATTTGTGTGTATTACTTCATTTTGTATTTTATTGTTGCTATAAATAGTTGTTGAAAGTTTGAAAAATACATTAGAAGTAGACTATCAAAACCATTTCTTTTCAGGAAAGTTAAATTTTGTATATTTATTTGATGATAATGAAAGACGAATTCGGTGATAGGAATTCTACACCTTTGTTGAACACCATCAAGGTAACTTTCTAACTGGAAATTGATTTCTTTCAAAACGAAATGGGCAGTTTGCTGCATTCGGAGACATTGTTATCCTAGGTATGTATACGCGGGTTCCTGCAAAGTCTCCTTCCATCATCCCTGCTTCGATAAGTGTTTCGCCTAGATGAATTACATTTAGTCGTGCTCCCTTGCAAAGTCCAGTTTTCATGATTCACCGAATCATTTCGAAGAAGTATAATTCTACTTCCAATTCCCAGTTGTATTTCATGATTTGGAATTCCTTGGAATTGCAACATGTTGAGAAACCCTATAGGATATATAAATTCTTGATCATGAATGGATCCTTCTGATTGGATCACCCTGTCAGAACTTACATAGATTTTATCTGAAGTCTCTGGTGGGGAGACCTTATCTCGGAAGACATTTCCTTGCACTTGTTTCTGCTCGTATTATTTCACCTACAATAAAAAAACAAAAAACAAATATAGTTAGCCTCAATGTTTTTAGCCACTTTCACCATTGACATAATAGGATTTATAACTTTGGCATATATAACTTTGACCAGTTTTGTAATTCAAATACACCTCAGACGATTAAAGTAGTGCAGCAATTCACATGCTTCCTGGTTGGTGTCTATAGAAAATGTAATGAAAAAAAGATAAGTCTTTCCATTATTAATTACACAGGTTACGGGCATATTTATTATTTTGTGAATCAGAAAACATTCTTTTTTTACAAAAATGCAAGGCAACTCATTATTTTCCCTTTAACCTGTAAAGCACATCACTCACTTTTTCCTCGAAAAACATCAATGACATATTAATTTAAACAGCGACTGGAAATTTTGGTAGAGAATACTTACTGACATGCCTTTGTGCTTCTCTCCCATGCCAGCCAGGATTGCTAATAAGATTGGCGCTTCTCCCACATGCCAGGATTTCTAATAAACTTGGTCATAGCCAGTGAAAGTTCTTGTGGAGTAGGTTCACAGAGGTATCCCGTGACTCCATCCTTGATAACGTCAACAGGACCACCACTGATGCATGCGATAACGGGCTTCTCCACCACCATTGCCTCCAAAGGGAAAATGCCGAAGAGTTCATCCTGCATAAATTAAACATTTAGAATTTTAGATATTGGTTCAAGAAGTTGAGAGAAAAGCATTGTTAGACAGTTAAGAGTTTAGAGATTTGAGTCCAAATTTGTGCACCCCTCAAAACCGGGGTGCACATTCCGGCTTCTCCCAATGGCCTATATTTACTTATCTGGGTTTCTCTACCATATAAGTAAATATAGGCGAGAATAAGCAAGAATAAAGACCCTACGCTATTTTCTCCACCACCTCTTTACTTTTCTCTCATCTCTACCTCTTTACTGTTATTTCATCTCTTCCCAACTAAAACTTGTTATTGATATCATAGTAGCGATTAACACAACAAAACGGTGGTAACATGGATGAAATGATCATGATCGAATAAAAGAAACGTCAATTGTCCATCAACAGTTAGTTAGTAGTGAAACAAAAATTCAATTTTAATAATTCCTTATGCCTATGAATCTATGATGCAACTGTTTGTTGGGTATGAATTTGATAATGTTAACTAAGTTCTTTTCGTGAATTGATCATGAATAGGTAGCGAAGAATGGACATGTAAGTACACAGCAAAGAATGGAAAAATAATAATAAAATTTCACCCAATCAAAACATGTAAATATACAACAAAGTCTTACATAAATTAGATTGACATGATTATGTAGTTCATGCTAAGACAGTAAATTTAAAGAATTAAGCAAGAACTCGAAGACAAAAACCCAAAAAAGCTGCAGCTTGATGGTGTTCTTTTTATGAACAACTGGTGGGCGTGATAACGTAGTGATTATTCTCTTTTACAACGCTCATCCTTTTTCCCAATTCGAGTTTGAGTGTAACCCAACACTCCAAATCTTTCGTAAAATCAGCAACACTCGTCAATCAATCAATAACCATTCTTCCATAGTTTCAAAGGCTAAAGAGCTTCTCCTTCATCTCCCGGAGAAAACCTTTGTCCAAAACTTGTAAAACTTTCAAAATCACTGATAACCCTTCATACACGAGCACAAAATCCACGACAGCCACCATTCTTCTCTCTCTTATTTTCAATGCAATTCTGGAAAAAAAAAAGAAAAAAAAAACATACTGAGAAACGAAAACCAGATAAGTAACAAATTTGGACTCAAGAGTTTATGCCAGTGAAACAAATAGTGTTGGGGGATTGAAATTAAATGTAGTGCTTGTACTGAATATCAAAAGAAAAATAATGGAAACAAAGATGATACCTTTGCAGGGGAAGATCTATTTTCATCTTCCAAGGGATCCCTTAAGCCATCACCAGTCTAAGCCAAAAAGGAAAAATTTGACAAACATTTAAAAGAAGTTTCTTAATTATCCACATAAATCCAACATTGAGATCGCTGAGAAATTGATAAAAGTAAATTTTGTTATTGGTTTTTAACAAAATCTTCACAGAAATACTAAAAGCATATGTTAATATGCGCAGTTGTTCAATCTCCTTGTTCACTAACTTATGCTCCATCTATCCCTCTTGAATGTGGATCAACAACCTCTTTTACTTCGATTCATGGCTACCTCCTTTTCCCGCACTTATACACCAGCCCTATTCAAATTTTCAATTTCAAGTCAATATATGTTAAAGACCATGCCTAATTTGATAATTCAAGCTAAATGTTCACACCCTAAACTCCAAAAGGAATTTCCAACACCTTGAAATTCTAATCCCATGCATCACTTGTCAGTCTCATAAGAAACCACCTCACCAGAAAAACTGAAAGGGAAACTAAAAAGAAAAGAAACAAAAAAGAAGAAGAATATTACCTGAATTTTTAGCCTCAACTTTATTGATGGTACCAATAGAGGATCGTCGTCTATACGATGATTCAAGTTCTGATTTTTCTCATATTGATGACATTAATAATGAAACCGTTGTAGATGATGAATCAGTATGCTTTGAGGATGATGATGGACTTGACATTGGTAGTGATTTTAGGAATTCTGAATCTATTGTATCTTATCCAAGTTATGATCATATTACTGATCATTTGCCTATTCAAAAGGACGAGAGTTGTATTAGAGACACTATTTATTTAGATAGTGATGACTTAGAAGAATTTGTTTATACAGAAGATACTATTGTTGAGACTAATGACGAGACAATAGACGTTCATAATGAGATACCTTCTAGTCATTTGAATAGTGTGATTCCTATAAGTCACTTAGTTGCAGATAATAATGAGGCGATTATTAATGATATTGTTGCTCCATTGAACTCCTGTTTTGCTGACTCATCTTGTGATTTCCTTGCTGATGTGAATATGGAGGCGATTGGTACTGGTCAGACAACTGCTGATTTTGAACCAATCTCAGTTTGTTTATCCCATTTTGCAGATTCCAATGATCCTATGCTTATTGACATTGTCAATGTATTGTGCCCTCCAATGGTTAATCAAGGTAACTCAACAACGAAAGTTATTTTCACGGACTTATAACCAGATTTAATAGTTACTGATTTTGATAAATTTGAACTTTTAGATACAGGTTTAAACCATCGTGTTGAGTTTGATAATCCGGTACATTTTTACATTGTCAATACATTGCTTCCTCTGATTTCTAGTGAAGATAATGTGTCCACCGAATGTATTTCAGCTGATTTAGAACCTGATTTAGAGTGTGATTCCCAAACAGAAACTAATATACATTCTATTATCTCAAATAAGGGCTGTTTTCTATTGGAAATTGATTTACATATCTTTTTGGAGATTTATAGTGTTTGCAGGTTCATATTTGCAGCTGACCGGATTTGTTGGGTTGATCCACAACTTTTCAGACTATATATATATGATTGGCAGCTTACTTTGGTGCATCAGCACCCTGTTTGAGATTCTTTGCTGGCACAAGTAGGGAAACAAATTCACTTTGCTTCATGGGAGTCAACCCATCAGATTTGTTCCCTTTACTCTATCTTTTTTATTTGTTTGCTTGAATTTCCCATCTTAATTTATACGTTGGATGACTCAATTACATTGAGGACAATGTAACATTTAAGTGTGGGGGAGTGGCATTTTCGTTAGGCTTTATTAAAAAACAAAAAATAAAATAAATAAATAATTATGACCAGCTGTTGAGCGGGTCTATTCTCTTTTCATTTTCTTATGACCAGTTGTTGAGCGGGTCTATTCTTTTATTTTCTTATCACATTATGACCAGCTGTGGAGCGGGTCTAAAAAATAAAAATAAAAAATAAAAAAATTGTGATGACAAGCTGTGGAGCGGGTCTAGTTTTGTACAAGCAAAATATAAGTGTGGGGGTGCTACATTTTATACCCATATTTATATTAGTTAGGACTCGATATTTTGGGTAATAACACTATTTTAGTGCATTTGTAGAAAGTGCAAGTGAACCCGATCACCGCTCAAATAACTAGCCAAATTGGGAGTTATAATGGCGTTTGCGACAAAAGGCACTAATGCTGCTGTGAGCTGCCGATACTTGCCACACCACTTCAACATTTCAAGTAACTCGCTGTGAATTTTGGTCTCGAATGGGAATGAAGTCTTGAACCATTGAAGACATGTTGGCTGGATTAATCGTGACTGGCTGTACACGATGAAATTGATGGGTGTTGAAGTCCGTGTATTGTTGGTTGTCTTGGAGTACTATGATTGCTGCTCGTAGTGGGTTGGTTACAACTGGTGACCAGTGGTTGAGGCTAGAAGTTCAGGAGACTGGTAAATAGGAGATGGAGTAGGACGGACATAAACTTGCGACAATCAAATAAGGGGCCAGAGAACTGAAATGTGGTGATGGACTGATAGTAAGTGACTGCAACGGTGAAGTCAAGTTGGGGTAGTAGTTAATGGCAATGGGTTGATCTGCAGAGATGGAATCATGAGGACTTGATGAGAGAATCAAAAGAAGGCAGTGGCGATGTGTTGTATCCGATAGAGAAGCATGTAATGCAGGGCAGTGGTGACTTCTCTCATATCGGTGATGGGGGATACAATTGAAGACAGTTGGTCGGAGGTTATTAACCGGATGGACAGAAACTAAGATGCTGGTGTTGCGGCCTGGGATAGTCCGAGAATGGAGGCTGGAGATGTATTTGCAATTGGTTAAGCTATATATGAACTGTCGATACTCGAATGGAAGAAGATGGAAGCCAAGTTGGTGTTCTGGTACCTAGAATGGGTTTGTTTTGGTGGAAGTAATTGATTGAGCATCAAAGCTAGGTTCCAGTATAGGTGGAGGTTCTGTTGACTTCAATTTTATATGTGATTTGAGCTTGTAATAGATGATTGAAGTGGTATCGACATTGGTTTAGAGTGATTGAGAAATCAAATTGCAGAAGCTGAGATATACGTTGGCTGTACTGGGTAATAATAAGTGGTGTTCAAGTTTAGTTAGGAGAGGATTCCGAGTCGGAGGAAGATAAGAAGTTTTGGGTCCATCTGTGAGTAGAGATGCTTACGAGATACCAACAAGAAGTGATGAAGTCTAATGCTGTCAATATTGGAAGTCGCATGGAGTCTGAACTTGGAAAGAAGCTGGTGATGCTCAAGGGCTTTTGAACTCGACTGCCAATGGTAGCATCGATTGGTAGAGATGGTTTATTCACTGACGTTGGACGAGCTGTTGCAGTCGTCACAGGAAGGTATTGGACGAATGGCGTTTAAGAAGCAGTGTTTGCCGGTTTGGGAAGGAAGCTGGTGAAGTATGAAGTGGCCGTAGTTGGTAGTTGGCCATTGTTGAAAACATGAAATGCCTGAAAACAATGAGAAAAAGGAAACTAGCTCGTGGCAGTTGGTTAGGGAACAAGAGAAGGTTCTGTGATTCAAGGAAGTGGAGATGCAGCATGATAAAAGATTGGCAGTAACCAAAGTTAGCCAAAGTTTATGTGGGGTTAGTGCCTATGGCTGAACGGACGGAGATTAGGAATCGGAGTTGTGGCCGTTAGGGCCTGAATGTGGATGTTGAGTTAGTGGGCTTTAGTAGTCTGCTAGATCGTATTCTTCCAACAGCACATAAATATTCCGAATGAGAAGAATAGAAGAAGGAGGCGGCACAGAGCCGTGAACGGCAGCTAGGGTTTGAGAGTTTTTATTTTCCATTTTCATTTTTGCTTAGCTAGTTTTGATTTTGAATATGTTTATGGCTTTTGAGAAAGCCGTGTCTAGCTAGAGCCGTGTTAGGGTTTAAGTAGAAACCAATTTAATTGTGTAAACTCTGCATTTATATGCTTAATAATGATTTGATTGATTAATAGTATTTCTTCGTATAGCTTGGTATCTAATTGCTCACGTGATTTTCTTGATTATTTATGCTTTTCAATTGATATTTCGTGCTTTGGTTAAATCCCTTGACGTGATATGCTTTAGGATTGATAGGTAATGCTTCAGAATCACCATCCATGAAGCGAAGAAAACTATAGCGGAGAAACAGTATTTGAAAATGCATGGAATATGTTTTTAAAGATTAGTAGAGTTTGCATATTTAATTGGTGGAAACCGAAAATACTAATATCCCATTCCCATTTTGTTAATTCTTAGAATTATTTTTGTTTCATCTTGTTCCGAATTTCTGAAATATTGAATTTGATTAGTCATTTTTGGTATTAATTAGTAGTTGTATTTTCACCCTCCTCGTGGGAATGACCTGTACTTGCCATTGTCTACTAGTTAGACACTGTGCGCTTGCAGTATTATTATCGTAGGTTTCTGAGCCTACCATGGCTACGTATTTTATTTTTTTGTGATCGGTCAAATAGAGATTTTATTGAAAAAAGACACTTAAGGGATACCTTAACCCAATAATTACAATTAATAGCTACGTATTGGAGTAGACTGTGTTTTAACCGGCAGTTAGTGTTTTCTTTTCAAACCGTTAGCTTTAATGCCAGATACGTATGAGGTGGCACAGAAGGCTGTGGTGGATAGTGAAAAATTTGAATAGTTTACTAAAGGTAAAAATACTTCTATCACTTCTGTTTCAACCCTAAATCATGCAAATTATTCAAGAGCCCAACCCAGTAATGAATTACCCAATCCAGTGACCAAAACCGTTAACTGTATCCACCAGATTTTCCAAACCCTTTCTTCCTCAAAAATTCAAAGTATAATCCCTAACTCTGAAATACATAAGAGGACGGGAAAAGCTACTCTAAGTGATGAAGAAATTATATCATCAGCTTCTTTCTCTTCTATTGATTCTACTAAAAAGAAATCTAGGAGTTGGAAGAGAACTGCGAGGGCCAAACCGAAGAGTGGTGGTAATCATAAAAATGAAGAATTATTTGTTGGGTCTAAAAGATCAGCTTGTCCCATGGAGATCGATGTCCATCCCAAGAGAACTCTGTCTATTCAACAACCCACAAAGGGTGTGGTGGCTGCCCTGAACCAGCCACAGGTACAATGTGAATCTCTCTTGGAACTGCCGAGGATTGGGAAACGTCTCGACATTCCGCAACCTAAAATCGTTTCTCAGGGCTTGCAACCCTCAAATTGCCTTTTTATCAGAACTTTACTTAATGAGGTAAATTGTACTAGACTATTCTCTTCTTTAGAATTTGATAACTACAATTTTGTTCCTGTTACGGGTAGAAGTGGAGGACTTGTTATTTTATGGAATGATTCTATCAATTTGGAGATCATTAGTTCAAACAAAAATGTCATCCATTGTCGAATTCATAATATCTTAGGGAATGATTGGGATCTTTTATGTGTTTATGGCCCTCCCAACCATAAATATAGGAATGAGTTCTGGCGAAGCATGGTGGGAGTCAAAGTTTTAATTTTTCTAATAATGGGTTTAGAGATTTCATTCGAGAAAGAAGTTTGATTGATATGGGTTATATTGGTCCTGCCTTTACTTGGACTAATGGTGCTACTACTGAAGACCCAATTTATGAGAGACTTGATAGGGATTTTTGTACGCTAGACTGGCTCCTTATGTTCAAGGACAATGGGGTTCTACATCTTCCTAGGATAAGCAGTAACCACGCTCCAATTATCATAATACTTGGAGAACTAATCGCAGGAAAAGGAAGCACTCTAACAAGGTTGAATACTACTGGATGGACCATCCTGAGTTTAAAGATGTGGTGATTAATACTTGGTCTTCTCAACAAATGGATACCATAAGTAAGTTGGATGCTGTTAATAAAGCACTAAATAAGTGGAGCAGAAAATCTTTTGGTAATATTTTTCAATCTGTGGAGAGTGCTAAGAATGATCTTCCTGATTTACCAAAAAAATGCTCACCTAAGAGACACTAGAGTTGATGAAAAACTTCTTAGTGATAAAATTGATCATCTAAATAATCTCCGGTACAAGTACTATGAACAGAGGAGCAAGGTTCAATGGATTCCCAATGTTGACAAGAATACTCATATTTTTCATAGGAAGAACCAAATTTCTGCTCTTAAACTGGTTGATGGAAGTTTGGTTACTAATGGAGATGGTATGGTGGCTTACTTGATTGATCACTTCTCCAATTTATTCAAAAGGGATCTTAATGAGGAAAATTCTGCCACCCAATTCCAAGCCCCTGTCAAGTTATATGCGGACAATAATGACCTAATAGCTCAAGTTCCCTTAACTGAAGATATATGGAAGGTCATAAAGAGCATGAAGAATCTCAAAGCACGAGGTCCTGATGGGATGCCAACAATTTTCTTCAAACGTTGCTGGGAGCACATTGGTGAAAAAGTTTCCCAAACAATTAAGCATTGTTTTGCTTCTGCTTCTCTTCCTCCTGGGATGAACCACACCAATATCAGCTTGATTCCTAAGGTAAAACACCCTACCTTACCTTCTGAGTTTAGACCAATAGCCCTTACAAATGTCTTGTATAAAGTAATTACCAAGATCATAGATCAACGCCTAAAGATACATCTAAAAAACTTAGTAGATCATGCCCAGTCTTCATTCATACCTGGTAGAATGATTATCGATAACATTGTTGCAGCTAAAGAGATAATTCACACCATGTCTACTTCGTTTTCTATTTTAGGATCGTTTGCACTTAAATTAGATATAAGTAAAGCCTACGACAAAGTGATCTGGAGGTTCTTAAGTTACTGTCTTAGATCGTACGGTATTATAGGGAAATCTCATAATTTCATTATGAATTGTGTCTCTACTGCTTCTTTCTCAATTGTTATTAATGGCCAAGCAGAGGGCTTCTTCACTAGCGAAAGAGGGTTACGTCAGGGATGTCCCCTTTCTCTGTATCTATTTATCTTATGTACCCAGGGTTTGTCTTGGTTAATGAGAACAATGGAGAATAATGCCTTTTATAATGGCTACAAAATTTGTCGAAATGCTCCATTTGTTCCCATCTTATGTTTGCTGATGATATTATTCTGTTTGGGAATCTTGATGATAAGACTATTAGCACACTTCAAAGAATTCTCAGTACTTATGCTTCATGGTCTAGACAACATGCCAATATGCAAAAATCTTTGATCCATTTCAGCAAAGGTGTCATTCTGAATAGAAGAGAGGAGTTTGCAAGACGATTGGGTGTTCAACAAATGTAGATTACTTACAAATACCTAGGTCATCAGCTTCTACGGTCTTCTTATAAAATGTATTCTCATGATTTCCTAGTTGATAAATATTATGTTAAGTTGGCAGGATGGAAGGGCATTCATTTGACGTATGCTGGCAGAACCATCATGATAAAACATGTGTTAAGTCTCATACCTCCTTATTATATGGAAACTGCTCTCATTCCGAAGAAGGTCTTGGATACAATTACTAGAACCATGCGGAATTTCTGGTGGTGCCATTCCAGAGAGGTAAGGAAATCTCACTTTATTAACTGGAAAAATATTGAGAAACACAAAGATATAGGTGGCTTAGGAATTAGAACATTACAGCACTTAAATAGAGCTATGATAGCCAAACTTATATGGAAATTTTTAGAGAATGAGGATTGCTTATGGTGTCAGCTCATGAGAGATAAATACTTGCACAAAGAAAACTTTTGGAATGTGAAAAAAGGTCAAAAATGCTCATCTACTTGGTCACCTATGCTGAATTGCAGAACTGATATGGTTGATGGGTGTTGCTGGGTGGTAGGTATTGGTAACAAGATTGATATTAGGGAGGATCCCTGGATTCCTAATCTTCATGATAAAAGACCCACTCTCAACACAAATGTCGATCAGTGTCCTTCAAAATTCAATGAGTTAATTCTTTCTAACCCTACCAGGTGAGACATTGAAAAACTTTAACTCTTGTTTCCACCTCATGAAGTTGGGAAAATTCTGGATATTCATCTACCTAGCAATGATGCAGAAGCTGTAGAAGATAAATTATTGTGGATTCATCATCCTAATGTGAATTTTTCGGCTAAGTCATTCATCAAAACTCTACAAGACAAAGCTCCATCCTCATCTAATGCTGGGAACATCGAAGAATTTCCTTGGAAGAAATATTGGCAAGTGAAGGACATTAAACCCAAGATTCAAAACTTCATTTGGAAAATTCTCAATAATGGCATCGCGGTGGGGAGTAGAATGCTGAAGATTTGCAAAGACATCAATGCAGATTGCAGAATGTGTAATGGGGTTGTTGAATCATTGGAGATTTTATTTCTCTATTGTCATGTTGCTCAAGCTTTTATTTTTGCTTCTCCCCTATCCCTCAGAACTAATTAAAGCTTAGAGCATCCACAATGGACGATCAAAACTATAATTTTGGTACAGAAACCAATCGCAGCGGGACGACTAAAACTAAATATAGTCGAGTTTTTTTACTGTTTCGGAGTATATTTGGTCTCAAATCCGGACCAAAACTATTTGGTCAGGCGGAGTTATAAAGCGCGTTCCATACGAGGCGTACATATAAGCTACGTTTGAAAAGGGGCGTATGTATACTAACCGTCTGTTGGTCAGGCGTGAGTATTAAAACCGTTTCAGTGAGACGGATGTATTAAGTACGCCTGGTGGGGCGTGGATACAAAGCCCGCCTGATGACAAGCGAACTTTTAATGTTCGTTTATATTAATTTCATGTACTCTTGTTTAATGAATGAATATGCGAATGTGTAGAATAACGAGAGATGGATTATGGCACAAACTTATGAGCATGCAGTGGACAATATTTCATTACCAATTTCAAGTATTGATGATAGGTGGCAGTCAATTATTTTGTCTCCTCCACCCTTGCAGATCAAACACATTCATGCCAAATGCCCAGGTGCATGTCTTGATATCAATGCTATAGTTACGTCTGGTATCAGGCGTTGATATAATCTTTGACTGTTACTCAAGCATTGATTATACACCCGTTTGGTAACAGACAAACATTTAACATCCGCACCACACCAGGCATTAATATTACGTACGCCCGGTTCAAACGTTGTTTATACGTCCTCCCAAGTATCAGACGTACATTATACATGCGCTTGGTTTCAGGCGTTGATTAAACATGCGCTTGACCAAATTTTGCTCTTCCACCGTAGCGAACCACCCAAGACTAAACCAAATTTTTTTAGTTTTTACTCTTTGGTTATGCTCGCGTGATTGGAGACGCTCTTAAAGATCTCGGTAAATCACTATCTCAAATGCTGGTTGTTAGAGGGTGGAGATTTTTCCAAACTTAAACTGGGGGCTGTCTGTTTTGGACTTTATGGAAGATTAGAAATAATATAATCTTTAATGGTGGTTCAGTTAATATTCAGTCGATGTTACAGGAAGGGTTATATTGGTATAATCAAAATATTTCGACTCAGGACATTACCACTCTACCACCTGAAAAAGACTTCCTAGACTCTAGATATATAGTGTGGTCTCCTCCTTCTTATCTGAAGATCAAGATTAATTTCTATGGAACTGCTGGTTCAAAAGGGTACGCAGGGCTGCTGTTGCTAGGGACCATACCTCTGGCTTTGCAGGATGCCAAACAAAGGTACTTGATTTTATTTCCCCAATTGATGCAGAAGTTTATGGTGCGTTAGTGGCTATTGATATTGCTATCAGTAAAGGGCACAAACATATCGTTGTTGAAGGTGACTCTCTTATGGTGATTAATGATTTGAAATATAACAACACACCTACTCCCTGGCGCATTAAGAATATCATAGGAAGAATCAAGGATAAGCTAAATTTCTTCTCGTCAGTCGATTTCAGTTTTATCAAAAAGGAAGCCAATACCATGGCACATTCCTTAGCTTCTTATGCTGTTGAATACCATCTGACTAATCAGTGGTTACTTCATCCTCCTTCTTGTATTGCTCACTCTGTCAGTGAGCTTTCTTCTTCTTTTTAGTTTTTTGTTGGTTTTTTCTCTTTGTAACCTTCAAGAAAGGAAAAAAAAGAAAGAAGGAATTTATAATTTAAGTGCCATCTAGCATAATTGGTTTAAATCAAGACCTAAAACAAATTATTCTATTTCTTGTTGGTCCCAGTTTACCGCATTGCAAAATTATTCTTAAAAGTGATCAGTGGGGTTAGCTTGAATATATTGTCCTCGGCATCATGTCACCTGTGGGAAACGAGAGTTTGTCTCTCATGAGATTCTTGATATGACCCTTTTCTGTTTTATTTTCCCGAATTGTCACAAACTTTGAATCTTTTCTAATGTGTCACACTTTTCTTTAAAAAATTTCTGTGTACATTGATCACACTGTTTAATCATGTTGAATAGTTTGCTTTGCGGAAAGGAAAGGAAACATATACATTTGGAAACGAACTTAGGAAACAATCAAGGGATTCCAAAATATTTTATTTTACCACATATCTTGATTTTGTCTATCTGACTGATAAATATCATACACTCTTTTGAGATGGGGGGAGAAAACTAGACACTAGAAAATGCCACTACTAGGACGTTGTTTCGAGAAGGGAAAAGAAAAGGATTGTCTTTGTAATATGTTGCAAAGTTGTTTGGACTTTGATTCATCGATGACAACACAACTTAGGTCATATGGAAAAGAAAGAAATTTTCAACTTTCTGCAAGGAAAATAACTGTCGTAAATGATACTGTATTCTTGAATGTACTATTGGAATGGCGTTTCTTTTTCAGGATCTCTCGTGAATTGTCAAGAATATAAGAGCTTGTTTCTTCTTCTGAGCCTGTATAACTCCAACTTGTGTGCATAAGCTATTTCTGTTTTTTTTCTAAATATAAGTATATTTGCTTAATTTCATCTAATTTTTTTCCTTTGATAAATATCATTTTATTTATACACTGTCCATATCATAGTCTAATTTGGTTGATACCAGCTCTTTCAGTTTTAACTCTTTGCTTATATTTAGGATACCAGAGGCAAAGTTAATCCCCGAATTCATAAGCAAGAAAAAGAATTATTTCATAAAAGGTCAACCCATTTACTTCCAAATTTTATTCTCAAATATTGTTTCCAGCCTAAATAACAATAATATTGTTTCCAGATTTTATTCCAGATTTCATAAGAACCTCATTTACCGGTTTAGATTGATGTCCACTGCATCTAATTACAATGGTACATTAATTCAATGTGAAATCCTCTTTTTATTTGTTGTATTTTTTTCCATCCCCAGCAACTCTCGTAGGAAACACAAGGGAACATTTTAATGACCTATGAGAGATTGTGATCGCCCGACGGGGAGCCACTCTTAGTTTAAGATTTTACCTAAACTAGACCAACCTTTGGTCCTCTTCCACAAATACAAAACCCAAAAGCCTAAACTAAAACAGGATGAAATTCTTGGTAATCAAAGCGATGAGCCCCATAAATTGAACAAATCGTAGCTATTCATCCATTAACAGTAACACTCTGTACGTTCCCTCTTTGTAAATAATTGGTGTGGTTGTAACAGATTTCGGGTTTCTTCTATTAAGTTGATTGAACCTCGGGGATTCATTGGCTGAGGGACGTTCTTGGCTGAGTCTAGGAGTAGTGGGAGAAATCATTTCTATATCTATAGACTACATACAACATATATTTGGTTTTGGCCTGAAATTGAGTTGGATTCAAGGACGCTTAAAGACCACGCATTTCTCGGTTTTAATCGAGAGATATTTTGTAAAATGGTCATGAGTTTATGGTTTAATTAGGGTCTGGGTCGTAAAAGACGCAGTAGATGCATTAGGGTCGAAGGCTAAGGTTGACCGTTTGATTTATTTCCTAAAATGCCCTTATAAAATCGTTAAATGACATTATGTTATAACCCAGTTAAAAACTTAACCGAGCACACAGAGACAATAGATTGAACACTTTAGCTGCAAGTTCAAGCATCTTCTTTAGATCTCCATCACAACTGGAAATCTTTATTTATCCATTAAACCTGGCCTAAGTAAAGAGGGATTGAGTTTCTCCTAATGTTATATTGGTAACGTTCAGCACTTGCTTCAAATCTTCCTTTATGCTCCATCGTAATTCCTTCACGTTCATCATTTCTGAAATCATACGTCCAAGCAGTTTCAAAGAATTTTTGCTCTCATCATGTCCACCAGCTATGTCCAAGCAATTTCAAAGAATCATATGTCCAAACAGTTTCCCATGTAAGACAGCTGATGCAGAAATATATCGACGACAATTCTTTACCTTGCTTCCATCTCTGAGTTGTGAAATCATAAATAAATAAGCAAATTTGCAATCGGATTCCATCGACCCATGAGTACAAGTTTACCTTCAACACTTACTATTTGTGAAAACAGTGGAATCCCAACAAGGTATTTTGGTATCGGCCTACTGAATCAAGTCTTTCCCATTCACCACTCACAGAGTCATAGGTGAGATGGATATGTTTATCAAGAGCGTTCTTAATTAATAATTACTTTTCAATGATATCTCCCCCTCTTTTAAGACAAGCAAGCTTAATTGAAATCCTTACTTTTTGGTTCACCAAACGGAAAATGGTTAACATTAGAGACTAAAATGTTAAGACTAAAATGTTAAACAAAATACAGACGGTTTAGTTAAGAAATATAAACAAGGACTGAAATGCTTAACGGAATAGGGACTTACAAATAATAATATATAAATTTATTTATTTACAGAAATGCCATTTTTAAAAAATGGTACGTATCTTCCAAATGGTACGTCGGATTTTTGTAAATTTTATATATTTGGAAAGCTCTTTCAATCACCTACGCAACGAGTATAAACAACCATATCAAATTTTTACATTTTAATATATTTATAGTTATCCAAAAAAATAGTTATATTTTAAAGGTATATTGAAAGAGCTTATGTACTTTTTATATGTTGCCTATGTAATGCTCAAATACTTCACTTGATATACTATAAAATTACTTAGAAGAATCTATAGATTTTAGTTTCAATACAAAAGATTACCTCCATTTCATTAAAAGTGATACTTTAATATTTTTTTCTTTCCATTTACCTAATATTAGGCTAAATTAGGGGTGGGACTTGGGTTGGGTTAACACACCCAACCCATTCCCAACCCGAACGTTGGGCGGACATGGGCAACGTATTTAAAGACTTTGGTCAAGCTTGGGCATAAACTTTATAAACCCGAGTTAAATTTGGGCAAGCATGGGCACAAATATTTCTAACCCAAGCAACCCGCCCAACCCGAAGAACTATGATATAATTATATAAAACTATTTTTATAATTGGTATTATTATCTATTTAGAGTAATTTTAGATATTATCTTCAAATCTAATAATGAAAATATAAATTATATGTATCTCATTAATCATTCAATATTAAAAAATTCTATATTATTATAAATAATCTTCGGTTATTTAGAAATTTGAGACAAATATGGAGCAATTAAATCATATTATTACTAAAATTGTTATTATTATATTAGCAAACTCGTATGTCCAGCGAAACTTGGGCCAACCCGAGGAACATAACTTGGGCAGTACCTCCATGGGTTCCACGGGTTCGATGGGCAATCTGGGGCAAAGGATTCCTATCTCGGGTCTGGCTCGGCCAAACCTTCTAACCCGCCCAACCAACCCAAGTCCCACCCCTAGGCTAAATTGAAAAGTAAAATGAAGGTACCACATTTCAGAAATGGAAAGAAAAATTAATGTTGCCGACGTGCATCGCACGTGCTCACTAATTATACCCATTAATAATCCATACTTGAGAATCTCTAACTCCATTAATAGCCATTATTAATGCCAGTCAGTGAACGCACAAGAATGGAGATTAGATATAGGCTGCAGTGAAAAGAAATGGAAGAAGGAGAATTCACGGTCTGAAATGGAAGAAGATTGAAAAGGACCGGAGACTTCTATGTTTTTGACAATATTTGAACCGTCAACGCTAGTTAACCAACGGTCAAAGTGTTTGGTAAAATAAAAAAGTCAATTAACACTTTTTTAACGGTCAACCTTAGTCTCCGACCCTTATGCATCAACTGCATCTTTTACGACCCGGACCCTAATTAGGGCATAAACTTACAACCCTCTTACAAAATATCTCTATAATCAATGGGAAGTCCACCGAGAAATTTAAAAGCTCACAAGGAATTCTAGTTAAGGCCGAAGAAATATGGCTCATTACAGGCTTCAAAGTTAGTGCATAACGTGAAAGTATCACCCATTTGCAGTTCACAGACAAAACATCAAAGCAGTTATTTAAACAACTTGGCTTTATTTATAACTACTGTTCCAAGTCTGAGGTGAAGCTACATTTTCTTCAGTTTTCTACAAACTTCAATGACAGACTAGTGTCTCCACTGCTCCTCAAGTTCTCTAAGATATTAGGTTCACTTAATAATGTAAATTATAGTACCACAAGTTATAGAACAAAGAATCTCAAACATTTTGAACGAGTTTCAAACGAAAGAGTACTAACAAAATGGTATCAAAAGCTATCAACAAACATGTATCACAAAGTTGCAGATGATGCTAACTAGCCTCTTAAGCTATTGATGATTGCGGACGACATTAACTAGCCTCTGAGCTATTTATTGATGATAGTTTATACTGGAAGACACAGAATGACAAGAATATTTAGGAAAGAAAACCAAGAACTTCGATGAATGTTTTACGACAAGAAATTGATCGCACTACATGTAGAGCCTTTTGGAAACATCAGTATCTTATTTATGATTCTGTCCCGCTTGTATTGAGGTAAGCTTGAAGGGAATGCAATTGTCATTGTCTGCAGAACAAGTGAGTTTTTTAAAAAGTAATTTATAATATCAAGTTCCTCTTGTTTCCCATCAAACTCCCGAACTTCGACCACTTTCAGCTGTAGCAACAAACAGTCCGGCACCCTTTCTTTATCCGAACCTAAGTAGTTTGTGAATGGAGAAAAACCCTGTAACCATTTTAAAAAATGAGACTTTCAAAACAACAGCGACAAATTAGAGAACCAAACAGTGAGACAAACTAAGACACCTTCCCCTATTTTGCATCATATATTAGTTGATGTTGTATTCAGATTTCAAAGTGTAAAAAAGCAAAATGTTGTTACAAGTTTGTAGATACTTTTGTGTCTCAATCCAAAAAATTGGGTCATACCAGGCAAACTGTTGATGTTTTATTTCCAATACGACCATATGTACCAAAGTCTTTAGATAACTAACAATAGTTTAACAAAAGATGCTATTCAAAACCAAGTAATTGAGAAAGGTGAGGAACTTTCCTGAGCGATGACAAACGATTCCAAATTAGGCACGTTCAAGAGGAGATGAAACAACCCTATGGACGCTTTACACGAAAGCTTAGAACTTACTTCCAATCGTCTCAAATCAGGAAAAGTAGGCATCTGAGCATGGATATCTTCATAGTAAAAAGTCTAGAAACGAAATACTATATTGGTAATGCATACAAATTAAGAAAGAAACAAAAAAAAAAAACTGTTTATAGAAGAATAAACCTCAGATGAGAACGAAAAGTAGTGAAAAAGCAGTTATACCTTGAGGGTGGAAGCAGAAATGTGTAGAACCTTTACATTTGAAATGCCGCCAAGAAGATTTTTTAGGCCACATTGTCTTGCCTTGCTTCTTTTCGTATTATTGTAAATAGGTGCAAACGCAATGTCAATGTCTGCATCAACTATAGATGAGAAGACATGATCTGTATGAAGAAGATCCTCTGGCATGCCACTGTATGTTAGAAACTGTAGATTTGGTGAATAAATCTTCAGCTTACAACTATAGATCCCGGAGTTTGTAATGAATAACCGCTTCAATGAATCAACTGAAACATGTAAAACCTTGTTTTCCGTTGTGTAACAACTAGTTAGCATCAATTCTTCAAGGACAGGGGAATTTGAAAATAATTGTGCACTCAAGCTCTCATCCACAAATACCATATGCTTAAGGCGAAGGATCTTGAGCTTTGGAAATGAAATTGTTTCAGCAAAACTAAAAGTCCTGACCTTATTTTTTGTATGCACTGAATGATCCCCAACCATTTCTAACTTTAACATACTGATAGTTTCACAGGTGAATAAACATGTGGGTAATCCAAACTCTATCGGTATACAGAGACTCAGTTCTTCAACTTTACGCATTATTAGAGTAGAAATCCATCCACTAATCTTATGGTGATCATGGAGACTATCATAATCGAGATAAAACTTTTTCATAGTAGGCAGATCATTAGGAAAAAGAGGGTGAGAATGTAGTAGCACTCTATCCAGAATCTTTATCAATCCCCTTGTCTCTCGTAACTGTCTCTTCCATTCATGAATACTGAGATTTCCATTTTTTTTAAACTGACACTGCCTCCGCCATTCTTGAATATTGAGAACCGGTGAAGATGCCCTTCCATCTTTTAGACAAAATGCTGGTAGCAACCACACATTTGATAGGAAGGAATGAGAAAATATGGTGAAGAAGTGGGTCACATAATTCACTGAGCCTATCCTCTCCCATACCCATGTTCTTGTTCTGTAATCTCCAATCAACAATCAAGGAAAAGGGTTAGGAAACAGAATAGGTGCCTGATTTATCAATACTAATCCTAAAACCACAAACTATAGTAATCCCCGGAAAAAACTAGGTTTATTTTTTGGGGTTTTTTTCCTTCAATTTATTAGGGTTTTACGAAACTGTGATGATTTCTCCAGATTATGTTTATAGTTGCTGTGAATAAACAACATACTAGCATAAACCTCATAATTTTCATGAATCACATACATGCAAAATATAAGATTGTCAATTTTTTTCTTTTTTTTTTCCTTTCAAATTACCTGATGAATGATGAACTCTTGCACCCTGCCGGATCGCTTTGAGTTGAGATTGATTATTCCTCCAATTGATGTAAATTATAATAACGGAAACCTCCTTGATGAATGAAGGAGGGCACAAACCTCTCCGACTTCCGCTACCCAGGTCCCTAACAAAGAACAATGGTTCTACACATACCGTCCCCTCCAACAACACTAAAACAACCTCTCACAATAAGAGTGGCCCCATCTAATGGAGATTAGGGGAGGGTCATTTTTAGACCCACCAATAGGAAATTTGTGAGTAATTGTTTTAGTGTTGTCGGAGGGGACGGTACATTAAGAGTTTTCGAACAAAGAAAAGAAAGGAGCAAAAGGATCTTTGAGGCTTCAATTCTCGCACTTTAATAAATATAATTCACTAGGTGATTGCCACGTACTTGACCGGGTTAAAGAACCTTAGGGGTCAAAGTCTTAAGGTAGGGGCATGTCTCATGCTCACGGCCCTAGTTAGCAATTCGGTATGCTGCAAGCGTACTTGTATTGTTCGGATTTATGAAAATTAAATTCGGTCAAAAATCTGGTCAATGGTTCGTGATTCGAAAATAATTCAGAATGGCATACACACGTATATAATTCATTTTAGAGAATATGAATTCGGAACACAAAATTCGACATGTATTAAATATGAACACGTAATTTAATTCTAAAAAAATACCTTGGTTGGTGGTAGGGTGGACTGATTTGTGTACTAAAAATAGTATATAGTAAAATATGTTTATTTAGCAACAACGAAGCGTTGGTTCAGTGGAGTTCTGAACCTTATGAGGAATTAGATGTCGGGATTTCGAATCTCAGTTACATTAGACGTCGGGATTTCGAAAAGACGTTATAAGCTAGGCCCAGAAGCGCGATTAGTTCGGAAAGCTGAGAAAACTCACAAACTGAGCGAGGAGTTAAAAATTCGCGAATCAGCGAATGATTCGACGAATTGCTAACTAGACTCATGACCAATGTTAGACGATACCCTTTTCTACCTAACAATGATAAACGTAAATTTTCACTAAAGGAATCAAGATTGGTATATCACGTTCAACATGACATTTGAATTATTGCTTCTTTTAAATGAGAGATTAGACGTCGGGATTTCGAGTCTCTGTAACTAATTTTCGGAAAAGGAAGGAAAAAAAAGACATTAGGCCTTGAATAGACGTTATAAGCTAGGCCCAGAAGCGCGATTAGTTCGGAAAGCTGATTTTTTTTACGAACTGAGTGCGGAGTAAAAAATTTGCGAATCAACGACGAATTGCTAACTAGACTCATGACCAATGTTAGACAATACCCTTTTCTACCCAACAATAATAAACATAAATTTTCACTAAAGGAATCAAGATTGGTATATCATGTTCAACATGACATTTGAATTATTTCTTCTTTTAAATGAGAGTAGTTCCAGTGAAAACAAAAAGTAAGAAGATTTTTTTTTATATACATACAGTATAATTATACCGTTCCCCTGAGCTGACCTAGCAAGCTGAAGTCGCCCCATTATTAATCCAACAGTCATCCCAGTAGGACCCGATCACAGCTCTATCCATAGGGGAGATTGGTGAAAATTGGGGATCGACCAATTCGGACAAGAAGTCTATTTTTAGCCCAGCAAATTCAGGTGTTTTCCTTTCAAATTCAGGTGTTTTCCTTTCAAATCTGATGATTGGTGTTAACAATATTGTGAATTCTTGCATCTAAATGTTATAAATCATGTCGGAAGTTAACAAAAATCCAATGGAAAATGGATCTGAATCTCGATCCAATTTAGAAAAATTTTGTTCTAATTTTTGATTTACTTCTACTAAATTCTCCCGTGGATGTTCCATCTTTGTTTATACCTGATGATGTTATTGAAGAAAGATTAAATGTATGGAGATTTAGTCTGATTAGGCTTGATTTTGTTAAAATAAATATGGAAGTTGCAGTTGTTTCCCATAGCACCATCTACTACTTTGAAAATGAGCCGTTGAAAATCAACGGATTTCTGGCCGTCAAAATTAATACAGATATATTGTGAGGTTTTATATTTCGGAATGTGCTCATTTTTGGTAGGCATGTAGAACCTGATAAGAAGAACATATCCTCAAAAAAAAAAAAACTTCAAATTAGTTACTATTTGGTTTTTATTCATAAAAACAACGTCCAACGTGTGAAATAGTGTGATGATAATAGTGTGAGGGGATCTTTCCTCTTGATATCAAGTATTAATCTTGGAGTTATAAAATACACAATATCCATTTAATGGTCTGGCCCTGTAACTCATGATAAAGTATGAAAACACTGTGTATGTATATTCCCCTAGAAGTGACTCGTTTTTTGTTATAATTAATTAGTGTGATCTAACCGAAATCAGAAAAATGCAGAAAAGAAAAAAAGTAAAAAGTTATGACTTTACATGGGAAATCGGTGTCCCGACCGTTGGACATACAGTATCAAAACCAAAATTCTGGTCCCAGAGATGCTACATCTATCGGGGATACATCCCCTGAACCCTTTTTGCTGTCCAAATCATGGACTGAAGGCCATGGGATGATGGAGCCACTACAAGTTTTTCTAGCCGTTGGATTTTGTTGCGGGACATTCCAATCATTTTCCTATTTTTAGTGATAAACTTTGACTCCACTTTCCACTCTCAATATTACAGTATGATCCCTCAGTTTCACTATAATTAAACGTGCATCCCAAACTTCCATAAAGAATAGATTAGGCCCATGAATCTGATTGACTCTGACTCTCTTCAGTCTTTTAGTGACTCTCGAGTAAACCACCAAAGTGCAGTCATCCCTTTCTCTGTCTTTTCTACTTTGTTCTTTCCCCGTTAGAATCCGAAGTGCTTGCACACCACGGTACTCAAAAGCATGGTAGAAAACTTTGTATGTTATAAATTCAGAAAATTTAACTCCATTTTTCATTTGTAGTCTCTTTTCTATTCCCTAGCCTCCTCCTGTCTTAACAAAACAAAGTCAGGAGAAAATTTACTCGTATTATTAAAAGTGTACGTCATCATGATGTGCGCTTCATCTCTTATTATGAAGTTGGTTAAACCCATGTTTTTACATGGGTTTTCTGCTTGTTTACACCTCATTATGTTTCTATCCTTGTTTATGTATTGGGTGGCGAAGAAACTTAAAGCTAGTAGTAATGGTAGTAGTCCTATACAAAGCAGCTGCTCCAAAGAAACCAGGTTTTTGTATTATAAACCAGCAACTCTTTTATTATTCTTATCTTGTTTGAGTTTATCACTTGTTAATGTTATGATATCTATCTTCAATCAACTTATTTGGTATACGAATGGTTCATCGTCTGATGAAAAGATTCTGGTTCAGTTCGATTTACTACTCAGAGTGCTTGCTTGGGGTTCAATTTTTGCTTACTTACATCATTCAAACGAGCGGACGAAGTTTCCAGTCTTGTTAAGGGTTTGGTGGGGTTTCTACTGTTTTATGTCTTGTTGTTTTCTACTTATCGACCTTGTCTGCGCGTATCAAAAAGGTCCAACATTGCCTACCCAATTCTGGGTTATGGATGTTATATCTGCTGTGGTGGGTTTATTCATCTTTTATGCTGGAATCTTTGGCAACAAAGATGCAGAAGATACCCTGAATGAGACTCTTTTGAATGGCCATACTAGTAGCAGTAATGAGTCAAGTAAGAACAGTAATGGTGAAAATGCAACTCCTTTTTCTACTGCAAGTTTTTACAGTCTCCTTACTTTCTCTTGGATGAGCCCTTTGCTTTCTGTTGGTAATAGGAAGACGTTAGACCTCGAGGATGTTCCTCAATTAGGAATTGCTGACAGTGTTAGTGGTGATGTCTACCCAATTTTTCAAAATAAGCTTCAATCTTATTCTTCCGGTAGTGAAGTAAAAACGTTCCAACTCGTCAAGGCATTAATCTATTCTGTTCGGCGAGAAGTTGCAGTGACAGCTTTACTGGCTCTAACTTACACATGTGCTTCTTATGTTGGCCCATACCTTATTGATACCTTTGTCCAATACCTCAATGGTCATCGAGAATTCAATCACGAGGGTTATATTTTTGTGTCTGCATTCTTCATCGCAAAGCTCGTTGAGTGCCTTGCACTGAGGCACTGGTTGTTTAGGATGCAACAGGCTGGGATAAGAGTTCGGGCGGTGCTGGTTGGGATTATCTATCAGAAGGGTCTGACCCTTTCAAGCAAGTCAAGACAGAGTCACACGAGCGGGGAGATCATTAATTTCATGACAGTGGATGCTGAGAGGGTTGGGGATTTCAGTTGGTATATGCATAATTTATGGTTGGCTCCCGTTCAAGTCGGCTTAGCCTTGATTATCTTGTATAAGAACCTTGGGTTAGCTTCAGTTGCAGCTCTAGTGGCTACTGTCGTTGTGATGCTGGCGAATGTTCCCTTGGGTGCAATGCAGGAGAATTACCAAGAAAAATTGATGGCGTCAAAAGATAAAAGGATGAAGGCAACATCAGAGATTCTGAGGAACATGAGAATTCTCAAGCTTCAAGGCTGGGAAATAAAGTTTCTGTCTAAGATTATTGATCTCAGAAAGAGCGAAGAAGGATGGTTGAGGAAGTATGTATATACATCAGCCATGACCACCTTCGTCTTTTGTGGTGCGCCCACATTCGTGTCTGTAGTCACTTTCGGAGCGTGCATGGTTATGGGAATTCCACTTGAGTCGGGGAAGATTCTATCAGCGCTCGCAACGTTTATGATACTTCAAGAACCTATCTATATTCTTCCCGACACAATTTCAATGATAGCTCAGACTAAAGTTTCACTTGAAAGAATTGCCTCATTCCTCCGTCTCGATGACCTTGGATGCGATATAGTTGAGAAGTTTCCAAGAAGTGCTTCAGATATTGCAGTAGAGATAAAAAACGGGAACTTCTCGTGGGATGTCTCTTCGTTAACTCCAACATTGAGAGATCTGAATTTTCAAGTAAATCACGGTATGAAAGTAGCTGTTTGTGGTACTGTCGGCTCAGGAAAGTCTAGCTTGCTTTCCTGCATCTTAGGGGAGGTGCCCAAGGTATCTGGTACAATCAAGATTAGTGGAACAACGGCTTTTGTTGCTCAGTCCCCATGGATACTGGGTGGAACGATCGAGGAGAACATATTGTTTGGTAAGAAGATGGGACGGAAAATGTATTCCAGCGTCCTCGAAGCGTGTTCACTGAAAAAGGACTTGGAAATTTTGTCTTTCGGGGATCAGACAGTTATTGGGGAGAGGGGCATCAATTTGAGTGGTGGACAAAAGCAACGAATACAAATTGCTCGTGCGATATACCAGGATGCTGATACTTATTTGCTCGATGATCCTTTTAGTGCTGTGGATGCTCACACGGGATCTCATATATTTAAGGCAACTCATTCATCTTGTAGCTCTAGTTATTGGGTGCATATGTTTCTGACTAAGCCGAATTTCATCGAGTTCGCGATTGTAATCCGTGTTGTTTGTAGTTGAGTATCACTAACAAATGTCTGCACAACAGGAATGTCTACTCGGGCTTTTGAGTTCCAAAACCGTGATTTATGTTACCCATCAAGTCGAATTCTTACCTTCTGCTGATCTCATTTTGGTATAATCTTGTGTTCTTTTTCTTTCTTTCTCTAATTTCTTTCTCGTCATTTTGATTCGTTGAACTTTCTTTGTTGAACTGTTTCAAATTTTCAATGTCAGGTTTTGAAAGACGGGAAGATTACTCAGGCAGGGAAGTATGAGGATATTCTGAATTCAGGTACAGATTTTATGGAACTGGTTGGTGCACATGAAAATGCCATGTCGAATCTTGATTCATATGAACCAGGAATGAAAACAACTGATGGTGCTGATAGCTCTCTGAAGGATGTGCATAAAAGAGAAGATATGAGAGAAGAGCAAGACATTACAGGAGATGAAACATCAGTACCACAAGGCCACCTGGTTCAAGAAGAAAAGAGGGAAAAAGGCGAAGTTGGTCTTTGGGTGTATTGGAAGTATATTACTACTGCATATGGAGGAGCACTTGTACCATTCATACTGCTAGGGCAGGCTATTTTCGAGGTCCTTCAAATTGGGAGCAATTACTGGATGGCTTGGGCGACCCCGATATCAAAAGACGTAGAATCTCCAGTTAAAGGCTCCACTCTCATCCTTGTATATGTTGCGTTGGCTGTAGGAAGCTCCCTTTGCATTCTTGCGAGGACCACTCTTGTTGTAACGGCTGGGTACAAGACTGCGACTCTGCTCTTCAACAAAATGCATCTTTGCATTTTTCGAGCTCCCATGTCATTTTTTGATTCCACCCCAAGTGGAAGGATACTAAGCAGAGTAAGTAAACATGGACAGTCATTTTTGTACTTTCCTTCTATACTCCTTCCAGATTCATGCTATTCTTTTATTGAAGTAACCAATGCTGTCTTCTTCAGGCTTCTACAGATCAAAGTGCAGCGGATATCAACATTCCATATCAAATTGGATATTTTGTCATTTCAGTAATACAACTCATAGGGATAATTGCAGTAATGTCACAAATTGCATGGCAGGTCTTCATCGTTTTTATCCCCGTGATTGCATTATGCATTTGGTACTTGGTAAGCCGACCTTCCATGTTTTCTCGAAATAAAATGTTCATTTTATGAGCTAACCCTGTATCAAATACCTGATAACACTGTAAGTTTTGCATATACTTAAAAGTTGCAATCTCATTGGCCAGCAATATTACTTATCTGGGGCACGAGAACTAGCTCGTCTAGTTGGAATCTGCAAAGCTCCAGTCATTCAAAATTTTGCAGAAACTATATTGGGATCAACAACCATAAGGAGTTTTAATCAAGAACAAAGATTTATGGACACAAACCTGAAGTTGACGGATGCTTATTCCCGACCTAAATTTTATGCTGCTGCTGCAATGGAGTGGCTATGCTTTCGCCTGGATTTGTTTTCATCCGTTACATTTGCCTTCTCATTGATCTTCTTGATTTCCGTACCACAAGGAGTAATTGGTCCTGGTAAGTAGTTCCCATACCATAATCGCTGTCATTTAAAGTTGTATTTCTTGGTCTAACACTGCAAGAACATGAATCGCATTCTTTTCTTTGCTCTTTAAAAAAAAAAAAGGTATGGCAGGTTTAGCGGTGACATATGGCCTTAATTTAAACATATTACAAGTAACGCTTGTTTGGCATCTTTGCAATCTCGAGAATCAAATAATATCAGTTGAGAGAATATTGCAATACTCATCCATCCCTAGTGAGCCTCCCGTTTCTATAGAAGCAACTACTCCGATGCACGACTGGCCGGCACATGGAGAAGTTGTTATTCGTGATCTACAGGTAATAATAACTCAACTGCAGACAAAAATCGAATTTCCTTGCCAATTTATATGTATAAACACATAGCACTTTGTAAATGATGAGGTTAACTATCTGGTGTAGGTTCGGTATGCCCCGCACATGCCTCTCGTATTGAGGGGTATTACATGCACATTTCAGGGAGGAAAGAAGACTGGTATAGTTGGGAGAACAAGTAGTGGTAAATCAACTCTGATTCAGACACTGTTCCGCATTGTCGATCCATCTGCTGGTCAGATTCTCATAGATGGTACTAACATCTCCACCATTGGACTGCTCGACTTGAGATCAAGATTAAGTATAATTCCACAGGATCCAGTCATGTTTGAGGGTACCGTGCGAAGCAACCTAGATCCACTGGAAGCGTACGCCGATGAACAGATTTGGGAGGTAAGTTTATTACTTCTAGATCAAGTACCCAAATTGATCAGTATGATTAACAGAGCAGGCTTGTTGTTTGCAGGCTCTAGATAAATGCCAACTCGGAGAAGAAGTGCGGAAGAAGGGATTAAAGCTTGATGCTGCAGTTACTGAAAATGGAGAGAATTGGAGTATGGGCCAGAGGCAACTGGTTTGTCTAGGGAGGGTACTTCTTAAGAAGAGTAAAGTCTTGGTGCTTGATGAAGCTACCGCATCCGTCGACACTGCAAGTGATAATCTTATCCAGCAAACACTTGCACAACATTTTTGGAACTGTACTGTTATCACCATTGCACATAGAATAACTTCTGTAATTGATAGTGACATGGTGCTGCTACTAGATCATGGTAAGTACAACTTTTTAATTGGTGGCAACTTATCAAGTGATTGAACTCCTGTAGTCGTACTCATTTTGATAAGAAATATTCCTATTTGCGCACAGGGCTTGATGTGGAATACGACTCTCCGACTAAATTACTAGAAAATAAGTCTTCCTCGTTTTCAAAACTTGTGGCAGAGTATAGCTCGAGATCAAGTTCTAGTTTCGAGACATGATCAAGCTTTGGATTTTAAATGGTAATGTAAGGATGAATCTGACAATGACGAAGATAATAACAAAGAGATGATGACATGTTACAGTGAGTGCGGTGGAATCTCTTTGTAGGATTTATAAGTGTCTGCCGTTGCCGTTGCCGTGGCCATTGATCGTATTACTAAACAATGGCAACAAAGTGGGTTTTCGTTGGACAAGTACTACTATAGATATAAGACATGGTGTAATTTTGGACCCTGTAAGAAAGTGGCTATCTTTACCATTAGCCAGTAGGAGTAGGGATAGTGATGGCGTGAGTGTGTGCGCAAGTAGTGCAAGTGATTTTTGCGTAAGAGAGTGGAGTGCAAAAGTGATTTTTGTGTAAGTATTGTCCAGAATTTGGTGTGTTTTAAGAGCTTATGTAAAGATTTTTCTTGTTTAGAATTATAGCTATTGTTCTGTCCTAACTCTCTAGAGTTTGGTATCAAAGCTTCGCCACATTAGCCTCTACAAATGGTATCAGAGCTTGCCCGTTCAACAAAATATTCACTCCACAATGTGAGCAGGGCTAAAAGAGTGTAAATGTTTCTAGATTCAACCCAATATTTAGCATACTAAGGCCTATTCCTATGGGTATGGCAAAAAAAATCTTGTTTGGCATACCAGGTGGCATGGCAAACGAGTTGCGCCACTATGGGAAAACCACTGAGTGACAGAGTTTCTAGCGGTCGATGATTTCAATAACGTCAGCGATAAAAACTTTATCGCCAGCGATATTATGAATATCGCTCGATGTTAACTCTAGCACCAACGGCTAGTTCTTTATCGCTATAAATATGTAATTTTCAAACTCAGAAGTTACCCCAAATTTTTTCTCTCTAATTCTCTCTTTCTTAATCTTAATTTCTGTATTTCTCTCTTTCTCAATCTAATTTATTTATTTTGAATTTTCCCAAATGGCACAATTTCAAACCAACTTGATTTGGCAACACAAATTGATTTTTCAGGAGTAGTGCTTGAAGGTGCCATTAAGAAGATATGTGATAGTTATAAAGAAATAGGTAAGAAGCAAAGAAGTCTTCAAGTTTTGCGGATATTAACCAAGTCAAAACCGCAACTAAATCAAGGCAAAGGCAAAGAAAAGTTCAAGGCAAGGAAAATCAAAACAAAACAAATTTGAAGCCAAAGAAGAAGATAAACAAAGGAAATTCCGTTCATGAGCGTATTGATTGGAAGTTTTGTGAAATGAAGAAGATTAACAAGATGAAGAACATTGTCCCAATTTTTTGAAGTCTTTCCAATTATTGTCTAGTTTTATGTCTTGTAAAATAACTATTAATGATTATATTGAAGTTTAATGAATTTGAAAATTTGACGAATATTGTTGAAAATTAATATTAATTCTATTCTTAATCCAACCTTACAATTAATAATTTAAACAAATATTAAATCTTAATACTTAGACAATTAAGAAATTAAAACATAAGAACTTAAGTGGACAATTGAGGAATTACAACATAAATGTTGGACAATATTTGGGCAAATATCTTAAAATCTCGAAACAACTTTCAAAATGGATTTTTTTTCCATAGATGCGATGATATTCCGCACGACACCTTTGTTGAAGTTCCATCATATGGTTTCACCACTTCTCAAGTTTGGACCTTCTTGCTGAAGTAAAGCAACATACCTAGTAACTTCCTGCTTAATTGTAGTGAAGCGCTGAATCAACTCTGAAACATCACGATTGTAGAGGTTCATTGTTTTTTCTTGAAATTTCCCAAAAATCCTTTGCCACAATGTTTGGGGATGAAATGCATCCTCAGTAAAATAAATATAATTCCTACAAATACATTCATCTTCCGCAGTAGTGAATTTAAGTTTTCGCCTCATAAATTGACGTCTCCTAATTTGACTTCTCCTAATTTCACTTTCCACATTGGCACGATTAACAACTCTTTGATTTTCGGCAGCACGTTGGTTTGCTACGAACTCAGCGAACTCAGACATGTTCATATTATCAGCCATGCTCTCTGAGAAATTGGAAAAGTGATGAAAAGAATTGGAGATTGGGAAAATCTAGAGAGATTTAGAAATTTAGGTGTGAGTTAAAATGAGTTTGAAATTACGTATTTATAGAGAGAAAAAATAGTAGCCGTTGGATGAGGATCTGATAAGCGTTGGTCAGACCAGCGAGCGACAGATTTACCAGTGCTGGCGCTGGAATGACAAGCGAGCGATGGATTGACCAACGAGCGATGGATACTCTATCGCTCGCTGGAAAGTCTGTCATGTATGCCTATATGTTATTCCTGACATATAGGCATATGAGTTTTGAAGTTTGGCATACCCATAGTGGGTGCATATATGGCAAAATCTGATGTTTTCCATATGCATAGGAATAGGCCTAACTATTGAACCAAAAACAAAACAAAAAGGCGATAACTGGAATTGACGGTAAATGGAAGTATTATGGTGGAAAAGTCTGCTTCCTCTTTGTGGGATATTGATTACTAATAATATGGAAACGAATATTCTTTTGTATCTGATCTCTCAACTTACAATATAGCTTCTCAATTTTTTCATCATCCGACCGTCCAGAAATGACTATAAAGACTTTGGTTCTATCATATCATTCTCAAAGCGGCTTCTTGGACCTAAAGTTAAGAAAGTCTTCAGCCGGACACTAGTGTAAACAGTTTTTTGTGATTGGAAGAAAATTACAATCTCTTTGCCAGAAGACTACAAAACTCCTCCGAAAAATTATTAAGAAGATATATGTCTGTGGCTGATTCCTAACTGACTTTGAAAAAGCGGGGGTCTAACAACCACACTCAATATTTCTCTTAGCAATCTGTATGGAAAAACTCCAATATAATTCCAAGAGAATCAACTAGACAGTCAGACTCAATCAATGGAAATACATCCAAGAGTTGTATCTCTGTTTCACAATGTAATCAGCAAATCAAACAGATGGAAATCCGTGA
>JAJJMB010008749.1:94910-158899 GCA_023531105.1 Papaver atlanticum
GGAAAAGAAATAACACAGACACCAGAAATTTTGTTAACGAGGAAACCGCAAATGCAGAAAAAACTCTGGGACCTAGTCCATATTTGAACACCACACTGTATTAAGCCGCTACAGACACTAGCCTACTACAAGTTAACTTCGGACTGGAATTTAGATGAGCCCTAATCAATCTCACACTGATCACGGTACAATTGCGCTCCTTACATCTCTGAATCCCAGCAGGACTCTACGCACTTGATTCCCTTAGCTGATCTCACCCACAACTAAGAGTTTCTACGACCCAAAGTCGAAGACTTGATAAACAAATCTGTCTCACATAGAAAAGTCTATTTGTATAGATAAATCTACCTCCCACAGATAAACCTATGAGTTTTGTTCCGTCTTTTGATAAATCAAGGTGAACAGGAACCAATTGATATACCGGACTTATATTCTCAAAGAACAGCCTAGAAATATCAATCACCTCACAATAATCTTAATCGTATGGTAGCGAAACAAGATATTTTGGAATCACAAACGATGAGACGAAGATGGTTGTGATTACTTTATATCTTTCCTATCGGAGAATAAATCTCGAGCCAAAGAAGATAGTACTCAATACCATAGAAGATGCAAGATCAGATCACGCAACTACAGAGAAAATAGGTTGGTCTGGCTTCACAATCCCAATGAAGTCTTTAAGTCGTTAACCTACAGGGTTTCGTGAAAAACCTAAGGGTAAAGAAGAATCGAATCTAGTCGCAACTAGTATCATACAGGAGGTGTGGAGATTAGGTTTCCCAGTTGCTAGAGTTCTCCTTTATATAGTCTTCAAATCAGGGTTTGCAATCAATGTTACCTTGGTAACAAAGCATTCAATATTCACCGTTAGATGAAAACCTGATTAGACTCAAGCTACTATCTTTCAACCGTTAAATCGAACTTAGCTTGTTACACACAAATGAAATATACCTTCATTTAGATATGAGTAACCGTACCTAAACGTGTACACCTTGTTGGCTCAACAATAGTTAACCGAAGTTAGCCATATGAACACTTTCATATCAACCTTATTCATCTTAACCATAACTAGTTCAAATGACTCAAATGAAACTAGTTATAGAGTTGTTCAATTGTTATATTCTCATAGAAGTATACAAGAATAAAATTGAAGCAAAATAAATTTTGATTCACTCGAATCAAGTGATGAACATTATAGCCACTGTTTGAAAAAGATTGCATTCTTTATTATATAAATGTATAGTTCATGAACAAACCGATTTTAGAACATCATCTACTTAGGTATGCATACGGGTATGCGTACCTAAATAGCCGGACCAAGTTTGGGTTTCGCTAATACGTGAACTGGTACGCATACAAAATCAATATCCAAACTTAGCAGAAATTCCCGGACCTGAACCATACGCCAGTACGCGTACAGGTTTGCATACCAGGTTCCCGGAGTTTGTCAAACCAACAAGTACACATACGGGTATGCATACAATGGTTCCCGGACATGGATTACATATATGCAAGTAGACATGCTATGCTTAAATCCATTTGTTCTAAACTCTATTTCAGTCATTGAAACATTCTTAGAGGATGACAATAGTTGTTTTCACTAACTATTAGCATCAAAGTCATTTTCAAGTGATTGACATAATCAATACGAAATATTCCGAGTCTACATCAAATGAGATTTTACAAGGATTTTACATAATCATATGATCATCTTTTGACTTTCGTCAAGAGTATAAAATGAACTTGGATAAAGAGAAAGCTTACCAACACATATTTCGAGAAATATGTAAGCGAGTTAAACTCAGCTCGAAATATCAAATGTGCAAAATAGAAGTGTATATAGCTATACGACTTTTGTCTCAAATAGGAGATAGAGTAGATAGACTTTTGAGTGATAGATGATTTTAAGTCTCCACATACCTTTTGTTGATGAAGTTCCACAAGTTCTCCTTGATAGTTCTTCGTCTTCCATTGATGAACGCCGTGAAGTCTAAAGATCAACTACACTTTCTATCCTAATCCGAGACTTAGTTATAAGTAGACTAGACATCAAGACTTATAGTTTTGGCAACTAAACTTGACAATAAGCTTGAGATAGCAACGCTTGCGAGTTCGACCCAGCAGTGCTCTAACAGACTTAGCAACTGAATCAGCTACATGGTTGTCTTCTCTACTAATGAAAGAGAAAATACATTGCTCAAAACCTAGACTCAAATATTCTCTACTAATGAAACAATTTTTAGTTATTGCGCTGAGAATGATGATATTCTAATAAATCTCCAATTTTCTCCACCATCTCAATAAAATGAACAGTTGATACGAAATTTAGAGTGGAGAAAACAGACTAGAATAAGAAATTGTAATAAAGATAATGCAAAATGAAAAAATGTTTTTATATTTTTCCTTATGAATGTTTGATCGATTCTGGGAAATGTTATACTTAGGAACCTGGTAGCCGAACACCTTTTTTAAGCATTGAAGTCCCCGGACACGAAAAGCATCGCCCTTCACAAGAAACTTATACTCTATCGGAATTAGACTTATAGGAATTAGACTTATAGTCTTACGCCGTTTGGTATAAGTCTAACCAACATGAAATTTGTTGGTTTGTTGACTGCTGGCCGACAAGAGACGCGCACTTCATTTAAAACCGTGCGGACCAACAAAATCCACAGGAGGATTTTCTTCGGCCGCCATTACGTCTTCCAAAACCGCTCAGTGCAATTTGAGTTTCCCGGAAATTATTTTAGTATTCTTTATTTACTTTATCCTATTTTATCTCACCTAAATCTAATATTTTAAATTTAACTTTATCCTATAAAAGATTTTATATTAAAAAGAAATAGTAGTGAGACCCAAAAATATCATATTTGTTCATTTTACTCTAATTCTCCATATTGGAAAATCACGCTTGTTCTTCCGCGTGGCTTGCCAAAAAAAATTATATGGTGAGTACCATAAGAACTGCCCTTAATGAATAATGGCAAACCATAAAAGAGGATTTTTTTTATATACTAGCCCTTAACCCGTGCCGTAACAGCACGGGCCTTGATGTTGGTTCATTTTTAATAAGGTATAAATTGTTTCCAGAAGACTTATCAACTCCTCCTGATCTTATGTATTTTAAATATGGTTTTGGAATAGAAATCTTATGGATTTCCATTTTTTCGTTTTCACTTGTTTTTTAATATTTAAACGCAATACACTTACTCAATTTTCATTTACTGTGTTGTTTCCACAGTAAATTATATATCTCTTGATTTGTAAGACCACAATCAGAAATAAAAAATTATAAATAACCTATTTTTTTACCGTTGGTGATGGTCATATTAAAGGCATTCTTAATTTTTCATGCTTCAGAAAAGGAAAAAAAAGTAAAGGCAGTTTATGTGATAAACGAAAGAAATATAATCTTTACTGCCTAACTGTTTTATTTAGGTTCATTGGTTATAATGAGCTAATGCTCTACATATGAACATGGAAGTTTAAATTTTTCAGCGGCTCCCTTCTCAGTGAAATAAACTAATCAATATCGTCCATAGAAGTTTCCCATGGTCCTCTTTCATAGCACATTTCGCCCTTATATCTGTGAAATCTTTCATTCCATCTGACTCATCTGTTATTGTCATGTTGCCGATCCTCCAAATAGGTGGAGAATAGGGTGTTTTTTTTTTTTGCATTGAAATAGTATGTCTTGGCATCAAACGAATAATACAAACTCTCCAACGTTCCATGATCTTCCGGTAATTTTTATGACACCTATTAGATGACAATGTTTAAAATGTGTAACTATTACCTTTTCGAATGGGTAGTATATATGGGAACATCTGCGCTAAATCTTCAACAAAGTATTGTGCACAGCAGTTCCTTTTAACGAATGCTTTTGTAACTTCAAAAGTCTTGGCCCTCTTGTCACATCCATATGTTCCTATCCGAACCTAGAAAACAATTTGGCGATGCATGACCTCGTAAAGAACCTTGAATACACGTTGAACTCCCTGCCCCAGTTTCAAATTAATAGGTTGTCAGTAGCTCCCTTAACATTTAGGGAAAAAAATGACATCTTTTATGTCGAATATCTGCAGAATTTTCATAATAAATTATGCAACCACGGTATTAATGATTGCAGATTTCTAAGGTAGGATTTTTTAAAATAGGCCTCTTCCAGTCTCATGGCGTCCAGGTGATTTAGAAATAAAAATGTTAGAAAGTGTACCATGAAGCTTTATTTTAAGGATCAAATTTATTTTGCTCTACCATCTTTATATCACTGTTTTACCGTAAGTTTATTTTGCCTCTTTGCTTTCTCCACCGAGCAATGCTAGTATGCCCCTATTATGTGTGATGAATTACAAAATCAATCTACCACCACATTTACAATATCTATGTAACGCTAATATTTTAAATGGCGATATGATGTTTGCTACCGACTTTAAACTCGATATGAGTTACACATATTTTATTCGTATCAATTAATCCGCCGTATGTCCCAATAATTCCTCTGCCGTAATTCCTTTCGCTAGGAATATTGCTGATTCCGACCCGTCGGTAACCATCATTGTCAAAGTGCAATCTGTCCAAGTTTTGTCGACGTTATGTATTTGCAATGATTCTTTTTTTTAATAGATTGATCCTAAAAATAGTAAAAGAACAAAAATATTACATCGGGTTTGAGTTAATGTATTTTAAACACTCTAGACACTGCTTCCGATGCCTTTTTTATTCAAATTCCCCATTGCATTCTGGACAGTACATGCTGCACCAATCATCTGCGAAGTGAGTTATTTGAGCAAGTGTGGTCAATTTATCCCCTGCCTGTAATAACACCACGTCAATTTTTTTGAAGCCGTCCAGTTGTAAGTGGTATGAGTTTAATAGATTAGTTCGTACCTTATTCTAAGAATTTTCTTTCTTCTCACATAGTATAGCAATTGTCATCCTAGGCTTTCGATCATATGTAGGATCGGTTGCCTGATTCCTTTGATCGGTTGTCGGAGAAGATAACATTCGTCGGAGAAGGCCGCCGTCGACGTTAAAGATGACGTAGTTGACGGAGAACATGATAGTGACTTAATGCTGACATCATCGAGGTAAGTAGAATATGACGTCACGCTGACCAAATGATGATACAGCTGCTTCAGACAATCCTGACGTCATGTTAATGCTTTTAACGGTGCTATTTGACGGCATTATGACGCTTTAACCAATGAAATTTTTAGTTCTTTAACGTCGTTATAACGACATAGACGTCATGATGATGTCACTGCTTACTTGTCTGCTGACACAACGTTCTGCTGACGTGGAACCACTTGTTGCTGATGTGGCACCCACTTATTGGTCCTTTCTGCTGACATGGAACCACATGTTGCTGATGTGGCACCCACTTATTGGTCCTTTCTGCTGACATGGAACCACATGTTGCTGATGTGGCAGTGATGGCGTGGCGGTGATGATGTGGCACCTCCTTGCCTTGACTTGGCCGGTTCGTTGTACTTTCCCATCGCTTCTGGATTTCTACACATGGGGTTTCATGCGCTTGTAAGGCCCAATTAGCTCATTTTTGGCTAGTAAAAGGAGCATGTCAGGCTTAAGTAAGCCCATTTTTGGTGTAAAATATTAGGGTACAAACACATGTATAACTAAAAGGTGTTGGATTTCTTGAAAGGCTTCTCTTAAATATAGCCCACACATTTATTAACCATAACCCAAAAAGTTTAAGCTAAATTAAAAATCCAAACACGTCCAAATTTTATTAACAATTTAACTTAAATTCTTCTACTTCAACAAAATCAAAATAAACCCTAACTTTTTTATTAATCATACTTCATTATATTTCAAATTGGTATAATCGTTCTTTTATAATTCTCACACAATTATAAACCCTAATTCTTACTTTTCCCTAAACACAACAAAAATCCTAATTTTTAATTCTCTCTAAGATGATATTATTTTTTCTTAATCATGATATTATATTAAAACTAATAGGAGTGTATATTCTAATTGTTCCATTCAAAAATTTCCACAACAACATCAATCAAAGCAAAATTAACTTAGGGTTTAATTCTTTTCCCATGACCATTAAAACTCCATAAACAAAATCTATAAAAAAAATTCTCTAAGATGATGTTTTTGTCAATCATGATTGTACCAAAATTGATTGAGGGTAATTGATTATTCTTCAAAAATATTAATCATGTCAAATATCTTACACATAAACTTAATCATAAAAATTAGATAAATAACTTTTTCTGTTGATTTAAAGTTTTAATGATCATCTTAATATTTTGGGTTATGTATAATAATCATGTATAATTTTGTGGGATGTGTGTAAAATTTTAAAGGTCTGTTTGGTTAGATAAAACATTTATTTTAAATGAGTTATGGTTAATAAAAACTGAAAAGCATTATAATTCAGTCCCCTGAAACTTACGATTAGACAAATATTTTTTTCCAGCAAAATTTTGTCTTAGTAATCGATTGAAAAGGGTTATTCGTTATCGTTGTCAATACGAAGAGTTGTTCTTTGTCTTCTCCTACAGGATCCAATTTGCTCTGCAACCATAGACTCTACCGTCCAGCTCGTACACTGCAATATCTAAAGCAGAAGTTTTATTTGGTGCCAGATTAATTAATCCCGAACTGAAAAGCTAAAACTACGGTAAGAAATCGTATTATTTGAATTCTTTGTGGAGCTGGCATGTCCACTAAGGACACTGGTTTCACATGTCTTAAAAACTGCCCTTTAAAGGACAAACCTTTGAGACTCATGTATGTTCTAAGTCATTAATCACAACTGACATGGATATTTCAATCATGCCAATTTTCATTCAGTGTTCTTCATTTTATATATTGAATTTCATTTAGATCACACAAGTATCTTACTCTTAAGTCTTAACTATAAAACTGTTGTAGGGCCTACAACCCATGGACGTGCGGCTCAACTAGCTATACCTAGGGTTTCCCTAACATGTATATATATGTTATTGTATCCATGTAACCTGGATGCTGATCAATAAGAAACTCTGTCTTTTTCTCTATCATTTTCATCTTTATCACTTTTATCACTACAAAACGTTACCAGTCACGATCCTCTAACCGAGTAGCCGATTATTATTTTTTCTTTGATCAACTGCTCTCATGGGAAGCATGAGCTCAGCCGCCGCAAAGAGAATTTTTTTTCTGGTTATCATTGAGTGAATACCACTTCGGGAATTTTCGTTGGAGTTGCACATGATTTGGTGAAAGTTGTTCCAATTCTACACCCTTGCGATCATAAGCTACACCCTGAAGGAAAAGTTGGGTTCGTCTTTTTTTTTTATTCCATTCGTTAAAGAAGCATAAGGTATCACCGATTCAATTTTTTTTCCTTCGGCCATAAATTCTTATCATGATTTTTTTTTTTAATTATATTCCCTAAATCAGGCGTAACTATGTGTGGATCTTTTGTTTTCATTGTCTCATATTCATATGTTTACGTGTTTCATTACATAGATCGATTTACATTTCAAATTGATGCTATCATCTAATATACTGTCACATGCTTTATTATATATATATATATTTTTTATTTCCCTGATATCTATTTGACCACGGTGTTGTACTTCTCTTAAGATTCACCATGATTTGTATGAATTTATGATGTGTTTGTTCACCCATCATCACCTATCGCTATATGATTATCACATGCGCTTGGCTCAATGTTGCTGTTCTCATTTCTTTTAAGTGAGAATTCGTTTAAATATTTTTATTAGACTGATTGATGATGATATGTTGGTTTTAATTTCCCCTTGGACCAACTGATGGTCGTTGATTTTTTTTCCGGGTGTTTTTCTTTTCTAACACTGCTGCGGAGGAGATGATGATTGTTGGTCTGGGCAGCCTAAGGGTTGTGCAGAAACAGAAAATATATGGGTCATGTTCCGACCCATCAACCCGACTGGGTCCTGTTCCAATCCATCAACCCGATCCGGTCCTAGATGTCATGTTCCGATCCGTCTTATGTCCTGTTCCGGACTGTACGTGACCAGAGTCGATCTGGTTTTGTGTACCACATGCGGTGAGAACCAAATGAGGTATGAAATTAATACGTGCTTTAAGGGTGATTGCTTGTTGGACGTATTTGTTGGTTTTAGAACATGCCTAGTTATATATTTAAAAATTTATATCATGTAAAAAGTCAATTTAAATTATGATTGTTAATTTTGAGCATTAAGAATTTTGGTCTCAATATTATGTTGTTCCCTTGAATATGATATCATCCCTATTCATGAATGATGTGTGTTTTGATTCAATTGGTTGAACCAACTCAATTCAGATGTAATTTTTTGGGATTTTGATGTACTTAGGCAACATATTGTCCTCATTCCGCACTAAGCACAAAATTCTTTTGTTGAAATCTTTCTAAAAAGCTATGAATTGCTTTAAAGAAAAGTTGTTGAAACATTCTTGGTAATGTGCAGTGGGATGCAATTCACTCGCTCGACCATTTAAAAAAAAATCAGTAAGCTTCAACAAAGATGAGTTACAAGTAAAAGTACATGTATCCCAATGTTTGTGGAAGAACTCACAAAAGGTGATATGAGTCGTAAATTTTCTATTCTCTACTTCATCCATTATCCTAATGAACCAACATATGTTGAAGTATGAAAACAAGAGAACCATCTTTTATGTGTTAAACCTAAAGTAAGTGGTTGACATGTGTAGTGAAATTCTCTTAGCCTATTGAGATAAAGAAATTTCTCAAATTAAGCTAAATGCAGCAATTGAAATAGAAAAAATCCTGAATGAGGGTCAGACGTACCGACTCATACGCTTGTTGGCACAGTGAAACATGTGCAAGGGATATGTATCTTGAGATGAAGATGTACTTTTCTCCCCTGTAGTTAAAGAACAAATATGAACCGAACATAGGATTAGCTTCCATCGGAAATGAAAGAGTTGGAATTGCACCTAGTCATCGTGTTGGTACAAGCAATGTAATGCAGGTATCAGCAACCAATTTTCACATCAACGATAATGGCAACAAGAACTTTGCCTGGCCAATTGATTATTTAATTGAACTAGATCAGATGTCTGCCCTTATGGAATGAAAAGTACATCATTCTCACGAGACATAAATTCTCTAAAGCACTTGAGATATATCTGGATGAAACGTAACATATATTCATTCTAAATGAATTGAGTTGAATCTGACTTTTGTTACGTAATAAGGCCACACCACTTATTAAATCTGTCAAGACTCAATGTCTAAGCTCTGTATGTACTAAGGGATAATCACATCTTAAGTACAAAGGGTGTTCATGTGTGAACTTTTACCTTCTTTTTTTTGTAAACTTACAGTAAGAATGGAGTTGATTGCATCTATAAATTATTTCTAATGAAAGTGGAAGGAAGCATATTCTTATAAAATTAATGTGTCAATCTAGTGAATTGTAAATCACTGGAACTTGAATTATGGAATCTGTATTAACCCCAACAATGAACTGATTGGGATTGATTCATAAAGACTTTGACATAACCATAAGGCACATTGGTTGTGACATGATGTTCCGTTTTGAAAGTACTAACATGGGTATCACTTCATTTGAGTGTACAAAGACAATGAACTAAAAGAATGTGAAGTTACGGCATCTATCACAATCAGTGATTTCTAAAGTTACAAGATTTACACGGTCTCTCCCCATTATGCTTTAGAGTAAGAAAGCACGTCACTCGTTTTACAAAGTCTTTCTTTAGTAAAACATGATTGAGACCACCCTGTTATACTGAGATGCAAATGGTAAATAACTCATTCTTTAAAGAAATAAAGTGTTGTTAGTGAACATATATCCATGTAGAATGCGGACCATTCAAGTGATTTATGGCCCTGGTGGATGATTCGAAGCATTGAATCAGTTATTTCTCCCAACAAACGATGCGTTTAATTTTTTGTAAAACTCCTAGCACATATTACACAATGAAAAGTGCAAATGCTCACCACCCTTGCTGATGCTAGAGAATTTACATCAAAAGGACTTGATGAATATTGCATGCTTAATAGGATCAATATAGATCATCTTATACCCAATGGTCTCGCAGAGGCTACCATCAAAGGTTACAGATGGTGTCTAAGGAATAGGTTATGCGTACCAACCTACCTTTTATTTCTTTGGGGATATGCAATATTGCACGCATCTTTACTTAATTTGTTTGAGAACCCAATATTAGTCAACCTTTCTGCGTACCAGTTGGTAACTGGATATAAGCCTGACATTCGTATTCTTACGCATTTTTTGTTACACTATGTATGTGCCATTACGAGTCCACAACGTACTATGATGGGTGACGAAAACGATTAAGTCGTTATGTCGGATATTTACTCCCAACGATTATCCGCGTTTTAAAACCTTTGGCAGGAGATCTCTTACCGCTAGATTTGCGGGTTGTCATTTTAATGAAACAGTCTTCCCGTTGTTAGGGGGAGATAAGAAAAGGTATGTTTAAGGGAACGATAGGAATTTTCTTGGTGTGTTCCCACTTTGTCTCATATTGATTGTTGTACTCCACAAATGTAAATGTGAAGTTACAAAGAATAATCGATTTCAGAAAGCGCACTAATATCGGCAACATGAAAAGATCACACATACCAGCAGCAAATATTCCTGCAAGGTTAGAAATCCTCAGTATGGGGTACACCATATACTAAGGTGTTGCAACAACAATTGGTGGAAGTGTAGTTGAGGCCGTGGCTCCATAAAGTAAGATGGAAATACCACCAGGTTCGATCAATGCTCACCTAGAAAGGAAGTAGATGAGTAAGGAACAACCTAATTTGTATCATTAATGAAATCATCTCATTTGATTGTCTCTAACAATGTCCATGAATCAATACTGGAGGACGCTCCGAAGTTTTAAATGATTCAAGAGAACAATGAAATCCTGACGGATTATGAGAATGCACATGAGTCAATGGAAGGATCATGCGTGCACAGTGATGATATAATCCATAAATAGTTGCTCCAGAAGTAGCGCAATGAGATCGAACCATGCTTTATTTTGATTAATTTCAAATAAATAAAATATTTGGCCTACGCAATCCAGGTAGAACTTAATTCTTTGGCAAATATATGGGTATTTGGTATGGTAGTGCTAACCAACCAAGTGTAAATCCTATGGGACATACATGATTATTTGTCATAGAGCACAGTGGGAAGAATGAAGTCTCAAAGTATCAAGACTCGCCTTATGGCACAAGGTTTCTCACAAATCCCTGGAATTGTTCTCTTGTAATGAACGTTATAGCGTTCCGCTACTTAGTTAGCTTGGTAATTTCGAAAGGACTTGAAATGCAGCATATATATGTGGTTGTTACGTATCTCTGAAAGAATCAAGAGATAACAGATATTTACAAAAGTACTCGATATCCTTTTGTTTCCCAAATCAAGTGACTCTAAACCACAAAGTGCGCTTACAGTTAGACATAACGCTTACTTATAGATTGAAGCAATCAGGCGAATGTGGTATACCCGTCTAAGTGACTATTTGATTTGGATGAGATAGACAAGTAAGTTATTTTCATTGCGTATTCACAAGAAAGTTCCTGATTTGGAATTGTAGCTATACATGTCGATTATACAGACATGATGGATACTCTTGATGTAATAAGAGACCTTAAAAGCTATTTGAAATCCGAATTTGAGATGAAAAATCTGGGGAAAGCTCGACCGAATACTGAGCTTTTGGTATATTATTCCACCAGTTTGCATATGTCTAAAGTTGTCAGGCAATTTAACAAAGACATGCATCCTGGTAGCTCTCCCATGATTAGTCGAGGTTCAAATGTAAGTAAGTGACCATTTCGTCTAAAGGAGGATGACGAAGATGTGTTGGGAGATGAAATTCCCATATCTAAGTATAATAGATACATTATTGTACTTAGTATAATAATGTACTCGATAAAATTTTGCATCCTCAATGAACTTGTTAGCTAGATATAGCTCAACGCCAGCGCAACGTCATTGGAATGGTACAATGAATGTAATCATGTACTTAAAATTAACCATTGACATAAATTTGTTTTATCCCTGCAAAGACATTAAAAGGAATGCTAATGAAAGTGCAATCCAAAAGTTGTTGATTATAAAGGAACAATAATCTCTTCTCCAACAAAAGTAATCAAGGGGAGATACGGTAGACTATTTTCTAGGTCATTACCGATATTCAGTTTCGAAAAGTACATGACTAAAGGAACAGTCTGGAACAACTCTGAAAGTAATCAGGGGGAGATGCCTACATCAGGGGGAGGATCCAAGGATATGATGTCGACATAATTTACTTCGAAATTGAAGCTGTGTCTTACTCTTTTTCCCTTCGATCGAGAATAGTTTTTCCCAAAGGGTTTTGTTACTCGACAAGGTTTTTAGCGAGACGACACTAAAAAAATTAAGTATGTTGAACGTTGAAGACATAAAGATTGCGTTGATATTACTTAAAATATCTGAATCAAAGAAATAAAACGCGACATTCTCTTAAGCAACGTAACTTCCAGAATCAACAACATTGTCTTATAAACATTCAAGTCACCAAAGTAAAATGTGATAAACTCCTTTTGACTTCATTAGACTAATGAAAATTGTCTGACATCAGGGGGAGCATCTAATGGTGTGTTGAACTATTTTCCTTCACCGAGGTTACTTTTTCCCATAGGGTTTTGTTACTCGGCAAGGTTTTCAATGAGAGAACAACAAACACCGGGAGTGTAATTTCCCAGCTAAGGCTATTTTCTTTCCCACGAGGGTTTTATGGCTTAGGAGTTGTGAAGCAACTAGTCAACTTCAACGGAGCAAAGCGATCATCTGCAATGGATCAACTTTACTTGCATCTATCACGTTGTACTCTTTTCCCTTCGTCAAGGTTTTATCCCTCTGGGTTTTCCTTGTCAAGGTTTTAATGAGGCAACGTATATGCATCCAACTATGTTCTAAGTTTACTTAATATTGTACTCTTTTTCTTTAGTTCAGGTTTTGTCCCTCTGGTTTTCCTGACGAAGTTTTAACGAGGCAATTAACTTAGACTCATTGATCTTTGAAGATCGTATTACATGTGATGAACTACATGTAAAGTACGAGACAACATGTGAAGTACTACATGTGAAGAAGGTTTTATCCCACTGGGTTTTTTCTTATCAAAGTTTTAACGAGGCAATTGATTTCGGCACAAGTCATCAAGGAGAGGACAACATTTGAAGAACTATATTCGAAGCACTCTATGTGAAGCATTGCATACGGAGTTCTATTGGACCGCACAAAGGGGAGTGTTGTAGGGCCTACAGCCCATGGATTTGCGGCCCAACTAGCTATACCTAGGGTTTCCCTTACATGTATATATATGCTATTGTATCCATGTAACCTGGCTGCTGATCAATAAGAAACTCTACCTCTTTCTCTATCATTTTAATCTTTATCACTTTTATCACTACAAAAAAACAAATTAATTCTACCACAAAATCAAACACTCGTAGTCTTGTAGGCTAGCCTTGTATGTATAGTGGATTCATATACTCACCCAAAAACTAAGAGGGAGAATATGGTAAATACTACATTTAACTTTAGGGAAAAAATATTTCTAGCCCAATTCTACTTTTTTGTTTATCACAAACCCACCATTAAGACTATATATATAAACAACCCATAATTAGTTTTAATTAACCTTATATATAAATAAAAAAAACTAATTCTAATTATATAGTCAATGAACTAAAAATAACCTGAATTTTTCTTTTTAAAAACGGTTATAAATCAATGAGATAAATGATTATCCTAACAAAATCTTCCTAAAAGATATGTTTTTAATTTTGGTCATCACTCCTTATATTTCGAAAAATATTAACTTTAATAGCTTAGTTTTATATGCCCATATAAACATGAGAATTTTGGTTTGTGGGAATTAAGTGTTTGGCCCTCCCCTCACTCTCTCTTACTCAAATGGCATTTGACTTAAAATTCATTTTTAAAAAATTAACCCATTTTATTGAAATGACCCTTAAAAAAAAGAGGGTCATTTGGATAAAGATGTTTGATGATGTTATTAAATAAATTATATCATTTATTAAGGGTATTATCGTCGTGTCAACTTGAACATAACATATCTCACGAATCATACGTAAGAATTCGACAAATTTTATATATTTGGAAAGCTTTTTAAAAGACCTACAAAACGAGCGTAAATATAACTATCAAATTTTCATTTCACATAATTTTTTATTCTTTAAATAATTTTTTAAATTTTCTTCATATTTTATAGTGTACAGACAATATCCACACTGATTTTATGTGCAGGAAATATGTACACTGATTTTTGTACATAATTTTTTTAATTTTTTTAATTTTCTTCATATATTATAGTGTGCAGGCAATATGCACACTGATTTTTGTAAATAATTTTTCAAATTTTCTTCCTATTTTATAGTGTGCATGCAATATGCACACTGATTTTATATGCAGGCAATATGCACACCGGCTATTTTGTTAATCCTACTTCCTATAATATTCCAGGGCCACTGGAATAATTTGCAAATTTTATTAAATAATCCTGGGCCAAGAGAGTAAAAACCATAATTTCTAGGGTCATAAGAATAAATTACTCTTTTAGTTTTCACAATTTGCATTTTGTGAAAATGGAAATTATCATTAGCTTGTGAAAATGAAAATTATCATTAGCTTCCATAAAATTGATAATTGCAATTATTTTGGTTTTCACAATTTGCATTTGTGAAAATGAAAATTATCATTAGCATCGGAAAAGTTGATAATTGCAATTATCAACCCTTTTTAGTGAAAATCGTAATTTTCACAATTTTGGTAATTGCAATTTTCACTCGACGAAATCATTTATGTTTTGAAAAAATTGAAATTATCACATGCGTGCTCAAAATTCTAGTTTTAAAATTTAGTGATAATTTCAATTTTTCTACCTATCTTCAGAGGTCATATACAAAAACACTTACTCCCTCCGTCCCTATTATAAATGTGGAGTTTATTAATTTTGTAGTCCCATAAGATAGGCGGAGTTCTAATTTCAATGATGTTTTTTCCTCATATGCTCCTATTTATTATGCATGGTTATCATAAAATTTAGTTAAGTGTGAGAAAGAGACTTATAATTTATATTAATATATAATATTTGTATTGGGAAAAGAAAAGGGTAAATTAGGAAAATTTATGAAAACTAAACTTTTTCTTATTCTAAGAGAATTCCCATTATCCGCCTATATATTAGGGACGGAGGGAGTACAACATAATTATCTTAGACTTAGAATTTAGAAAGCAGACAACTTAGTAGCATCTTGACAGTACCAGTCATTCTGTGATAGCCTTTTTTATGGTTTCACGTTATGTATCATAACTTCGAATACAAAGTATAGAATAGGATCATAACTTCCGAAACAAACTAAAGAAAAAGGTTATTATCACCAACCATACAAGTAACAGCAGGTCATTAATAAACCTTTGATGTCAAAAACCAATGAAACGGATATGAGTACTAGGAAGACAGTGATCCCACAGGTGGAACCACAAACTCTATGGATCCAATAGAAGGTTAGTAAGGGACGGTGGTTTATGGTGGTAGTACACATTGACCAAAGAGAAAAAGTTTGGTAGAGATTGATACTAATAGGATGGTTAGAAAACACTTAGAGAAAAACTATTATATCATCCCAAACCCATCAAAACTACTATTGGAATCGGAGAAAGAAAGAAGACGAAAAGAAAAAGATTCTCGAGAAGGAATAAGAGAAGTAGAATATTTTTAGAATTTTATTTTATGGTATGAAATTAATTAGAAGTAAATATGGTAAGTATTTTATTTATGGATATTCCCAGAGATATTCACGGCCATCAACATATTGACTGTAGAAAATGGACTATTTTTATAAATAAATTAGTTTAATAAAATTCAAAGAATAAAAAAGCTAATTTAGTCCTACATAAAATATGAAAATTTAAATTCAAACTAAAACTACTAATCTTAACCGTAGATTTTTTATTTTGGGCTATACATATATACTACTCCACTAATCTAAAATTTAAATTCAATCTAAAAAAAAAGGTATTTTTTTCTAAATTAAGGATCGCTTCACATTATTATTATCACACTATCCCACACGTTAGATGTTATTTCTGTGAATAAAAACCAAACCGTAACGAATTTGAAGCTAATATTTTGAGGATATGTTCCTCTTACCAATTTCTACATGCCTACCAAAAATGAGCTCATTCCGAAATATAAAACCTCGCAATCTACCGGTCTTAATTTCGACGGCCAGAAATCCGCAGATTGTCAACGGCTTATTTTCAAAGTAGTAGATGATGGTGTTATACGTCTCGGAATACGCTCATTTTCGGTAGGAAAGTAAAACAATGTAATAGTAACACATCCCAAAAAAAAATTAGCTTCAAATCCATTATGGTTTCGTTTTAATTCGCAAAAATGACGTCCAACATGTGAGATAGTGTGATAATAAAAGTGTGAGGGGATCCCTCGTCTTTTTTCTATTTTCACAATTTTTAAGGTAAAAATGTGAGAGAGTAGCTTTTTAAGTTTATTTCTAAAATTACCCTCAACAAAATATTTAATTATCATAATTGCTACTAATTATCATTAGTTTGAGGAAGGGTGGTTTTATAAGTTCATCCTATTATAAATTAAAGTACCTCATATTTACCTTTTTAGATACAAAAATTTTAAAAAAAAAGTATCTTTTTTTTTAGGAACCGAGGAAGTATTTCTTACTATCTACATGTTTTGGGATATTGGAGAAAACTGAAAATAGACAAACTCAATAATTGTGAAGTAGATCACCATAGTTACAAAATCCGGAAGATCTAAAAGCGGCAGTAGCAAAAGCCAGCGAGAAATTAGATCGTCAGTCAGAAAGTGCTGCACCAGTTAAGCGAATTAAGCCTTGGGGGTCATGATCTCAAAGCTGCAGTACCAATTACTTCGGCTGATCGTCAGAAAGACATTATTTAGTACTTCGGAAAATACTGCACGTTCTCGTAGCAGTAAAGGTACTGTTGCTGCACTGTAGGTGATGTCCTTTCGGGCTGATGAGAGTGTTCCATGCCATGGTATGGTAAATCTTTTGGTGGAGTTGCAAAGACAAGTTTTATCAGAAGGTTCAGTACTTTATTCGTCTTAGGCAACTAAATCCAGGAAAGTATTGTTTTCAACTATTGGACTCTGAATTAGTAAAGCATTATGAAGAATTCAAAGAGCGGCTGATAGAGATGCTACGGATAGCAAGGAATTGTGTTGCGCATAGGGCACCGGAGATGGGTGATGTGTTGGAAATGGTTGAGGGTATTGGACGATTACAAGTGATAGGGTGGGAGCCAGGGCAAAAATCTTGCCTACCCACAGCTAAGCAGAAGTGCGACATGGGCTTACAAATGCTAATATTAGGCTTAGGCCTAGCTGGGTGGCCAACTGCACATCCCTGCCATGGGATGGCTCCGCCCCTTACAATGACTCCCGCTTGAATTTGTACATCCACTCCAACTGCAAGATGAATGAGTCGATCATTCCACAACCTTATTTTGATCCCGTTATGTATTTCGAGGTTGCATAACTAGATTTTCGTCTTTTTATGTATCCTCTACCGGGTCAATCTATATCATGTATTGTATGAGTGATTTGAATGCTGTTCTCTTTCGGGATAGGAACTTCCAGGTATTCATGGACGAAGGATTGGAATTTTCTTATGAATGGGGGAACTCTATCGAACCATTAAACTTGCTTTACCGTTTTATTTTGCTCGTCAATGGAAGTCTTTGACACCTGTCCCATGATATACTTCCTCATGCAATTTGTCATCCAGTGTTTTCTTAATGAGACACAAGATGTGTCTTGCCGATCATACTAATTAACTCTCTAGTACTCAATAATCAGTCGTTTCAAAGACCAATAAATTGGCTTCTCATATTCAAAGAAGGACAGGGAGAATGAATTAACTCCCTAGTAGTCAATAATCAGACCAATAAATTGGCTTCTCATATTCAAAGAAGGACAGAGAGAATGAATGGATTGCAATTCAAATTAATTAGGGCATTACGTAACAAATTAAGCCGCTCTTGAGTTTTCTCGATATCTCTGCATGTCTTACGATTTTGGAGAAAACTGCTCTTGAGTTTTCTCGATATCTCGGCATGTCTTTAGATTTTGGAGAAAACTGAAGAGTGGACAAACCCATAATACTTGGTCAGTCAAAAACTTGAAGAAAAATGTGGTTCAGGGTTTGGGAAAAAAAACTACAAACATACGTGTTGAAGTGGTGGAGCCTTTAGATCAGATGTCTTAGTAAAACTTTAGGTATCTTTTTCTATGTATTTCCAACTTAAATCCATTTTGATCGATAAAAAAAACAGACTAAGACTAGATTATCATTCGTAAGTTTCTAATGCGAAATCCATACCCGGATTCCAACCTGAAATCAGTCGAACTGACTTTACTGCCAAACCCAGCCCACCAAGCCCAACTGTAAAACTACACTAATGTATAAACCTTGGACCTTTGTGGTGGGGATTGAACTCCTGGCTTCCTCCTCATTGGAGTTAATGGGAAACCACTAAGTTATAAGTTTGGACAAAAATTTGTTATTAATGGTGCCACTCGGAGTCATGAAAAGTTTCCCGGACTACATTGGTGAAGAATTCAAGAAGATTTCAAGTAAAGAATCTAAAAATATTTCAATAAATGCGAACCACAATTTGTTATTCCGTCGGTCTCTCGTATATAGACAGAAAAGGTGAAATCTTTTAGATATAGACATAAAAGGTGAAATCTCTTACATTAAGAAATTGCTTGGTTTTATAAATATCTGTCTATTTAGTGGGACGAGTAAAATCGAACATTCGGCCTTTACAACTGGAGGGATGAATATATTTCATAAAGAGAACTTGTGTCGGTCCAAGATGGAGGCTCAGAACTCAAAAGGAATATCACAGTAAAAAATCGTATATATGAATTCTTTGGGAGTTGTTATGTCCACTAGCACTAAGACACCGGCTTTACATGTCTTAATAACTGCCCTCAAACAACAAACCTTCTTTTAAACTCATGCATGTTCTAACTTCGGAGTCATTAATCACGACTGATATGGATATTTCTTTCATTCCATTTTCATTCAATGTTCTTGATTGTATTTTTCGAAGTTCAGTTAGATCACACAAGTATCTTACCTGCAAAGCTAATTAATTTTACCACAAAACCAAATACATCTAGCTTTGTACATACAGTGGACTCCTGTACTCGTCCATTTTATCCAGAAATCGAGAGCAATGAATATTATATTCAGCTCATATTGTGGAAATTGAGTATTGTAATTTTTTATTATCTAGTGTGATGAGACATCCAACAAAAATGAATACAGAAAAACTCAATAGTCGTGATCAATGTAGATTGTAATTATGAAATTGAAATCCAGTCGAGGAAATTATTTTTCACAAACATAAAAATGCACTAGTTAATGTTATAATACATTATGGAGTTGAATCAAAATATTATTTATACTGCTAGTCAAGAATTCTTCAGTGTCCCCAAGAAACTAATCTTGGTATAATAACACTGGTTAATTTAATTTTTAAGCGGCAACCAATTCGTTATCTTGAAGGATTCAAAATTCAGTTAGAATGTTTAAATGGATCGAGGAAAACACTTTAATAGACAGAAGTGGTTACATTCAAACGAGAAGTAGTCAGATTTTTTTTTGTCTTACATTATATTTTTCACAAGCATAAAAATGCACTAGCTAATGTTATAATACATTATGGAGTTGAATCAAAATATCATTTGTACTGCTAGTCAAGAATTCTTCAATGTCCCCAAGAAACTAATCTTGGTATAGTAACACTGGTTAATTTGATTTTTTTACGGCAACCAATTCGTTATTCTTAAGGATTCAAAATTCAGTTAGAATGTTTAAATGGATTGAGGAAAACACTTTAATAGACACAAGTGGTTACATTCAAACGAGAAGTAGTCAGAATTTTTTTTGTCTTTCTAAATGAAGCTAAAACTTATAAAGAATCATGTAGTAATTTATTATCAATATAGAAATCTTCTTCAACAACTCCAAATGATCAACTTTATAGCGACATGCTCACGTGAAAATTTTGAAAGTCCATAAAAATTTCAATATCAGATAATTACTTGGGTACTCCTTTATTCATAGGTCACTCTAAAGCAGATTTCAGTAAACTCCTCCCACAGGCCGCTAGAACATCGACAGTGAAGTTTACCTTGGAATCTCTCCCCTTTTACCAAATGGGTTGATGTGAGATTCGTAAAAATATCTACCCAAATTACTTTTATCTAACATGTCTTCTGTCAGGGAAATAAGGGAGGCTATATATAAGGGTTTTTATCCCAAAGCTTGGACAACTTTGAGCAAATCCACGAACCTAAGAGGACTAGGATTTAGAGGTATCACAACCAATAATTTGGCTCAAATAGGAGATTAACTGGTAATTTACTTACTAACCCTGATCACCTTGGGCTAGTGCTATAAAATAAAAATACTTTTTTAAATGCAGATCATGGATATGATATAGATGTATCTAAAAATGTCTTGAACAAATAAGTCCCTATTGTATATCCGAAGTTGGATAAGGCAACTCGATTCATATATGGAAGGATAGGTGGATCCCATCTATCATTCACCCAACCACTCATGTTAGCTCGTCAACCTTTCATTACACCATCTTTTAATATTAGTAACCTGAATTCGTAATGGCTTACTAGAAATTTTTAGTTAGTAAAAAAAAATTATGTTACGAATAGTCGTTACGACACGATTGTAACAGGCTCGAGCTGTTACGAAATTCTTAATTAGTCGTAACACATGCGAGCTATTACAAATCGTAACAGGTGTATTTTTCGCGTGTGTCATTCAAACGCTTGGTCACACTAGGGTCGTAACATGTACATTTTGTGCGTGCCATTCACATGTGTGCCATATTTTTCCACCCAACAATCGTTGAACTAGAGGATATTCCCACCCTGCATGTGCCATTAACATGTTTTCTCTTTTTCTCTCGAATTTTCGTCTTAGGAAGTTTCTATGAATTGAACTTGGGAACTTAGTAAGTTTCTATGTATTCCATTAGGATTTGATACTTAACAGAAAAATTTTGGTACTTAGAAGAATTTATGTTCTTTTTAATAAAAATTGATTGAATGTGATATAAATTGATTCACGAAATTATTGTAAAATGTGGATGATAGATAAAATGAAAGGTGTATGCAGGTTATTAGGTATTTCAGCTTATTTCCAGCAGAAGATGAACTTCCAGTCAATATTGATCTGGTCAATATTGACTACTTTTGACCAGGTCAATGTTGACTGCAGTGATTTTTTGTTAGTACAAAAAATTCGAAGCATATTAGAATTGTTTCAACCTGACACGTAGTAACGACTTTGGCTTGTTACAAATATAAATATGACACATAGTAACGACTTCTAGATACGACCTTCTTGTTACGAAAAATTTCATAACGACTCTCCTTTGTTACAATGTGACACATAGTAACGGTTTGACTCAGTTACAAATGCCGTTTCAACTCAAAATTTGTAACGGTTACATTGCCGTTACACAAAATTTGTAATACGCGTTTTCGCAATAGGTAAAAGACGTTACGACCCTGATTAGTGACGCACCATTTCTGTTGCGAATCGATAAAAATATTGTAGTGTTTAAAGGAACTCTTGTCAAGGATTTGATCACACATGAAACTTGGAACATACCTCTTTTTCTGATCATTTTTGACATAAACACTATGCAGGCCACTGCCATGCAATTCACATTGATAGATCAAGTGTTCACAATCCTAAATGAATTTTATCTGCTAATGATATCTTCTCCAGTAATACTCTGGAACTCGCAACACTAGTAACAGTAATTCTCCTTGGGAAAAGATATGGAATCTGCACACCACTTATCATAGGATTAAACTATTTTTTACAATTGTGTTTAGTTCCACTACTGCTAAGGTGGCTCAGTTCACTAATATCCCGAAACGATACTCCTTTTGCTCTCAGCACAATGAAACTCGAAGTAATTATTTTTCACTTGTCCTTTTGCTAGAAGTGTCTGGTTCAACTCATACTATAACCCTTTTGTGCCTATTATTTTTCCTTATTTCTGTGAAGTGTTGGATGTAAGAGTGGGGAAAATTCATGCAGGTTGGGATGCTGAAGCTGCTAGTGAATGAAATGTTCTCTGTGCGACAATAGTTTGGAACTCTTGGAAATACAAATGTGACAGGATCTTCTGGTGAAAAATAAACCCAAAGAGAACATACATAACTAGATGTATATCTTGAATGTGCATTCAACAAAATGCATAGATAGAGCCACAGGTGCAGGTCATGCTAGCAATCAGAAGTGGAATTCTTCACCAACAGGAATGATGAAGATCAACATAGCAACAAGGTTTAGTAGTACTACTAATATTTGTGCTATAAACTCTAATATTATTAATAATGTGTGATGTTGGCTGGTGCATTGAGGTAATAATGATGGGGTGCACGCTCACAATATGGATAAAATGGAAGATCATGCCACATAGGAAGCCTTCAAATGGACGAACTTTCTTAGACGCAATATAGTGCAGATTAAAGGAACTCGGCGGTATCTACGAAACAATCAGGGGAGAGTATACCATTTGAGGAAGAAGGCTGACGAGACGTCTTATGCATTGGCATCCAAAACTAATGCATCAACAACCTGCTATCTAATTACCCCGCCACCTAGTTATATTTTCAACTTTTTAACCTCTTACAGATTGAAATCCCAAATCTCAACAGATGCAAGAGGAAAGTATGTATGTGCAAGTTATTTATTAATTCCAATTATTTTATTATATATTAAAAAAAAATCCAATTATTTTCTTATATATATAAAGTTAATTATTGTTTTAATATAGAAGTCATTCTCAACCAAACCGGCTTGGCATCTATATCCCACGATGAAGAGACTGAAGCAACCGGAAAAGGGAAAGACAGAGGAAAGTGAGTACGTTGTCTGTGACCAACACTCGCAAGGATTATGAATTCCCTAGATTGGAACTGTCAACGTACTAACAACCCTTTGACAGTTCAAAAGCTACGTGAGTATACACGCACCTATCACCCGTCTTTAATCTTCTTGTCTGAAATTCTAGCATCTGTTTCTTCTATGAATCGTTTGAAAAATGTTTTTTGCTTTGATGATTGCTATGTAACTCCATGTAATGGATAACAAGGTGGTTTAGCTTTACCATGGAAAGCACACCTCACGGTCCAAATCCTTGTAGCTAATCAGAATGTTATTCATGCTTATATCTCGTCTGACTTCTCATAACCATGGTTGTTCACCGGAGTTTCTGGACCACCACACCAATCGGCCAGAAAAGTGTTTTGGAATGGTATAAACTCTCTCATACCTCACCCAAACCAACCTTGGTTATTAATGGGGGATTTCAATGAAATCATATGCCGAGAAGAAAACAAATGAGGGAATCTGGTCACTACAACTCAAACACAAAGCTTCATCAACCTAATCAACGTAAATGGTTTCATTGATCTTGTATTTCTAGGTTACCCATTTACATTGTCTAACCGACAAGTAGGACCAAATTTCATTCTCGAAAGGCTGGAAAGAGACTTATGCAATCAGCAATGGCTGGACTTACACCCTCATGTAGTAATTAAAAACTGTCTGAGAATTGCCTCCAATCATGCACCACTACTGCTGTTGCACAAAGCGATGGAAAGAGAATCATCTAAAACTTTCAAGATTGAACATTTATGGTTCCTAGACCCACAATTCAAAGAAATGGTGGAAAATGCATGGAACCAATCTTTCCATCACATACCACCAAAAAATCTTATCAACAAACCGTCTTACACCTGAGTGATCCTACATAGGTTGATCCAAGTGACATTTGGGAATCTTCCCTCCCTGATCAAAGCTGCAGAAACAAGCACCCAGCAAGCTTAACACAAATGTGCTACCACAATAGGCCCAGATTTGATGGTGTGCTTACAAAGAAAACAAGAGGCCAGAAACACACACCTGGCCTTGGACCATTGCAATGAAGTATACTGAAAACAAAGGTCAAGGATGCAACGGTTTCAATAGGCAGATTTAAACATAACGTACTTCCATACTCAAAATCAACCACATACGCCAATTGCAATCGAACCAAGGTATATGGACTGAAACTCCTAAAGAAGTTGTTAATTTGATCCTCATGTTCTTTGATTCTCAATACAAGGCACCCCCAATACAAATTTACATGGAATTGTTTGATTGAATTCACCCAAAACTCTTAAGTGATCAGTGCAACAATCTAACCAGTACAATAACCCAAGAAGAAGTTCGTCAAGCACTGGATTCATTGGGTCTGAAAAAGCACCAGACTTAGACGGTTACACAAGAAAGTTCTACAAACATCTTTGGCGTTTATCTGGACCTCAATTAACTGTTATGGTAGATAATTTTTTCCAGAACAACCATACACAATACCCAATCAACCAAACAAACAACACTCTCGTACCCAAAAACCAAGCACCCACCAAACCTTCTCACTTCCATCCAATTGGATTATGCAACGTTGCTTACAAAGTCATAAAAAAATATTGGTAGACTGATTGAGACCCATCTTACAATTCATCATAAGCTCGTTCCAGAGTGCGACAATATTACTATTGCAGCAGAATTATTTCACCACATACATATGGCACCACCAACCAAACATCCAAAAATTTCCATGAAACTTGACATAAAGAAAACTTATGACAGCTTGGATTGGGGATTTATATACACCACGTTCATAAATATGGGATTTCCAAAGATGTTTGTTGACTACATTATGACTTGTGTTACCACGGTCACATACTCGGTAATGTAAATGGGGCTCCACAAGGGAACATAAATCTGACTAGAGAGTTACAACAAGGTTCACCCTAAAATTTTTTTATCATATATATGTGCTGAAGTCCTGTCCACAAATTTGGGTCAATTGAAACTTCAAAGGAAACCATCGGGTATCCGCATCTCAAGAAAAACACTACCAGTCCTACATATACTCTATGGACATAAAATGCTCATAACCTACTCTGCCAATCCACCACATGTGACACTCTCCTAATAGTACTCCAATCTTACTCCAATTATGCAGTCCAGGACATAAACAAAACCAAATCTTCTATCATTCATCACCCAAAACTATTCTCATCTACAATACAATGGCTACAAACAACATTTGGCATCACAACCACTTCCAAACCACCTATTCATCTTGGAGTACCATTCAAAAACGGAAGAAACACAACACATATCTTTCTGGACCTACTTAATAAGGTGAAACGCAAAGCCCAAGGCTGGATAACAAAATGTGTGAACCGGGTCGGTAGATTAGTGCTAATCAACATGGCACTCACTCTTACAGCCAACCATCTCATACAAACTCAAATGTTACCAGAGCACGTGCATAAAAGGCTAGATAGAGTTGCAAGGAAATTTTTTTGGGGACATGGTATTCAACAGAGAAAGTTTCATCCCATTGGCTGGGACAAATTCACAAGAACAAAGGGGCAAGGAGGAGTTGGTATTCGAAAGAGCATACAATATAATCAAGCTTTACTGCTCAAAAGAGTATGGAAACTGCACAACAGCCAACACTCAGTATGTACGGAAATGGACAATGAAAAATATTTCAATAACGAACCAATCTTACAAAATCCACTCACCCGGCACCCAAAACCAGGAAGAAGTTCATACCGGAGAAGTTTAACTAATTTGGTATCTGTTTTGCAGGAAAAGAGTTTCACCAAAATTGGCAATGGCCAATCAACCCTAATCTCGAATAACTAGATCCCATAACAAACCACTCAGCCTACAACCACCTTACCACCAGATACCCGAGTGGATGCGCTAATCAACCGCCATTCCAACACATAAAACCATGATATCATCTATAATTCCTTCAATACCCATACAACCCAAAGCATAATCAACATTTATCTCCCACTAGAATCAAAATCTTCACGACCATATAGCCATACTCGAAATGTGGAAACTACACGGTCAAAACTGGATATATAATTTTCACCCAACCAACTCCCACCTAACTCATCCCCACCATTTTAACAAACCACACAACCGCCCAAACAACCCCACCATCACATTGGACTATAAATCCCTTTGGCACCTTAACTGTCCACCAAAAATCAGGCTTTTCTCGTGGAAAGTCACATTGGAAGAAATATCAACTTTTGATAAACTTCATCGTCTTCAGCTCACACCAAACAATATCTAGTTTGTAAAAACCATGTAGAAACAACACATCATCTCTTCTTATAATGTACACAGGTCGAATCAGTGCGGAGCTTAATCCTCACCCATATAGCAAGGAACCCAAGTACTTAACCACATTACCCCCAACAGCCGTCAACACCACACCCAACAACTTCAGCATCAACCACACAACCAACACCAACCACCATACCCCTAAGGCAAAACCCGAACCCAATATCCAACAACAACAACAACAACCCCCCCCCCCCCCCCACCCCCACCCCACCCCACCCCACACACACACACACGCCTCACACATATTATAACCATAACACCCCCTACCTAACCTAGATCAGCATCAGACGGAAAACCCACCAACTAATATGATATAAGTACTAGGAAAAGGGCTGCCAACTAACACAAAAATACTTTGTAGTTTCACCATTTGGTATTTATGGTGTGCCAGAAACTCGCAGGTTTTCATTAAAATTAGGCAAACTCCACAACAAATAGTGACTATAGCACTGACAATGTTTGAAGAATATTAATAGGCACAACAATATCTCATTCCTTTAAGTCCAGGGACACAACACCACATCCAAAACCGCAACAGGTACACTGAGAGATCACAATTTTTATTGGATGACAAGCACCACTACCTAACTGGATCAAAATGAATACAGATATGGCGGCAAGAGGAAACCCTGGACCAGCATGTGCAAGATTCATATGCAGAGAAAACACATGACAAGTTATTATGGCGATGGCGACGCATCTAGGAATCACAACAACAATTGCGACGGAAACATGGGTTCTATTGATAGTAACGAGACTAGCATTACAGAATTTATGGCCACGTGTTTGGTTCAAAGCAAATTCTCAAGATCTTATTCAATGTCACGTCCCATTGGACTGCCTGTAACTGGAATCTGGTGTACTTGGATAATAGCAGTTAAACTCTATTAGAGTTAGTTAATTTTGTTTATTTTGAGGTTTAATTTTAATGAGTCGTTAACCTTGAACGTGGTGGATGCAATCACGTGTAGGGATGTCCTTCCTTAGGGTTTAAGGTTAGGGTTTTTGTGTTGCTATTTGAAAATGCGGGGTACAACAACCACACCCAACAATTCGTTTGGAAATCGTAGAGGACTTACTCTAATATACTTTCTAGAGAATCAACTAGACAGTCAGACTCAATCTTAAGAAAAGTATATCAAGGAGTTATGTCTCTATTTCTCAATTCAATCTACAATCAAACAAATAGGAATTTGCGAGCCCGATTGAATATAAGAAATAACTTGGACGGTATCAAAAACCAATATCCAAGTGTCAATCAATTTAATCAACAACCAAAGGTTAGATTCCCAATTGATTGAACATACGCACAACCTTTGATATTTCAATTATAAAGATAAACAATATAATGCGGAAAAAAAATAACACAGACACCAGAAATTTTGTTAACGAGGAAACCGCAAATGCAGAAAAACCCCGGAACCTAGTCCATAATAAACACACATTGATTATAATCTGTTACACCAATTTCCTACTACCTATTCGGACTAGATGCAATACCTGCTTCAGCTGTATTCAAGCACTTTTAGAACTCCTAGCAGAACACCGATTCTCTTTAGGAATTCTTCTCGTATAACTTCTTGCAGAACACAAATCCTCTTTAGAAGTTATTCCCAAAAATCTTCTGGCAGAACAAAGCTCTCTTCAAAAAATACAACATCATGGTTGATGTTTTTCGATCTTTTGTTTTCACAAAACAACGAATCGATTTCCCTTTAGATGTAAATCAAGGTTTTGGAATTATTGTGTTTGTTTCGAACAACTACCAGATAAATGTAGATATACTGAAACAAACTTGTAGATTCGGGTTTTAACTTACAATCAGTATGCGTTCACACAAGGAGTCCGTGAACCTGATTTTCGTAAGTAAACTTGGGCAATTCCAAAGATCAATTTCCAAGTTAAGAAAACCCTAATAATTCTACAATAAGAACAACTAGAATAAATCTAGAGATATCTTGTTTAAATCTTCTTAAGGATTTTTATGAGATACCTTAATCGAAGTTTTCTTTCTAGCTTCCAATTTCGACTAACAAGTGTTGGTATACGATCGGAAACTGAAATCTATCAAAACCTAGGGTTTATGATCAACAACTCTTGAATGGTTTTATATCAGAAGAGAAAACTTTAGAATAGACAAGAGGTGAAAAACCTAGATTACAAGTTGTATAATCAATCACGAATATTAAATCCAACTCGGCTTTGTGATCCCCAATACAAAGACGTTTATCTCACTCTTGTTCATGAAGAACAGAAGACATGGAAAACAACGTTATGAAGCTTACACCAATTTTCCAAAGGGGATGAAAAACGTGTAGCACTTACGAACCCTTTATTTATAGTGAACAAGGTAGCTTGAAAGCTAAGCAAAGCTATTTTCCTTTTTCAAGACTCTCCTAATTTTGGGAGTCTTTCCTAAGTTACAACTCTTGCCAAAATAATTAAATAAATAATTAATTTAGCAAATATTGTATATATGTGAATAAATCACAATTTATATTAGGAAGGAATCACAAACACTTTAATATGGTAATCAAATATGTTTGGAGTAATAGCTAATCTTCCTAGATAAGGAAACATCACCAACTTGACCAAAAATGGCTTCTAATCACGTAATTGGGCTCAAGTCCGTGAACCGTTACAAACAGTTCGTGGATTATTTCCTACTAACGAACTGTAACAATTACAGCAAAGAGGTAAAATTTGTTAAAGCTAAAAATGCTTCTAAACCAGAGGCTTCCACTGATGTAAAAAATGATCGTATTTCTTGTAAAGAAGTAAAACCAGTCAAGCCTAAGAATCATGTTCAACCATACTCCTCAAGTACGACAACCAACGGAGGCACTTCAGCTAATGTTAAGAAAGAAACAATGTTGAACAGAGATAAGAATAAGAAGAAGAAGAAGAAGAAGAAGAAGAAGAAGAAGAAGAAGAATCGTCGAGCTCCAAGGCAAGTGGATCCACAAAAAGGTAACATTAAAACTCATACTCCTTATGTTACTAAGAATTGTTATTATTGTGGTAATAAAGGGCACTTGCAATGGGGATGCAAAGTTCGTAAGATGGAAGATGCACTTTCTTTTGTATCAAACGAATTGGGTAAGTTTGCTCCCCGAAAGAACTCAAATTACTATTGTCCTAAGTTTAGGCAAAAGAATTATTATAATGATGGTTCAAATTTTTCCTATCGCTCGACAAGGTCATCTCATAAAAGACCCGAATATAGAAAAAGAAATGACTTTGTAAATACAAAGACAAGATATGATGTTCCAAATTGGAGAAAGGTTGTTTCGCAAAATATCCAAAAGGACAATAATCCTAATGGTATGAAGGAGAAAGCTGCTCCTGCGAAACCCAACTCTAAATGGGTCCCAAAGTCCTCCATAGCCAAGAAGGGACCAAAATTTAGTCACAAGAATGACTCTCAGCTGTTAATTGTTGGTAACAATAATTATAAGAGTTTTCTTGAAAGACTAAAGAAAGACATCATGTCTGAAAATCTCTTGTACTAGTAAACGTGGTCAAAATGACACTCTTCATCACAAGTCAAAGAAGAAAAACAAGAGATGAAACAAGAGAAAACAAATCAATCTAGAGGTCAAGAGTGATTCTGTCTTAGTCCCTAGTGACAAAGAAGACAAGGCTCAAATAAACACAACCTAGTTGTGTTAGAATGTGCATGCTCACCTTGGTGCTCAATCTTTTGAAAGGTGAGGAAACACATGAAAACTGAGCGCATGATCTCTCGGTTATTATATGACTAATTAACATCTTTAGGGAGATTTATTTTCTTCTATACTCATACTTTCTCTATCTATATTTGAGTTTTTGATAGAAAAGGTAATTTTGAGTTTATGATGTTGATATCTTCTGTGTATCTCTTTTTTTTACGGTTAAAACGAGCCAAAAATCATTGAATTCGGACATCATATGCAAAAATTATGTCAAAAACAGTTTAGTGTTGTGATCTGTCACAAGTAACTCTTGTAACCGATCCTAGTAACCAGTCCTAGTAACTACTAGTAATTTTGAGTGTAAAACTGTTTTGCCCATAACTTCTTCGTCCGAACTCGGAATGACCTCATTCTTTTTGCGTTGGTTTCGCAATTCAATCCCTACAAGATAGAGGTAATTGCAATACTTGATTTTTTGTTGAATATTTATGGTGTATTGCATTTGTGTTATGGGATGTTTGATTTCGGTTTTCATAACATTAATATTCGATCTCATAATATTGTGTGAACCCTTATGGTTTGTGTGAATTTTTGATTTACCGGGATTTAGTTCTATCCCATGTTCGTAGGTTTTATCAAAGGATCATAAGGGGTTCCGATTGAAACTAATATGTGAAAAAGTCACAATATGTTGAATCGTTTTTGGTTTAGCATAAAAGCATATGTGTTTCTGGGTTTTAGCTTTTGCATCGCATTAGTTAAAACCGATTTTCAACCTTTCTCTGGTAAAGGTTGGTCTTTGTTGTTGTTCTTTTGTTTTGGCAGGAGGATGACAACACAACGGGGGAGAGTTCTATGTGAACTTGCGCTTAATGACATATCTTTCGGGGTGAAAAGGATGCGGAATTTGAGGTAACGAATTTGTTAGTTAATCGTTTTCCTGTTTAAGAAAAGACTGATTTTATTGCATATATTTATTGCTTTTGCTTAACAAAATTTCGATACAATTGATGTTTATTCCATTATTTGTGTATGGATGTATGTGTGTGATTCAATTGTTTCTGGTTAAGAAAAACTATTGTTATCTTTCTTTATGGTTTGGTATCAATTGTTTAGGCTTACGAAATTTCGGTGCAATTGCAGTACTATAATGTCTATGTTTGTTTCAATTGCTTCCGGTTGAGATAAATAATTATGCAAGTTAATTTGGTTTATATGAATTGTTTATGGCTTAACAAAAAAGGTTTTCGGGATCAATTGTTTAGTCCAATTCGATTCCGGATAAAAGAAACTAAGTTAATTCTGATCTTAGTTAGACTTATCAAAGTGGAGGTTTCGGTTATTCAAGTCTAATCGAATGCCTTAACAAGAAATGCTAGTTAACTAACCTAGTACTTGTCTTGTTTAAAAGCGAAAGGTCTAAGTTATTGTTTGAATAATTAGAACCTGATGAGAAAAATAGAGTTAATTTTGATCTTTATTTTGGTCTTATCGAACAAGCGATTGTATTTGTACAATCAGTTTAGCAAAACAACTAAGATGCTTAGTCAATTTTCGATTTGCTAAACTATTAGGGAAAATTGCTTCGGGCAATTGTTTCCTTGGTAACATATCAAAACAAAATTACTTTGTAGTTTCGGTTTTGATATTGGTTATCTAAAATGGTGTGTGGAACCCTCGTGCTTAACTCTTATAGGTTGCAAGTCTTTTAAGATTTGTAAGATCCTTTCGGTTTGTCATTTATTTTCTCGTACCTTTGTCATTTTGTGACAAAAAGGGGGAGAAGTATATGGAGTAAACAAGTGATTTGGTATCACTAAGGAAAGGACAATGGTGCTTAAACGTTATATCTAACGAAAGAGTAAAACATAGACTAAGGGGGAGTAACATATCATATGATGATTTGTAGTTATATGGACTACAAGAGGGAATAACAAAGATCTGCGGATTGAAAATCTACCTATCTTACCTTTAGGGGGAGTATTAGCTTTGTTATTATAATGTCAACAACGACATTTATGGATTGAATGTATACAGGTTATTGTGCTGTTGAAACTTTGAATCAAGTGTATGTGTAATGAATTCTTATAATTTGTTTATCCATATGATGTAAGAGTTTTGTCACGAAAATTGACAAAGGGGGAGATTGTTAGAGCATTGCTCGATTGAACCCACGAAGCGTTGGTATGTCAAGTTTGGTTGTCATATTTTAGTGAGCCAAAACTCATTTAAAGAGTCGCTTGATTATTTACTAGAGTCAACTTCGTACAGGTTAGCTAGAAAGTTACTAGAACCTAATTCTTTCCATAAACCCTAACTTCTTTAATGTGCAATTCAAATCAGAGATATCTTTCTCTTGTCTTCTCTCTGGTAAACAATGAGGATTGGATTGGTATCATTAGGTAATGTAGTCAATCAAGATATGTTCTGCAGTGATTTCATCATGATACTGGTAATACCGCTTCCCTGAATATATTGTTTTGTTAATTGAATTTGAGTTTGAAATAAATTCTAGATATCAAATTCATGAATTTAGAGTAGATCACTAATAATGAAAATGTTTCATTTTTCAGTTTCGAGATTAACCCTATTTATTGATTAGAAATACAAATGAAAGTGTGGGTTTTCTTAAGTATTTTTCAGATTTATATGAATTTTGGGGAACAGTTAGGAAAGACGTATGTTTGGATCTTGCATGGTTGCAGCTGTTATGGCCGAAAAGGAGATATTTCTTTATAGTTTTCCTGTCTTTGACTTCAGTGCAGTGATCTGTTTATTTTGCATAAATTTTTAGACTAGCATTACATGCAAGTTTACTTATGGCTTTGATTTTTAAAGTGAAACCTGTTTTGAGCTCTTACCGAAGAAGATAGTAGCAAATCCTTGTAAATTTGTAATACTGTGTGTTGATAGCGCCTCTTTAAAATGCTTTTAAACCTGTTAAATCATTGCACATTTTTGCTGGAATAGAAATGAAATCCATCGGGCATACTTAGTTTACTGAATTGAAAATGCCTGATGAGTTTACAGGCTGTGCTCAGGTTGACCTCTAACTTTGTTAATAACAAATAAGTTCTGCTTTCTTTATCAACCGGGCATTTGGTCTAGTGGTATGATTCTCGCTTTGGGTGCGAGAGGTCCTGAGTTCGATTCTCGGAATGCCCCCCATGTTTTTTCATCCTTAAAGATTCAGATCTAAATCTAACCCAGTTTTGGTGATTGTCTAGCATTTTTGAGCTATGTGACAATTTGCTAAGATCCCACAAGTCACCTGCATTTTCCCTTTTTGTCTATGGATGTGCTACATCTACTGGTCATCTATGCTTGTTTAGCATTCTACAGTAGTGCCAATTTGCTAAGATCTTATAAGTCATAACTCCAGTTACGCCACTTCTAATTGGCATGCGTACACCTTTTCTTGTAACTGAATGCAGTCTACGGTGGTTTATATTAACAAGGCCTGTTGTATCAGACTATTGCTTGATCAATTGAATCTGGAAGCTTAACGTTTTCGTTCTCCACGATGAAGGAATTTAAAAATACATGGTCGAATGGAATCTCAGATTTGTAAATGCTTACATTTTAGTAACTTTTGTGCTTTCCAGTTGATCTTTCTTTGGCTCTGCAGATCATTTTGGTAAGTTTACTCAACCCTTCGTAGTTTTTTTCTGTATGTTTATGTTGATCCTTTTTAATGAACAGGGAAAAAAGAAGGAAAAAATAAAATAAATTGTGGTACTCATTATTCTGCTTATAGAAAAAGAAACTTAAATTTCTAGCTTTGGAGAAGTGCATCTCAAAACAATTAGATATCTGAACGGTACATGTAAAAGTATAGGTTGGTCTGTTTCAGAAACCATACGTCGCTTTTGAGTAAGTTGACAAATTTAAAATTTAAGCAGCTTATACAATTTTAAATCTCAGGCTTATCAACAGAAACATGGTCTAGTGGTATAATTCTTGCTTTTTGTTGCTAGAGGCTTGGAGTAACTTTTTTTTTTATTTGTTATTTAGTTTAGTTTTTTCAGTTTTGGGGTATCTTAAAGGATCCTAAACACAGATGGAAGTTTATATACACTCATTAAATGATCAAAAAGAATGCATGACGAATTTTGGCTTGGAAGTGTTTGTATTCGCCTGCGACAGATTTCTGGGTCAGTTGGGAAGGAGTTGACTTGGCAAATTGAATGGCTCAAGGAGCTGAGGATTATTTGTCTCGTAATGTGGTTTCGTATAGGATTGCACGAAAGGAAGACTGAATAGTGGCTACTACCTTGGATCGTTGAAGAATTGGACCGCATCTTGCTAACTATTGCAGATTCGCTGCTTAGAACTAAAATGAAAAGGTCAGATTTCTCAAATTCTGTTGAACTTTTCATTCAACTTTCTGTATTAAAAAGAAGAAGAAAAAACATTTTGATCTGCAGCACAAAGTATACATGATAATTTCATTGAGAATTATTTCATTCTTTTTTTCTGAGGAAATCTCATCTTTTAGTACTTGTTAAAAATGTCTTTGAAGTTGATAGGCGGAGCTCTGGTTGGGGCAGTAGTATCAAAATTACTAAAAGCAGTTATTCAGGCGAAAGCTAAAGCTACGAGCTTCAAACCCTACTTAGAAAAACTCATAAGTCACAATCAGACTCGAATAAGTAATCCCGAAAGTTGAAGGGATCAAATGTTTAGATGATGAAGAAAGAATGAGAACAGATGGTCAGAAAGGACCGGACCTTAACAGATTGATAATGTTACTAATAGAAGGGAAAATCCTAGTAGAAAAATGTTCAGCAGTACAATCATGGAATTATATCCTGAAAAGAAGTACTCTGCAGGGATGATTCAGAAGTTGGCTAATGACTTGATCAGGTTCTTTCAGTTGGATGCACAGGTAGCTATTCTGCTTGATGTCAAAAAGATCCGGGTATGGTTAACAATTTGGATTAGCAATTAAAGCAGTTGACAAAAGAAAGAGAAAACGGCAGTAGTAGTAATAATGACGCTGCAGGATGGTGGAGGAGTTAATGATCTGAAAGCAGCGATACCAATAAAGCCAATGAGGATGATGACCTCGGATGTTCCTCAGAAATTAAGTTCTGCTAATGCCGAATCAGATGGTCAATCCGAAAGGGCTACACCAATTAATTAAGCCTCGCGACCGTGATCTGAAAGCGGCAGTACCAATTAAGGCAGCGAATATTGACCTCGGCTGATCCTCAGAAAGTGGCTTCTGGGAAAGCCATTGAGAAATTAGATCGTCATTCAGAAAGTGCTGCACCAATTAAGCCTTGTGGTAACGATCTGAAAGCTTTACCAATTACTTAATTGTCAAAAATACATCACTTAGGAAAGTAGCATTAATGGGTCTGTTGCAGCATCAGAGGTCATGTCCTTTCCCAATGATACAATACAAGTGTTGCATAGTATGGTAATTGGTAAATCTTTTGGTGGAGTTGCGAGGAAAATTTTATCAGAATGATTAAATTTGAGGTTTTTGCTTAATTTTGATTACGAAGAGATTGAGACACCAGAGTTCGAGTTCGAGTTACTTTGAGCCTCCTTGTGTAGTTTCATTCGAGCGTGATTCTTTGCAGTTGGTTTACTAACGAGATTTCGCAATGCCAGATGGCTGGGTAACCATTACGTAACGCGGCAGCTGGGTATGCGGTTTTGGACCATACTATTCAGTTCTTCTCTTCGTATGATATAAAGACTCATGAGGTAGTATCTTTGACTTCTATCATGCAATTTGTCATCTGGTATTCGTTTTATGCATTTTGCGAAACACAAGTATATCTCGCCCTATCATACTAATTAACTCTCCAAAAACTCTTGAATCAATCGCTTCTAAGACTTCGTCGGGTATAAATTGGCTTCTTCTGTTCTCAAATCTCAATATCAAGAAAGGATGAGAGAGCGATTAATGGATGCAATTTAAATAAGAAGGGTCTCTGCGTGTCTAAAGATATCGGAGAAAGCTGAAAAATGGAGAAACTAATGAAGATGCCCCTTAATCTTAGGTGAAAAATTTGGAGTCATAAGATCAACAAACCACTATTACCTTCTTTGGTATTTGTTCCCACAGATGTTCCATTATTTTGGGTTTAGTCATACCTTTACCTCTGTTTTAATTTTAGGATAATAATAGTCCATATATTAATGATATTATCAAAATAATTCATGTAATGACATTTTAATCCTCCCTAGTTTGAGGCCTATGTTTTTTATTTGAGGCCTATCACTAAAAGATAAAAAGGGAATTTAGGAAATAATTTCGTAAAACCTCTTAGTCAATTATCTTTTTTAATGCCTAGTTTATCCTTGATTAATTAGTGTTAGTTCGGGTGATTATTTGATGTTAAACTTTTTAACCTAAGAAATCAACTAATCTTGATTCATCATCAAAACATGAAAGATTTTTATTTTATTTTTCTGAGAAAACTCAAACCATAATCGTTATACGTTCATGCACTTGTAAACTGAGACTTAGAAAATAGATCGATTGAAAAATTCAAGAGTTTTTCCTGTAATTTTTGTTTTTTGTTGCTAGAATCGGTTTACACAAATGCCCATGTCAATTTGGGCATTTCAACGACTGTTTTGCTCATAACTTCTTTATCCGATGTCAGAATGACCTCATTCTTTTTGGGGGTAAGTTAAGAAACTAGCCATCCTCCGAACACCTAATTAATAAACCGGCCAAGTTTTTTTAAATATTCTATAAAACGGCCATTTTGTTAGTTTTCACACCTTGACCCATCAGATTGGTCATAGTTGTTTAATTAAGTCAATCATGTATAAGAAAATTACTAACCTATCCTTACACTATCCTTCATAGTTTCGTTTTATATTTCTTTAAAGGCCCCAATGCTCGTCGTTGTTGCTATCACCACTCCGCCCTTTTTTCTTCTTCTCCACAGATTTGTTCTCTGTTCATGAATGAGAAAGAAATCAATCGAAATAAATCACAAGATAAGAAATCGAAAGAAATTGTTGGTACGTGGAATTAAGTGGAGTCTTCTTAGTCTATGAAACAAGATCTATTTTGGATGAAATTCGTTCAGGGTTTTGATTCCTATGGTTACATTTAGATACTCAACTTATTGATCTTCCTTTTCATATTCAGTATTAGCAAGATGGTAACTCCTTCAAGTAGCTACTATCATCAATTTTTATGGTGTGAGAATTTGATTACATGGAGATATTCAGATGGTAAATCTTGTAAATCTTGGGGGTCTAACAACCACACCCAATATTTCGTTTAACAATCTGTATGAACTAACTCCAATATAATTCCAAGAGAATCAACAGACAGTCAGACTCAATCAAGGAAATATATCCAAGAGTTATATCTCAATTTTTCAATACAATCTGCAATCGAACGGATATAGATCTGTGAGCCTGATTGATATGAGAAATAACTTGAACGGTACCAAAGACCAATGTTCAAGTGTCAATCAATTTCAATCAACAACCAAAGGTTGGATTTACCAATTGATTAAACTACGCACAACCTGTGATATTTCAATTATATAGACAAATATAATGCGGAAAAGAAATAACACAGACACTAGAAGTTTTGTTAACGAGGAAACCGCAAATGCAGAAAACCCTGGGACCTAGTCCAAATTTGAACACCACACTGTATTAAGCCGCTAGAGACACTAGCCTACTACAAGTTAACTTCGGACTGGAATGTAGTTGAGCCATAACCAAGTCTCACACCGATTAAGGTACAATCGTGTTCCTTATGCCTCTGAATCCCAGCAGGACTCTACGCACTTGATTACCTTAGCTGATCTTACCCACAACTAAGAGTTGCAACGACCCAAAGTCGAAGACTTTATAAACAAATCTGTCTCCCACAGAAAATTCTATTCTGATAAATAAATCTGTCTCCCACGGAAATACCTATGAAGTTTTTGTTCCGTCTTTTGATAAATCAAGGTGCACAAGAACCAATTGATAATCCGGTCTTATATTCCCGAAGAACAACCTAGAAATATCAATCACCTCACAATAACTTAACTATATGGTAGTAGAAGAAGTTATTGTGGAATCACAAAGAATGAGACGAAGAGCTTTGTGATTACTTTTTATATCTTACCTATCGGAGATAAATCTCAAGCAAATCTTAAAGAAGATAGTACTCAATACGATAGAACAAGTAAGATTAGAACATGCAACTACAGAGAAAATAGTTGGGTCTGGCTTCAGAATCCCAATGAAGTCTTTAAATCGTTAACCTATAATGGTTTTAAGAAAAACCTAGGTTAAAGGAGAATCGACTCTAGTACGCAACTAGTATCACACAAAAGTGTGGGGATTAGGTTTTCCAGTTGCTAGAGTTCTCCCTTATATAGTCTTTCAAATCAGGTTTTGCATTCTAAGTTAGCTTAGTAACAAAGCAATCAATATTTACCGTTAAATGAAAACCTAATTTAAGATTCAAGCTAAGTTAGCTTAAAACCAAAGAAATATCTCTCCACCATTATATGGTCTTAGCTTGTTACACACAAATGAAATATACCTTTATTTAGATATGGGTAACAGTACCTAAACGTGTATATTGAGTTGGCTCAACAGTAGTTAACCGAAGTTATCCATATGAACACTTTTGTATTAACCATATTCATCTAACACTTCTAGATCAAATGATAATCAAATGAATCTAATTGTGTCGCATAGAGTTGTTCAATTGTTTATATTCTCATAGAAGTATACAAGACACATTTGAAAAAAAAATCGGATTGATTCAATAGAATCAATTCATGAACATTTAGCCATGGTTTGCAAAGATTGCATTCCTTAATTTATAAATGTATTTGTTCATGAGTAGGGAATCATACTTAACTTCTTTTAGAACGTTAACCAACTCAGTTTGCAAATGGGTACGCAAACTTAAGTTCCGGACTTTGGTCTTGTCCGACAGTTCGCAAACCGGTATGAATACTGTTGTTGCGGACTTGCATACTGGTATGCAAACTTGGTTCCCGGACTTTAAGAGTTAAAACCGTTCGTATACTGGTATGCAAACTTGGTTTCCGGACTTAAATCATACCACAACAGTTTGCATACTGGTATGCATACTGTACTATATCAAGGACAATGGTTAATTGTTCTAAATTCCCATTTCAATCATTGAAATATCCTTAGAAGACAACAATAGCTGTCTCACACAAACTATTAGCTTATAAGTAATTTTCAAGTCACCGAATGATCAATATGAAACATTCCGAGTCGACATCAAATGACTGTCTCACACAAATCATGTAAGATGTTTCAAGACAATTTTCACATGATCATCTTTTGACTTATTATTTAGTTTCCAACAAATAAATTGTTTCCAACTAAACTCGTCAAGAATAATGATGAACGTATCTAAAGCAAAAAGCTTCCAACACATATTTCGAGAAAGATATAAGCGAGTTAAACTCAACTCGAAATATCAAATTTGTATAATGTAAAAGTCTATATAGCTAAACGACTTAGTCTCAATAATAGATAGAATAGAATAGACTTCTGAGTGATATATAAGTTTTAGTCTTCACATACCTTTTGTTGATGAAGCTCCTCCAAGTTCTCCTCAGTAGATCTTCTTCTTCAATCGATGAACGCCGTGAATTCTAAAACTTAACTACATATTATATCCTAATTCGTGACATAGATATAAGTAGACTAGAAATCAAGATCATAGTTGGATGACTCAATTCTTGCCTCAGGCAGGAAGAATTACTCTTGTTAAACATGTTGTCCAAGCAATGTCTTTGTACCAAATGGCTACTTTTATAATACCAAAGAGTTTGTGTCATATAATCGATTCTCACCTCAATAGATATTGATGCGGAGAGGTTACTAGGTTAAAGAAGAGAAAGATGCACCTTTTAGCTTGGATTAACATCTTTAAGACAAAGAAAGAAGGGGAACTTGGCTCAGAATTAGTGAAATTAATAATCTACCTATGATGGCTAGAATTTTATGGAGGCTAGTTGAGAACCCAACCTCTCTTCTAGCTAAAGTGTTGAAAGCTAAATACTATGCTACAGGGGAAATTCTGAATTATAACTGCCCACCTACCGCCTCATAGGTTTGGAAATGCCTCCTTAACACGATGAGTAAGATTAAACCATGCATTTCATGGGTGGTGGAGAGAGAAATTGAAAAGACGAGGGTACCCAAACACACCGCAATCTTTTATTTATCAACCTATAAGTCCTTCACCAAGTGTGATCGTCTATGGACAGAGTCGAGACAATACAACAACTTCGGTACACACTTCGTGTGATCGTCTATGGATACGAGATCGATACAATACAACAACAAGATCACTTGTGTGATTGAATATGGATTCAAGATCGAGACAATACGACAACGAAGTGACCACTTGATAATAGGTTCAGTAATAAACCAAAACCCTATAGGATCAACATCAAGTGTTACGGATAAACGTACATGTGCAATTTACTTCAACTATAATAAAACAATTATAATGCGGAATAATAAGGTGAATGGCACAGAAAGATTTTGTTAACGAGGAAACTGCAAATGTAGAAAAACTCGGAACCTAGTCCATTTTTGAATACTCTCAGAATTAAGCCGCTATAAAAAATCTAATACCAACTTTTCGTATAGTTGAGACCAAGTATACTACCCCTAGCTACTTAATTTCCTAATCCCTGCGCGCCTTCCACTTCTAGAGTCACGCTCGTGAATCACCAATCCTTTAGATCGTATTCCAAACAGTAAAGAATAAATTTGTCTGGTAACCATTATATTCAATCTTGGTAATAAGATATTATGAGTCGTTGACAAAGGCTCTTCTGTTTAATCTAATAAACTCTTTTGTCTGGTTAGATCAATTTATCTTTTGATTACCGAAATAATCAAACTCTAGATTCGCAATCAATCAATATAGATCTCAAAGAGAAACTATAAGGTGATGCCGATCTCACGCAACTAATCAATCGAGTCTATCAAAGATAAACACGATTCTGGTTGGATCCCATCCGTTCAAGGTTTGTGTACACAATTCACAAGATACGAAAACTAATAAGAAAAAAACTTCATCGTCTTCAAATCTTCGTTTATCTTCAATAAACTGCACAACACCACTTGAATCCTCTTGTGATAATAATGGATTACCACAAGATGTCTTTTAGATCCAAAAATGGTTCTAAAGATCCCGTAAGTACTTTGATCTAGTTTATCATGGAAACTTGGTTTTGCTCATGGAACCAATTATACCATTACTCCAAAATATGTTGTGACCGGTTATATCATGATTCCCAATATAGGTTGTAATCGGTTACTCCTTTTTCCAAAAAGTATCTTATGACCGGTTACACCTTGCTTCCCGAAGTAGCTTGTGATCGGTTACACCTTGCTTCCCAAAGGTAGTTTGTGACCGATTACAACTAACTTCCCAATTCATCATATGACCGGTTATACGTAGGATTCCAAAGTAACTTGTGACCGGTTACTACTTTCATTCCAATATAGCTTGTGATCGGTTATACCTTGATTTCCAATGTAACTTATGACCGATTACAACTAGTTATATTATATAGGATATGACCGGTTATACCTCAAATCTCAACAAGTTAAGATGGGTTATACCTTGTCATCTTTTATTGGTCATTCAAAAGATATTCAATAAAGAACCTGACCAATCATGATTTCCTTTAGATTATGAAACAAGTTCATATATGTACTTCCTTTAAATAAATGTTATAAAACATTGTTTCCTAGGGTGAAAGCATACCTATATAATGCACACATAATCAAACAGCTATATACAATAGATTATGTTGATGTCGTCTTTACGAAGTTCAAAAGATAAGCGTTATACTTCGTAATTCAATAAATTCCTTGACACTTTGATCATAATGTCATGACCGATTCTAACCACTAGAGTATATTATTTATATACATCTTTGCATGTTATGTTTTCAATATAATCCGACTTGAAAGACACATTATGAATGAAAACAAGATCAAGTCAATATTACTAACCTCAAGAGGAAGGATGATGTCGTCGTTGTAGTCGTTACTTCTTTACATTCTTCAGGTCTTCGGAGTAATACTTGTACGTCTCAACATTCCTAGACTTTCTAGTCTAACCTAAACGAAGTTGACTCTAGTATTTAATCAAGCGACTCTAGATGAGTTTTGATACTAAAATATGACAACCAAACTTGACATACCAACGCTTGGTGGGTTCAACTGAGCTATTCTCTAATGGAAATTTTATTGATCCTTGGTGTGACAATTTGATCCCTGGTATAGGGACAACCACATCAAGAGAAAATATTGTTCCTGATAAAAATCTAAAGGTAAAGGATTTCATAAGTCAAGATACTAGAACATGAGATACATCAAAGTTAAGTGTTGTTTTTGATCAACCTTCAAAAGAGAATATTGAATAGATTCCCCATCCCTTGATCCTTCTAGTGATAGAAGGATTTGGATCTCATTTAAGGATGTTAATTTCTATTAAGTCTGCCTATACAACTCTTAGCGCAAGTGGTGACACAAGTGATGTTGATCTTTGAACTTCCATTTGGAGACAACAAATACCCGCTAGGATTGAAATGTTTATCTGGAAAGCCTTGAAAGGAGCTCTACCGGTCAGAGAAATTCTCTATAACAGAATCCACATCTCTGACTATACCTTCCCAAGGTGTAGAATGAAAAATGAATCAATTATGCATGCTTGGTCACCTGTAAAAATATCACAAGAGTATGGACTCTGCTAAGCGTTCAGAATACGGATTTCCAGGATTATACTTTAATTCCATGGAATAGATACTGGATGCAATTACGTCCATTTATACCAAGATCATTCTGGTAGATTTGAGAACTTCCCATTAATTGCATGTCTCTTATGGTACATCTGAACAAGTCGAAATGAGATTGTACATACAAATAAAATTGAAGAACTAGGGGCTATTCTTGCAAGGAAAAAGTCAATGTTGATGACTGCCCGGAATAACCAATCCTTACTTCTATCTCTGCAATAACTCTGAATCAGCCTAGTTCACCCTGGGTGTCTCCACCTAGAGATTGGCTTAAAATTAATTAATATTGATGGGGCTTGGATTCCTAACTCCCTAAATGGGGGAAAGGGTTTTATAATCAGGGATTCGATCCATAATTTCATATATGCAGAATCAACTAACCTTATATGTTGTTCTGCAGAAGAAGCAGGAACTTGTGCCATTAGAGATGCCTTGAAAGTGGGGAAAGAGAAAAAGATCAACCGGATCATCGTGGAAAGTGATGCAGCAACGATCATTAAGAAAATTAATAAGAAGATTTTCTTGGGGGATCTTCGTACACACAATCTCTACCAGGATATCAAATCCCTAATTTCGAGCTTTGAGTCTATCCTCTTTGTGTATGCTCATCGTACTTGTAATAGGGTTGCACCATGAATTTTCCCAATGGGATGCGAAGAATGTAAGCCATATGACATGGTCAGTCCCACCAGTCTGGCTCATAGCTGCTCTTAGCGGCGACCATAGGTTGGAAGTAGACTTTTGTTATTTTTCTTTCTTATTAAAAAAAAAGAAGGTAAAACAACAATTCCATGTAACTATATCCCGAGGAGTTTTGCATCGAAATGGGTAGGGTTTTTTATCCGAGTATAAATACTACTCCCTTCATTTAAAAAAGATAGGTTGTTTATTTTTGCACAATGTAATTAAGAAAACCAATCATTTGAACCATTTTTTCATGTTTTTTCTTAATTTATCCTTAAGAAAAAGTGGTCCCTTAATATTTTAAAAGGAAAAACAAAAGAGAAATATGGACCCCAAATTTGTTAGAAGAGAGATGTGGTCCCTAATACGGGCAAACTAGTAATCTTAAAATATTTGACTTTTTTTTTATGAAAATAAGTCTATCTTTTTGACATATCCATATATGAAACCCGACTTACTTTAGAAACGGAGGAAGTAATATTTGGCAAGGATTCTACAAGTTCGTACTAGTATCCAATACTTCTTCTTTCCTTATGATATTTTTGAATCTTCTTCTGTTGTCTTAAAGCCTGAAGACGAAAGTTCAATTTCCCATGCGGTTGTCTCCGACGTTTGAGTCCTGTCCCATTTTAAGTATATTTCATCATGCAATTTGTCATCCAGTATTTTTTCTTATGAGACACAAAAAGGGTCTTTCCGATCATTTTAGTTAACTCTCCGGAATGAGTAACTAATCGCTTCTAAGACTTCTTAAATTAGATAAACTGGCTTCTCATCTTCAAAGAAAGATGGAGAGAGCAATGAACGGATAACATCTCCAATTAATAAGGGTACTTCGTAACTTACTAAGCCTCTAGTAAGCATTCACTGTTTTCTCATTATCTGAATGTCTTAAGATACTGGAGAAAACTAAAAAGTGGACAAACTTACACATTTCGGGTCAGTAATGTGATTATGAGATTAAGTAAAGATAAGCAATCATTGGTCTGTCAAAGATTGGAAGAGCAATATGGTATATGCTTTGAAAAAGAACAATTACACGCATGTTAAAGTGATGTAGCCTTGAGATGAGATATCTTTGTGAAATTCTTGGTTTTGTATTTCGGGTGGTGGATATCCTTTTCCATGTATTTTGATATATAGCTTTTATTTTGATCGATGAAAAAAGTCTGAGATTATAAAATCATTTGTTAATTTTGAAACTTTCCAATCTATTAATTTATCGGTGGTGCCACTAGGAGCCATGAGCAATCTCCTACACGCTGGTGAAGATTTCAAAATTTTAATTAATGGGAACACAATTTTCTACGACACATTGGAAATATCTAAAGAGGAGGGGTCCCTCACATTTTTATTATCGCACTATCTCACATGTGACGTTATTTTTGTGAATTAAAACCAAACCGTGATAGATTTGAAGCTAATACTTTGGGGATATGTTACTATTACATAGCTCTACTTTCCTACCGAAAATGAGCGCATTCTGAGACGTATAACACCATCATCTACTATTTTGAAAATGAGTCGTTGAAAATCTGCAAATTTTTGGCCGTCGAAATTAAAACCGGTAGATTGTGAGGTTTTATATTTTGGAATGAGCTCATTTTTGGTAAGCATGTGTAGAACTTGGTAAGAGGAACATATCCTAAAAATATTAACTTCAAATCCATTACGGTTTGGTTTTTATTCACAAAAATAATGTCCAACGTGTGAGATATAATGTGATAATAAGAGTGTCAAGCTCCTTCCATAATAAAGAGAACTTACATGTGCCGGGCTAAGCTGGAGGCCCAGAACTAAAAATCGAGACAATCCTCTTTTTGAGTGAAAAAACCAACCATGCCCTAAAGAAAAGAACCCTCATTTGGGTTATACAAAGAAATTTTGGGGCATACAGACTTATTATGGCACCCAATGCAAGATTATAAGGGGTGTCCTAATGATGTTTAAGTTACTATAATACCCCTACACATTTTAAATTACATTACTACCCTTTCACTTAATTAAATTCTAATCCTAAAACTCTCCCACTAATTAACCATCCACTAATTAATTATTCCTCCCACTAATTAACATCCACCCACTAATTAACCGTTACTTAATTAAAAAAAATTATATTTAAACTTAAACTTAACTCCCCTTCTTCTCTCTTCTTCTTCTTCTTCAAAACAGAAAAACCTAACCGAGCTCTCCCCTTTTGATTCTCAAAATCTCATTTTTCGATTAAGTTCTCGATTAAACACATATATGGCACCTCGTGTTAAGCGATACCCTAGAAATACGGTACCGAATCCTGGTGTTGCTTCTGTAGCATCTCACTCTAGGGTTTTTGGAAAAAATGGAGATGAAGAGGATAGTGGATTGATTGGTGTTGGAGAGCGAGAAATAGACCCTGATTCCATTAAATTGCACATAGAAAGGTATTTCCCACAAACCCATTGCTTGTTTTCGTATTTCGTTGATTTCATGACATTTAATGGATGATTCGTCGAGGTTTTGGTAGTTCCAGCGTAGTGTTCGGCTGATATTCATTAGCGGAACTTTTTTTTTTTTACAGACGAAGAACAGTTCGGCTGAAAACATGTTATGTTTTGAGTATCGAATTAGCCGAACCTTCATGTTCGGCTTAAATTTTTTTGCGTTATAATCAGCCGAACTTGGATACTATTACTTAATAATCCATCTTACACTGTTCGGCGCATTGTTCGGCTCGTTTTGATAAATATCGAATGTGCCGAACTTTACTCTGTGTATGGCTAATAGCTTTCTATAAACTTGTCCATTTATAGGTGACTTATCACATTTTTTAGTAGAATCATATTTATTTATTTTGGAAAATTAATTAAGGTTTATCATTTGTTTTAACACCCATCCGGGAAAATTCAAAGACAAGCTTAAAAGGAGAACAATGGAAGTGACTCCTTCTAATTCAAAAACTCCCAAACCTCGAGGTGGTGGCACTAAGAACTTGCATGCAGGGAAAAGGGGAATTGACACGACTTTCTCTTTGCCTGTACAGCAAGAGGGTGATAGTGATGAAGATAAGGATGATGGTGATGAAGAGGAAGAGGAAGAACCACAAGAAGAACCACAACAAGAAACCCAACAAAAACAAGAGAAAGGGAAGAAGAAACCTGATACATCAAGGCAGACAGGTAAGCACATTCCTAGTGATGATTATGTGAAACGTGATCGCGATGATGGTTTGCCCCATGGTATTCCGGAAGATGGTGGAAGAGTGTTGGTTGGCTACAAGGAGTCATGGGCGAAGAGAATTTATGAGACTCCGGATCATAGAGGTGCAGTACGCGTCACATGGCTGAATTCATCCAATTTCTTTTGGCAAGCATAGTTCTTCTTTTGCGCCAACCACAATAATTGTTGCATCACCAACCTACCTTGCAAATCCTTTCTTCTCAAAGTACTTCTCGCATTATAGATTTGTTGCAACGTAGTCTTGTTATTCTTATCATCCGCCTTCAATTTGCTAAGAATTTTAGAGAGTGGCATACGTGCTCGTGTCATTTTATCTATCTCCACATATTCATGAGGTTTGAGTCTTCCGGCTCTATAATGTCCATGAAGATCCTTTGGACGTGGGTAGTTATGACGGCAATCCATATCTTTATTCATTATAAAAACATTTTCATTTATGTTCCAATTGAAGACGATCTTGAAGGGACAATTTATCTTCCTTGTTTTAGTCTTATATTTTTTCCCGGTCTTCCTAATATTCACCGCACCTTTTTTCTTCTTGCTTACTTTCTTCCCACCTCTCTCACAAACCATCTCAACCCGCTCCTTTCGGCTTTGTCTACCTTTAACTAGGATGCAATTGATTTTAAAACCATGTTCCTCATCCCATTGAACAGCTTCATCTCGAGTTTTCCACGTCTACATGGTTACAAGTACAAAAGTTAAGTTTTATTAATGATTTTGAATACAACATACTTTAAAATAATAAAAACACATAAATTATGTTACCTACCAAGTCAGTTTGGAAGTGCTCTTTAGTATCTTCATGAATGACATCAACAGGCGGTGGTTGATCCTCCAGAGTTTCCATTTCAGGAACAATCTACAAGAAAATCACATACGTTGAGGGTTAGGTTCGGCTAAGTCGTATTACTACTTGAAAGCCGAGCTTCATGTTCGGCTCATTCGTGTTAGCCTTCAAGAGCTGAACTACAAAACATACTTAGGTTCGGCTTTGTGGGGACTAATATTATAAGCCGAACCATTAGACTTATGTTTTATCAACACAATAATATTAGGTTCGGCTGGAACACGAGTGAGCCGAACATTACACTGTAACTCAGAAATATTTTTGAAGTAGGTTCGGCTTATATAAGCACATCCTTTTAAAGCCGAACCCTGGAATTTATTTGGCGCGAAAATAATTCAATATCAGTTCGGCTTATAAAGAGTTCAATCGTATAAACCAAACTGTTCTTATTACCAAGGTTCGGCATACATATTATCTGCCGAACCTAACTTTGTTGCGCCGAACTACTTACAAAAATCTAAACTTTTGGTGGATCAAGCTACAAAACGGACATTAAACAACGTATACAACCATACCTGTGTATTATTAACATTGGGTTCCTCATCCATGTACTCATCTTCGGGATTTGGCTCCAAAAAATCATCACCTTGAGCTTGAGAAAAAAGTTGAGTTTGAGATTAAGTTTAAGTAAAATCATTTTCATAATCCAACAAATAAGCCATCTCCGGATCTCCATCGTTATTGATATGTATTTTCTTAGCTTTACGTGATGAAGATTCACCTTCCTCCCTCGAATTTGGATCACACATTTATCAACAATCACAAAAATCTCAAAGAAAAAAAAACTTTTTTTTTTCTACTCCTCCTCTTCTTCTTTTTCTAAAATACCTCACTCACTCTTTAAAAAGAAAATTATTAGCCTAAATTAAATTCTAATCCTAACTACAATCATTAACAACTAATCAATAAAATTAACATTAATTAAACACTAATCATTCAGGGGTATTTTAGGATTTATGAAAAAGGTTGGATAAGGGTTACCTAGAAACACTATTTCCCACCCTATTTTTATCTTATTCAAGAGGCCCCAAAATTTCTTTATATGCCCCAAACGAGGGTTTAAAGAAAAACCCCTAGGCCCTAGCCACTGATTCAGAAGGCCGAACTCAAATTTCTCAGGTTCTCAACCTTAACGAGAGGTAGAAAGATCCTAAATTTGGGTTTTGGTTGAAATTTTAAGTAAAAACCCTAACCACTGACTCCGAAGTCAAATTTCTCTCTCAGAACTCAAATCTCTCGCCCCAATCAAGAGTTAGAAAAGCAAATTAAATCCCAAACCCTAGTTTTTAGTCGCAGGAATTTCTGCTCAGCTTGTCACTTCTCTGATCTTTCATAAAGAAGAACTTCACAGAATGGAGAGAGGAGGAGATAATGGTATTATTCATGAAAATGAAGTACAAATCCACTTGCTGGATTTCTTAGCTTCTTGCAAAGGCTGCTTCACTTCTGCTTACAGTGCAATTGAGATGCCATGGATTTCTCCCTGATGACCATTCTTATCAAACCAGACCTTGTAAGTTCATTCATACCTCGCTTGCTCTGTTAAATAAATGTTTAATGTTTCCTGCATTCAATTGAAGAGTAGTTGCTCGATTTAGTAATCAGTTCATTCTTGTTGTTAGAGAAATTAGTAAGTGGGTTAGTTAATTTACTTAGGGATTTGGAAAATAGCTTAGTTTTTAGGTCAAAACTGTGTCCAGATATGCCTTTTTAGAGTTTTGGATATAGGTTAGAGTTAGGGGGTTTAATCAGTTTGTAGTGTCTTCTGCAAGAGGAGACCCTGCAGACCTGTAGCACCTGATCTGGCATTGTCTCTGTGGAAGTATATTATTTTGAGACTTGTGGAAGACTTGGAAATCTACATAACAGAAAAACAGTTTGGTAGCAATTAGGTTCCCAATAGGGCTAAAAGATGCAAGGCATAACAGGGTTCTCTTAATTGTTCAGATAGACTAGTGGATAGTTTGTCAAAAGATTGTGATCTACAAACTTAGTCTCTAAACTCTGGTTTAGTGAGATGTCAGAGCAACCTGTTTCAGGTAATGTTACAGAAAGTAGAAAGTATTGCAGAAGCTTTAATGAGCTCCACCACGAGAATCTAGCTATTGGTTCTGTACAATATATTATGGCTTAAGCTTTTGAGGAAATTAAATGAAAAGTTTTAAGCACTTCTAGTAAAGAATAGATTCGTGAACACAATAACCCCGCAGTGGTAATTATTAGTTATGTGGATTGAAATATGTTGTATCGTCTTGGAAAATGTGGGCCAGTCATAATGATTGGAAGAAAATCATGTGGTTGGACGGGGAGTGATTATGTTGTAATGATTTAGAGACAATCCATATAAGGTGGGTTTTCATACTCACTCTTAACTTCACCACCGATTTAGGACTAAAATATTACCTTTCTCACATACTCCTATTTTCACTTCATAGAAGAGGATAATCAAATCTTACCTTTAGATTACATACTCACATACTCCTAGCAACTGTTATGGCCGAAAACAAGAAATTTCTTTATAGCTTTCCTATACTTGCTTCTATGCAGTGATCTCTATTTTGCATTTCCTGGCTTTGAATTTTTAAAGGAAATCTGTTTTGAGTTCTTAGCGCAGGAGATAGTAGCAACAACTTGTAATACTGCATGTTGATAGCGCTTCTTTAAAATGTTTTTAAACCTGTTTAGTTTATTAAACATATGTCCAGGGACAGAACTGAACTTCACCGGGTATCACCTAATAATGCCTGATGAGTTGACAGGGGGTGGTCAGGTTGACCTCTAACTTTGTTGGTACTAAATAAGTTCTATTTTCTGTATAAATCTGGCATTTGGTCTAGTGGTATGATTCTCGCTTTGGGTGCGAGAGGTCACGAGTTAGATTCTCAGAATCCCCCCAACCCCTCCCCCCCCCCCACACACACACACCCCATCTCTTTTCATCTTCAAATACTGAGATTCAGATCTAACCCCAAATTGTTTTAATGATTGTCTAGCATTTTAGAGTTATACAACAAGTTGCTAAGATCCCACGAGTTACCTTAATTTTGCATCTTGACACTACATCTAGTGGTCATCTATGTTTTTGGTGATTGTCTAGCATGTTAGAGTTATGCGATGACTTGCTAAGATCCCACAAGTCAACTTAGTTTTGCATTTTGTCTATGGATGTGCTACATTTATGTTTGTTTAGTATTCCCCAGTAGTGTCAACTTGCAAAGATCTCCTAAATTACATACTCCAGTGTCGGCACTTCTATTTGGCACAGGTACACCTTTTCTTTGATTGAATGCGGTCTTGAGTGGTTTATATATACAAGGCTTGTTATATTAGACTATTGCTTGATTAATTGAATCTGGATGCATAACGTTTTCATTCTCCACAGTGAAGGAATTTATCCCAAAATTACATTGTCATCTATGTTTGATAGATACTATGCTTAACTCTAATCTCTCGACCTTAACAAGGGGTAGGAAAGCAAATTTAACCACAAACCCTAGTTTTTAGTGCAGATATTTCTTCTCAGCTCATCACTTCTAGATATTCTCATCTTTCTCTTTGGAAAATAAGAACTCTACAGAATGGGAACGAGGAGGAGATAATGGCATTATTCCTGAAAATGTAGTTGATGTAGTCAATTGAAGCCAATCACTTGCTGAATTCTTATCTTTGTATGGACCAGATGTTATTGCTGAATTACCTCCTCTTTGTTAAGCACAATCACTTCTGCTTCTTGCAAAGGCTCCTTCAGTTCTGCTTGCACTGCAGTTGGAATGTCATGGTGTTCACCCTACTGACCTCGTAAGTTAGTTTTGTACCTCGCTCGCTCGCTCTGTTGAATAAATATTTCTCCGTGACCTGGTGATATCACACATAATAAACAGTATAATGGAAGAGTAGTTACTTGATTTAGTAATTGATTCGTTGTTGTTAGAGAAATTACACATACCAAGCTGTGCCCAAATATGCCTTTAGGGGTTTGGAAGATTGCTTAGTTTCTGGTTCAAAACTTCCCAAATATGCCTTTTAAAAGTTTGTTAATCAGTTCGTCGTGTCTTCTTTGAGAGGAGACCTGTAGACCTCTACCACCTGACCTGGTATTATCTCAGTGGATATGTTTTATATCACCTGACCTGGTATTATCTCAGTGGATATGTATTATATGAAGACTTGTGAGAGATTGCAAATCTACATCACAGAAAGATGGGTTTTGGCCCCGTGCTTTGTAGTTCGGTGGTGAATCTGGGTTTTCTCTTAATTATTTAGATGGATTAGTGGGATAGTTTGTCATAAGATTGTAATCTGCAAACTTGAACTCTGGTTTGGTGAAATTTGACAGCAACTTGTTTTAGGTAATGTGACATAGAGTAGAAGATATTGCAGAAACTTTTATGAGTTTGTTAGTATATATTAGCTTATGCTTTTGAGGAAACATATGAAAAGTTTTAAGCAGTTCTAGTAAAAATTAGTCACATCACATGAACATAATGATCATGCAGTGGTAAATGTAAATTAGTTATTATGCCTGCTTTGGTTAGGAGATTTGAGATTGAGTGTTTAAGAGGGTGAATGGTTCATTATATGTGTGTGTCTGCTGAGATATAGAACCCGGAAAGCAATCCTGAAATCCATATTGGTATTGAAATTATGGCCCAGTCATAATGGTGGGAGACAATCATACGGGTGGACGGGGAGTGATTATGTTGTAATGATTGGGAGACAATCCATATAAGGTAGATTTTCACACTCACTCTTAACTTCACTACTGATGTAGAACTAAAATATTAGTTATCTTACATACTCGTATTTTCACTTCATTGAAGGGGATAATCAAAGCTTACCTTTAGGAAAATGACCCTAATTCTTTCCATAAACCCTAACTTCTTTAATATACAATTCAAATCAGACATTTATCTCTTTCTCTTTCTCTTTCTCTTGATTTAATTTATCTTCTCTTGATTTAATCATGATACTGGTAATATACAGCTTCACCGAATATATTGTTTTGTCAATTGAACTTGAGTTTGAAATTCTAATAATAAAAATTCATGAATTTAGAGTAGATTACTAATAATAAAAATGTTTCATTTTTCAGTTTCAAGATAAACACTATTTATTGATTAGAAATACAGGTTAAAATTTGGGTTTTCAGATTTATATGAACTTTTGGGGAAACAGTTAGGAAACATGTATGTTTGGAAATTGCATACTTGCAGCTGTTATGTCCTAAAACACGAAATTTCTTTATAGTTTTTCTGTCTTTGACTTCAATGCGGTGATCTGTTTATTTTGCATAGATTTTTAGACTAGCATTACATGCAAGTTTACTTTATGGCTTCGATATTTTAAATGGATTCTGTTTTGAACTCTTACGCTGAAGATAGTAGCAACTCCTTATAATATTTCTGCTTGCACTGCAGTTGGAATGTCATGGTGTTCACCCTACTGACCTTGTAAGTTAGTTTTGTACCTCGCTCACTCTGTTGAATAAATATTTCTCTGTGACCTGGTGATATCACACATAATAAACAATATAATGGAAGAGTAGTTACTCGATTTAGGAATCAATTCGTTGTTGTTAGAGAAATTAGTAAGAGGTAAGATTACATACAAATCTGTGCCCAAATATGCCTTTAGGGGTTTGGAAGATTGCTTAGTTTCTGGTTCAAAACTTCCCAAATATGCCTTTTAAAAGTTTGTGATATAGCTCAGGGTTTAGGGGGGTTTAATCAGTCCGTCATGACAGGAGTCCTGTGGACCTCTACCACCTAACATGGTATTATCTCAGTGGATATGTATTATATCACCTGACCTGGTAGTATCTCAGTGGATATGTATTATATGAAGACTTGTGAGAGATTGCAAGTCTACATCACAGAAAGATAGGTTTTGGCCCCTTGCTTTGTAGTTCGGTGGTGAATCTAGGTTTTCTCTTAATTATTCAGATGGAGTAGTGGATAGTTTGTCATAAGATTGTAATCTGCAAACTTGAACTCTGGTTTGGTGAGATTTGACAGCAACTTGTTTCAGGTAATGTGACATAGAGTAGAAGATATTGCAGAAACTTTTATGAGTTTGTTAGTATATATTAGCTTATGCTTTTGAGGAAACATATGAAAAGTTTTAAGCAGTTCTAGTGAAAATTGGTCACATCACATGAACATAATAATTTTGCAGTGGTAAATGTAAATTAGTTCTGCGATTTGAGATTGAGTGTTTAAGAGGGTGAATGGTTCATAGTATGTGTGTGTCTGCTGAGATATGGAACCTGGAAAGCAATCCTGAAATCCATATTGGTATTGAAAATATGGCCCAATCATAATGGTGGGAGACAATCATACGGGTGGACGGGGAGTGATTATGTTGTAATGATTGGGAGACAATCCATATAAGGTAGATTTTCATACTCACTCTTAACTTCCCTACCGATGTGGAACTAAAATATTAGTTATCTCACATACTCGTATTTTCACTTCATTGAAGGGGATAATCAAAGCTTACCTTTAGGAAAATGACCCTAATTCTTTCCATAAACCCTAACTTCTTTAATATGCAATTCAATTCAGACATTTATCTCTTTCTCTTTCTCTTGATTTAATTTATCTTCTCTTGATTTAATCATGATACTGGTAATATACAGCTTCACCGAATATATTGTTTTGTCAATTGAACTTGAGTTTGAAACTCTAATAATAAAAATTCATGAATTTAGAGTAGATTACTAATAATAAAAATGTTTCATTTTTCAGTTTCAAGATAAACCCTATTTATTGATTAGAAATACAGGTTAGAATTTGGGTTTTCAGATTTATATGAACTTTTGGGGAAAAGTTAGGAAACATGTATGTTTGGATATTGCATACTTGCAGCTGTTATGGCCGAAAACACGAAATTTCTTTATAGTTTTTCTGTCTTTGACTTCAATGCAGTGATCTGTTTATTTTGCATATATTTGTAGACTAGCATTACATGCAAGTTTACTTTATGGCTTTGATCTTTTAATTGAATTCTGTTTTGAGCTCTTACGCTGAAGATAGTAGCAACTCCTTATAATACTGTGTGTTGACAAGGCCTCTTTAAAGTGTTTTTAAACCTGTTAAATTTGTTGCACATTTGAGCAGGGATAGATATGAAATTTATTGGGCATATTTGGTTTACTCATACTGAGTTGATAATGCCTGATGAGTTGACAGGCTATGCTCAGGTTGATCTCTAACTTTGTTAATAATAAATAAGTTCTGTTTTCTATATAATTCGGGCATTTGGTCTAGTGGTATGATTCTCGCTTTGGGTGCGAGAGGTCCCGAGTTCGATTCTCGGAATGCCCCCCATGTTTTTTCATCCTTAAAAGATTCAGATTCAGATCTAACCCCTAACAATACCCCCCATGTTTTTTCATCCTTAAAAGATTCAGATCTAACCCCAAACAGTTTTGGTGATTGTTTTGCATTTTAGAGCTATGCGACAATTTGCTAAGATCCCACAAGTCACCTGCATTTTCCATTTTTGTCTTTGGATGTGCATCTAGTGGTCAGTGCTTGTTTAGCATTCTACAGTAGTGTCAACTTGCTAAGATCTCATAAGTCATATGCTCCTGATTCGCCACTTCTAATTAACATGAGTACACCTTTTCGTGTAATTGAAATGCAGTCTAGGTTGGTTTATATTAATTGAATCTGGAAGCTTATCGTTTTCATTCTCCACGATGAAGGAAAATATCCCAAAAATACATAATTGAATGGAGTCTCAGGTTTGCTCTTTCTTTGGCTTTGCAGATCATTTTGGTAAGTTCACTCAACCTTTTGTAGTTTCTTTCTGCATATTTAAGTTTATAGAAAAAGAAACTTAGATTTCTAGCGTTGGAGAAGAGCATCTCGAAACAATTAGATATCTGAATTGTACATGTATGAAAAATATAGGTTGGACTGTTTTGGAAACTATACGCCGATTTCAAGAGTAAGTTGACAAATTTATAACTTGAGCTGCTGTACAAATTTAATTCTCAGATTTATCAATAGGAATATGGTCTAGTGGTATGATTCTTGCTTTGGTTGCTTAAGGGTTGGAGTAATTTATTTATTTTTCAGTTGTGGGGTATCTTAGAGGATCCTTAAAACAGATGGAAGCTTAAATTACTCATTAAAAAATCAATAAAAATGCATGATGAAATTCCTGTCTTCAAACAAATTTCTGGCTCAGATGGGGAAGGAGTTGACTTTGCAAAGTCAATGGCTCAAGGGGCCAAGGTCTTGGATTTCTTGTTTCAGAATACTGTGGACCGTTGAAAAACTGAAGTGCACCCTTGCTAACTATTGCAGATTCGCTGGTCAGAATTAATATGAAAAGGTCAGATTCCTCAATTTGGTTGAAGCATTCATAAAACTTGAAACTTTCTTTATTAAAAAGAAAAGTCAACATTTTGATCTGCAGCACAAAGTGTACATGATAATTTCCTCTTTCTGATCATGGTTCATTGAGAATTCCTTCATTCTTTCTTTCTGGGGAAATTTCATCTTTTAGTACTTATAAAAAAATGTCTTTGGAGTTGATAGGAGGAGCTCTGCTTGGTGCAGTGGTATCAGAATTACTGAAAGCAGTTCTTCGCGCGAAAGCTAAAGCCACGAGTTTCAAACCCTACTTAGAAAAGCTCACAATCACACTCGAATCAGTAATTCCCAAAGTTGAAGAGATCAAACGTTTAGATGATGACGAAAGAATGAGAACGGATAGTCAGAAAGGACCGGAGCTTAACAGATTGATAATGCTATTAAGAGAAGGGACAATCTTAGTACAAAAATGTTCGGAAGTACAATCATGGAATTATATCTCGAAAAAGAAGTACTGGGGGAAGATACAGGAATTGGATAATGACTTGATCAGGTTCTTTCAGGTGGATGCACAGGCAGCTATGTGGTTAGATGTCGGAAAGATCTTGTGTATGGTTAACAATTTCGATCAGCAATTAAAGCAGCTGTCAACAGAAAGAGAAAACGGCAGTAGCAGTAATAATGGTGCTGGAGCTAGAGATGGAGACGGAGGAGTTAATGATCTGAAAGCGGCAGTACCAATTAAGCCGGCGATAGTAATTACCTCAGCTGATCCTCAGAAAGTGGGTTCTGCGAAAGCCAGTGAGAAATTAGATCGTCAATCCGAAACGGCCGCACAAATTAAGCCTCGGGACCGTGATCTGCAAGAGGCAATACCAATTAAGCCAAAGATAATAGTGAATCCGGCTGATCCTCAGAAAGTGAGTTCAGTGAAAGCCAGTGAAAAGTTAGATCGTCATTCAGAGAGTGCTGCACCGATTAAGGGAATTCAGCCTTATGGTCATGATCTGAAAGCTGCAGTACCAATTAATCCGGCTTATCGTCAGAAAGACATTATTAATACTTTTGAAAGTACTGCACGTATTCCTAACGTTTGTGGTACTGTTGCTGCATCGGAGGTGTTGTCCTTTCGGGATGACGAGTTGCAAAGACAAGTTTAGCAGAAGGATTAGATTTGAATGTTTTGCTTAATTGTGATTTCGAAAAGATTAACACAAATTTACGGGATACTGAGTACGAGCCTTTTATGTTATCAGAAACAACTCATTCGAGCGCGATTCTTTTCAAGGCTGCTCAGTTGGTTGTGGTAACGAGATTTCACAATTACGGGCCACTTGCTATCAAATACAATTATGATATAGTAAAAAAGGAACTTGCTATCAAATACAATTATGATATAGTAAAAAAGGAACATCACCGACACATGGAATTGGTCGAGAGTGTTAGCACGAAAATGTGGTTCCGCTTAGGGCATATTACTATCATTTTCGTCCGGTACCTGATGATCAATCGCGTTACCTAAACATGGAGATTGTTCTTGTGTATGATTACTACAGAAAGGGTAGTGTTCATAAAATGTTGCATGGTACTCTCCCTCTCTCTCTCTGGTTAGTCGAGTGTATGATGATTTGATCCTTTGAACTTTAATTGTGTCAGGGTCTCCGGATCCTTATACCTGTCTTTCTACTTTAGCCTTAGCAGTATCTTAGCATCTGGTTATTTGGATCTGCAACCCCATGATTACTCTGTGATTTGGTAAATATTTGTAGGAAAACTGAAGGTGCCTTTTGACTGGGATGCTCGGCTAAAGGTCGCAATTGGAGTAGCAAGAGGCATTGCTTTTATACACAGACAAGACAATGGAACTTTTTTCCACGGAGGAATAAACTCTGAGAATATCTTCCTTAACACTGGAAATTATGGTTGCATTTCAGAACTTGGCAAATGTATTGTTGGATCTACAGAACCTTTCGTGACTGGCAGCAGGGGCAGACTCCGTAAATCAGATGTATACAGCTATGGTATTTTTCTCCTTGAACTCGTAACTGGGAATTCTCCATATAAAGGCATTGTGGAAGAATTTAAGACATGTATTGGTTGGAGGAAGAAGTTCGTTAGTAAGGTTGAGCAGTTCATTCGTCTTAAGCAACTAAATCCAGAAAAGTACTGCTTTCAACTATTGGACCCTGAATTAGTGAAGCAGTATGGAGAATTTAAAGAACAGTTTATAGAGATGCTACGGATAGCAAGGAATTGTATTTCGCATTGGGCACCGGAAATGGATGATGTGGTGAAAATGGTGGAAAATGTTGGACGAGCTTTCGGGCTGTTGGAGAATCCGTCATTTAGAGATGATGCGAGTGTTGCATTTTTTAGTAGATCTATGGGTGGGGTTGGAAGGACAAGGTTACCAAAAGGATTAGTTTTGAAAGTGTTGCAGAAACGTCATTCTAAAACAATCGAGGACAACAATTCGCCAAACCCTTCGAGAGCTTACGTAACAGATAATATATCGAATGCGACCCTGTACGAGACCGCTCAATTGGTTTTAGTAACGAGGTTTCGGGCTCTCAAGTCATATGATGAATGGATGTACAATCAAATAAAAAGTGAACACCACCAACACATGGAATTGGTTGAGAGGGTTAGGCACGAAAATGTGGTTCCACTTGAGGCATATTACTATTCTTTTAGTTATCCTAAAGCTATCGATCATCCCACACGTCCTATACCTGTTGAAGATACGCATCAGCAGGGCTTAGAGATAATTTTGGTGTATGATTATTATAAAGAGGGTAGTATTTTTCAGATGTTGCACGGTATGCGCTCTCCCTCTCTCTCTCTATATATGTTAGCTTTTTTGTTTCGAGCATTATTTTAGTCATTTGTATCATTAGATACTGATAGGATCCTCTCAAAATAGAGGCAATACATATAAGTTTAGCAGATTTGCTTCTGAGTGGTACCAGACATTAGAAATCCTTAGTGAACTGTTTTCACTTTTTCAGAATCAGAATAGAGGATTCTGCTAAATTCTCTTTGTGGCAAAAAGTACTAGAGGCGGATCTTACTGGTTACGGGGATCCACATTCCCAACCTTACCCCATTTAGAAGGGTACGTTTAGAACCGGCAATATATTGCATTTTGATCATTTTTTTTTCTTCAAATTGCTAGCCATCATGATGAGACTTTCCATGCATGTACACAGGTAAGACTCCATGATCGCACTGTTTTACAAGAAATTAAACGTGATTTGGTAAATATTTGTAGGAAAAACAAAGACTCCTTTTGGCTGGGATGCTAGGCTAAGGGTCGCGGTTGGCGTAGCAAGAGGCATTGCTTATATACACAAACAAAATGACGGAGATTTTTTCCATGGAAAAATTAAATCCTCAAATATTTTCCTAAATGCCAAAAATTACGGTTGCGTTTCAGACCTTGGCAAATGTCTTGGTGGATATGCAGAGCCTGACGTGAGCTTCTGCAACAAATTTGGCCAAGAATCAGATATATACTGCTATGGGGTTTTTCTGGTCGAACTCGTAACAGGGTGTACCCCTATTTATCCCGCATGGGGTGATCAAACTGATTGCCCTATGCTTGTTGATTTTAGGCATTATTTTTGTATTAGCTCTTTCGTTGTCAAGTCTTTTCTTGAGGCTCATGTTCGCAGCAAGCAGTCAAATCCAGATGCAGCTTGTTATAATGCATTGGATCCAGAATTATTAATGCATTACGAAGAAATAAAAGAACAGGTGATACAGATCCTACAGGTAGCTATGGATTGTGTTTCAAAGACGGTGCCGAAAATTGATGACGTGGTGAAAGTTGTGGAGGGTATTGGACGATTACAACTCCCGCTTGAATTTCAAGATCCACTCCAAGATGAATGAGTCGACATTCCACAGTGTTATTTGGTTATTTCGATAGCATTTTATACTTGAGGGTGTATAATTAGATTTCCATGTTTTTCTGTATCCTCTACCGAGTTTCATCCCCCTACTAAAAAAGTTGGGTCAGTTTCGGGGTCAATCTATTGTATATGAAAGATCATCATGGTTATAGTTTAGTGTATGAGTGATTTTAATGCAAGACTTGTTCTCTTTCCGGATAGGAATTTCGGTGTATTCATGGAAGAGCTATGATGATCCAGAGAAACGTGTGGTTTCTGAACCCATTGAGATGACCCAAGAATTTCGCTATTTCGATTCTGTGAGTCCTTGGGAAGAGCGTAGCAACGTCTAATTCTGAATAGATTAGATCCAGGTCCAGGAATCAATAGGAAATGAAGGAATGGATTTGCTCATGAGTGGGAATTCTGTGCTTTAAGGTAAATTTTGCTATATGGAATTCTTTGGTAAATTTGAGATATTTCCCTTATATAACATACATATAGCTAAGTTAAACAAAAGATGAATTGGTGTATCTAATCATGTATAAACCGTGAATAATACCCAACATAACCAATCATTATTACTGTCGAGTCTTAGTTGGAAATCCGTGGGAACCATAAAAAATTATCGATAAAGAAAGAAAAAACTCATACTCAAAACACAAGAGTAACTAAAGTGAAAATGAATATCTTCTGTCATGCCGTCTTTTCATCCAGTCATGCATTTTCACCTGACATTTTTAGGGGCCATTCAAAAAAATTTATGGGCCAACAATAAAATAAAATAGGGTCACCCAAACATAAATTTAAGCCAGCCCTTATCTCGCGTAGATCGTAATGGCAAAATTACCCTTACATAATCGGTAGATAAAGTTAAAAACTTTGGTCTGATTGTAGTCGGTGTAGTATTTGAAGGAATTTTGTTTCATTTGTTTTCATTTTTGAGTTATAGAGAAGAAGAAGAAGGAAAAAAAGGAAAAACCATTTTTTCTTAAATAATCAACAAAAATGGATGGATATGAAGAAGAAGAAGGTGAGAATAATCATGAAGAACATAATGTTGAAGGTTCTCTACCGTTTAAAGAAGACGATTTGGGGTATATGTTGAATGATCCAAACTTTTGTGGAGAGGAAGCCCTAGATGCGCTTTCATGGAAGAAAACGGAGAATCACCCGAGATACAAGCTAATGATGCATCAAACATACATGTATTGTGTTAAGAAACTCAAATACCCACTTTGAATGCGTTTGTAAACAAGAAAACTCGATTAATGCATGCATTGAATGCCATGAAATACCAAGAATCGGTAGATAATGTATCTACATATCTACCGAATATAACATACTGAGTACCAAATATCTTTATTCGGTAGTTCCAAGAAAGTCGATTACTACCGAATATGCGAAAACCCCCAAATTGATTTTCCAAAATATCTACATTCGGTAGTTATGTAGAGTATATTTACTACCGAATGGCCCCAAAAACGAAATCCTCCAAAATTATAAAAATCAGTATTCTTATCTTTTACATTCGGTAGTATTATAAATTTATCTAACTACCGAATATATCATTGGTCCCAAAATAAAATTTTCGCAAACTTTTAAAAATTGTAATTTTTCTTCTTTGAAAATCGGAAGTCCATTAATTATGTTTGCTCCCGATTTTTTATATTCGGATGTATAACCATATATATTTCTTCCGATTATGTATGTTTTTGTACTCAGGAGACAGTCTATTTTTTTTTATTGAAATCGGTTGTCTGGGGCACACAATATACTACCGATTGTGAAATACTCGGTAGGACAACTTAGTACTTGTCTTCCGATTGTGGAACAATCGGTAGGACAACTTACTACATGGCTTCCGATTATTATAGTAAAACTTGTTGCTTCCTTTTGCAGGTCGTTGTAGCGTTTGTTGATGATTTTTATTTGAGGCCTGATACTTCCCTACACTATGCAAATGATTTGGTATACTCATTATTTTTATTTATTTTCAAATTATGTATGTTAAATGCTTATACTTATGATATTTGTTTTGTTATATGCGCGTGTAGTCATTTGCAAGTAAGGCGGAGGCAAGGGAATGGCTTATCAACAAGTCAAAAGAGAAAATGTGCGTGGTAGTTCAAAACAATCATGTGGATGAAACTCGATTTGAAATGATTTGTGAGCGAGGTGGGAAGCGAAAGAGTCATGAGGGAAAGAATAGTAAGTACGTAAGGAAGACGGAGAGGAAATATCAAAGCAATACAAAGAAGATAGGATGCTCATTTAAGATTGTCTTCTATAAGCCCGAGGGTAAGGAAGGTAAAAAGTGGAAAATGTATAAAGTTGATAATGGTTGTCACAACCACGATGATCCAGATACTCTAATTGGACATGTAATGGTTTCCAAGCTAAAACCAAATGAAATGGAGACGATGAGGTCTATGCGGATCCAAAAAGCGAGTGCGATCTTAAGTAAAATAAAGGCGGACGACCCCAACAACTTGTCTTCTTTGTCTACAATTAAGTCGCCCCTAGCTACGATCAAAAGGACGGAATGGGATGGTAGAACGTTCATGTAACAATCAGAGTGGTTAGCGGAGTTACACGACTACACGTTGAGAAGGGAAGAAAAGGATGGTAAAGTGGTTCGTATTTTCTTGGCACATCCCGAAATGATCCAATTGGCTCAATGCTTTCATCAAATTTTGTTGATAAATGCTACTTATAAGACAAACATATATAACATGCCGTTGTTGAACATTGCTTGCCACACTTCGGACAAAAACACGTTTACGGTTGCATGGGGTTTAATGGATCATGAGAACAATGTGAGTTTCATTTGGATGTTGGAGACATTGAGGTCCATTTATAACGGTAATAATTTTCCAAGGGTTATTGTAACGGATAAAGATCAAGCCTTAATGCATGCAATAGCGGTAGTGTTTCCGGAAGCCCAAAACTTGCAATGTACGTGGCACATTCAATGCAACCTCAAATCCAATTTCCATCATCATTTCCAAGATAAAAAACCAAGGAAGGGTACCAAGAGGTCAAAGGAAGAGGATGAGCGCATTAGTAAATTAACCGTGGAAAAACGAGAGGAAGAGAAAAGGTTATTTGAAGAAAAGTGGAAGGAGGATGGAATGATTTGGAAAATGTTCATGACAGCATGGCACAAGATTGTTGGGTCGATGACCGAGGAAATTTATGAAGATAACTTGAAAAAACCCGTTGAGTATTGTAAAACACAATGGTTGGCACTGCATAAGGAGAGGTTTGTGTTTGCATGGACATATGAATATCGAAACTTCAAGAACGAGGCGACAAGCATTACGGAGGGGTCTCATGTCCGATTAAAGAAAATATTACTTGGTAGTCAAAATGTAGTTGTGTCGATCCAAGAAGCAATCAATGAATACACCAATCGTGATCTCATAAAGATTAGGGGTTGTATGCAATTTAGTGTACACCAATTCCCAATGGAACATGATAAGGAAAAAATTCTTCTAAGGGGCATTATTCATAAAGTTTCAAGATGGGAAATAAATCACATGATGGAACAATTGAAGTTTTATAGAGCTTATAATGACGACAAAACAGTTTGTGTTTGCAAGGATATGATAGGTATTGGTCTCCCGTGCCGTCATAAGTTGGGTAGGTATGTTGAAGTGATTGACATCAATGATATTCATCCATTTTGGAAGCAATTAAATTTCACTCCAAGCACCCCAGTAGTTGATGGTCCGTCTTTCTTGGAGTCGGAATTGTGTGCACGAATAGCCGAGCGTTACGCTACATCAAATGGCGCCAAAAAGCAAATATTGATGCACAATTTGGAGGAAGCACTTCACTCTTGTTTAAGGTAGGTTGATGAACCTATTAAGCAAAAGGGGGCGGGTAGGCCGAACATCGAAGTGCCGAGGACCATCCAATTAAATAAAAGAGTTGAAGGAGCATTTGTCTAAAAAAAGAGACCTTGTAGGCACGAGTATACGGAAGCCGAATTTTAAGATGAGGTGGAACCTAAGAAAAGAGGTCGTCCAAGAAAGGATCAAAGTGGACCAACCGCACGACAAGTGAGACCAAAGGTCTCTACGGAGCCTTCTCAAGTAAGTCAAGCCGAGGTGGTCGAAGAAGTTGTTGAGCAAATGGGCGCCTCGCAACAAACCCA